>CM053026.1:46877028-47227028 GCA_028564925.1 Lithobates sylvaticus | reverse complement strand
AAGTGAGGACTTCTGATGTGATGTGAGGACTTCTGATGTGATGTGAGGACTTCTGATGTGATGTGGGGACTTCTGATGTGATGTGGAGACTTCTAATGTGGAGACTTCTGATGTGATGTGGGGACTTCTGATGTGATGTGGGGACTTCTGATGTGATGTGGGGACTTCTGATGTGATGTGAGGGCTTCTGATGTTATGTGGAGACTTCTGATGTGATTTGAGGACTTCTGATGTGATGTGAGGACTTCTGATGTGATGTGAGGACTTCTGATGTGATGTGGGGACTTCTGATGTGATGTGAGGGCTTCTGATGTTATGTGGAGACTTCTGATGTGATTTGAGGACTTCTGATGTGATGTGAGGACTTCTGATGTGATGTGAGGACTTCTGATGTGATGTGGGGACTTCTGATGTGATGTGGAGACTTCTGATGTGATGTGAGGACTTCTGATGTGATGTGGGGACTTCTGATGTGATTTGGGGACTTCTGATGTGATATGGAGACTTCTGATGTGATGTGAGGACTTCTGATGTGATGTGAGGACTTCTGATGTGATGTGAGGACTTCTGATGTGATGTGGGGACTTCTGATGTGATGTGGGGACTTCTGATGTGCAGTGAGGACTTCTGATGTGAAGTGAGGACTTGTGAAGTGATGTGAGGACTTCTGATGTGATGTGAGGACTTCTGATGTGATGTGCGGACTTCTGATGTGATGTGGAGACTTCTGATGTGATGTGGAGACTTCTGATGTGAAGTGAGGACTTCTGATGTGATGTGGGGGACTTCTGATGTGATGTGGAGACTTCTGATGTAATGTGAGGACTTCTGATGTGATGTGGAGACTTCTGATGTGATGTGAGGACTTCTGATGTGATGTGATGTGGGGACTTCTGATGTGATGTGAGGACTTCTGATGTGATTTGGGGACTTCTGTTGTGATGTGGAGAACTTCTGATTTGATGTGAGGACTTCTGATGTGATGTGGAGACTTCTGATGTGATGTGGGGACTTCTGATGTGATGTGGAGACTTCTGATGTGATGTGGGGACTTCTGATGTGATGTGAGGACTTCTGATGTGATGTGAGGACTTGTGATGTGATTTGGGGACTTCTGATGTGAAGTGAGGACTTCTGATGTGATGTGAGGACTTGTGAAGTGATGTGAGGACTTCTAATGTGATGTGAGGACTTCTGATGTGATGTGCGGACTTCTGATGTGATGTGGAGACTTCTGATGTGATGTGGAGACTTCTGATGTGAAGTGAGGACTTCTGATGTGATGTGGGGACTTCTGATGTGATGTGGAGACTTCTGATGTAATGTGAGGACTTCTGATGTGATGTGGAGACTTCTGATGTAATGTGAGGACGTCTGATGTGATGTGGAGACTTCTGATGTGATGTGAGGACTTCTGATCTGATGTGGGGACTTCTGATGTGATGTGAGGACTTCTGATGTGATTTGGGGACTTCTGTTGTGATGTGGAGAACTTCTGATTTGATGTGAGGACTTCTGATGTGATGTGGAGACTTCTGATGTGATGTGGAGACTTCTGATGTGATGTGGGGACTTCTGTTGTGATGTGGAGAACTTCTGATTTGATGTGAGGACTTCTGATGTGATGTGGAGACTTCTGATGTGATGTGGGGACTTCTGATGTGATGTGAGGACTTCTGATGTGATGTGAGGACTTCTGATGTGATGTGAGGACTTCTGATGTGATGTGGGGACTTCTGATGTGATTTGGAGACTTCTAAAGGGATGTGAGGACTTCTGATGTGATGTGAGGACTTCTGATGTGATGTGGGGACTTCTGATGTGATGTGGGGACTTCTGAAGTGATGTGAGGACTTCTGATGTGATGTGGAGACTTCTGATGTGATGTGAGGACTTCTAATGTGATGTGGGGACTTCTGATGTGATTTGGAGACTTCTGATGTGATGTGGGGACTTCTGTTGTGATGTGGAGAACTTCTGATTTGATGTGAGGACTTCTGATGTGATGTGGAGACTTCTGATGTGATGTGGAGACTTCTGATGTGATGTGGGGACTTCTGTTGTGATGTGGAGAACTTCTGATTTGATGTGAGGACTTCTGATGTGATGTGGAGACTTCTGATGTGATGTGGAGACTTCTGATGTGATGTGGGGACTTCTGATGTGATGTGAGGACTTCTGATGTGATGTGAGGACTTCTGATGTGATGTGAGGACTTCTGATGTGATGTGGGGACTTCTGATGTGATTTGGAGACTTCTAAAGGGATGTGAGGACTTCTGATGTGATGTGAGGACTTCTGATGTGATGTGATGTGGGGACTTCTGATGTGATGTGGGGACTTCTGAAGTGATGTGAGGACTTCTGATGTGATGTGGAGACTTCTGATGTGATGTGAGGACTTCTAATGTGATGTGGAGACTTCTGATGTGATGTGGGGACTTCTAATGTGATTTGGAGACTTCTGATGTGATGTGGAGACTTCTGATGTGATGTGGAGACTTCTGATGTGATGTGGGGACTTCTGATGTGATGTGGAGACTTTTGATGTGATGTGAGGACTTCTGATGTGATGTGAGGACTTCTGATGTGATGTGGAGACTTCTAATGTGATGTGGAGACTTCTAATGTGATGTGAGGACTTCTGATGTGATGTGAGGACTTCTGATGTGATGTGAGGACTTCTGATGTGATGTGAGGACTTCTGAAGTGATGTGAGGACTTCTGATGTTATGTGAGGACTTCTGTTGTGATGTGGAGACTTCTGATGTGATGTGGAGACTTCTGATGTGATGTGAGGACTTCTGATGTGATGTGAGAACTTTATTCATTCATTTCAATTTGATTCATTCATTTATAAAACAATATTTTTCACCCTGCGGATATTTGTAAAATAGGACAACATGGCCCTGGTACTGGAAGGCTCGGAGGCTCCTGACCTCAGCAAATAGGCCTGAAGTTTGAAAACACAAAAATAAAAGGCCGGTGCTGAATGGGGACTTCTTCATGAAGACCTGTAGAGTCACTAAAACCGTTGCCAAGTCCTTTGCAGATCAAAGAAATCTTTTATTATGTGTAAATAAAATAAAAACTGGCGCATTGGCATCTGAAGATGGCTGTACTCCTCGGTGGTCTGTCAGGTGTCCCCGTCTGTGGGAAGAGGTCAGGGGCAGGACGTGTGGCCCTCTGTGTCTTCCAGGCCTGACGCCCCAGGCTGTCACTGTGTACTTGTAAATCCCATCTCTGAAGTGTCTGTGAGGGCTGGAAGGGGTGAGGCAGACGGCTCTTCAGGACATGAGAACAGCCTGGATTATCCTGGGGCTGCTGAGGATGGCCCAGCCATCCGGTCTGCAGAAGGCGTCCTGTGTTATCAGTGTGTCTCCACACCAGTAGAACCAGTGTGCTGTACTGGTGTGTTTAACATAACCCATACACAGACAGGAGCACTGATACCAGGGAGCAAGGGTCACTGCTCCTGGCTGGGACATTCAGGCCTGCAGGGCATTAACCCTTCCCCGCTATGACTAGGCCAAACAGGATGGACTCCCATGAAAGTTCAGTACAGACGGCTGCATTAGCTCTATGGAGGTCTTTACTGTACGTAAAATGTACGTAAAAATGCTTTACGCCGCGTACACACGAGCAGATTTTCCGTCGGAAAAATCTTGGATGGTTCTTCTGACGGAATTCCGCTCAAGCTTGGCTTGCATACACACGGTCACACAAAAGTTCTCTGAAATTTGGACCGTCAAGAACACGGTGACGTACAACACTACGACAAGCCGAGAAAATTAAGTTCAATGCTTCAGAGCATGTGTCAAATTGTTTCCGAGCATGCGTAGGAATTTTGCACGTCGGAATTGCTACAGACGATCAGAATTTCCGATCGGAATTTTGTTTCCATAAAATAGAGAACCTGCTCTCATGCTGCGTACACACGAGCGGATTTTCCGTTGGAAAAATCTTGGATGTTTTTTTCGCCTGAATTTCGCTCTCAAGCTTGGCTTGCATACACACAGTCACACAAAAGTTCTCTGAACTTTGGACCGTCAAGAACGCGGTGACGTACAACACTACGACGAGCCGAGAAAATTAAGTTCAATGCTTCCGAGCATGCGTCAAATTGTTTCCGAGCATGCGTAGGAATTTTGCACGTCGGAATTGCTACAGACGGTCGGAATTTTTTTTTCCAAAAAATAGAGAACCTGCTCTCATGCTGCGTACACACGAGCGGATTTCCCGTCGGAAAAATCTTGGATGTTTTTTTCCGACAGATTTACGCTCAAGCTTGGCTTGCATACACACGGTCACACAAAAGTTCGCTGAACTTTCGACCGTCAAGAACGCGGTGACGTACAACACTACGACGAGCTGAGAAAACTAAGTTCAATGCTTCCGAGCATGCGTCAAATTGTTTCCGAGCATGTGTGATTTTTTGCGCGTCGGAATTGGTACAGACGATCGGAATTTCCGATCGAAACTTTTTCCGACCGAAAAATTGAGAACCTGCTCTCAATCTTTTGCAGGCTGGAATTATGCTAGCAAAAGTCCGATGGAGCCTACACACGGTCGCATTTTCCAACCAAAAGCTCTCATCGGACTTTTGCTGGCGGAATTTCCGATGGCGTATACGGGGCATTAGACTTCTTCATGTCTGTGACCCCATTGGGAATATTTCCTCTCACTTCCTGTCCATGTGACACTAGAACAAGGGTGACACAGCAATAAAAAACAGACAGAGGCTCTACTAGTGTATACCCAGCTTTAGAGTTACAGTGGCACATGGCCTCATATAATTTCCCTAAATGGTGGACTTATACAATTACCCAAGTAGTCCAATATGAGCAGATATGTCAATGAACCCATAAGGCTGTGCTTTGCGATATCTGAAGGGTCAAATGGCCCCTTATGGACATAAAGGATCAAACTGACCCATTGGGGATATAGACCCCTTGAGAAAGTGAAGGATCAAATGGACCCCTTGAAGAAGTGAACAGGTCAAATGGATTCCCTATTGAAGTGATAGGGCCAAATGGATCCCCTATTGAAGTGATAGGGCCAAATAGAACCCTTGTGGAAATAAGGGGTCGAACAGACTCCTTGCGAAAGTGAAGGTGTCAAATGAACCCATTGTAGATATGAACCCCCTGAGAAAGTGAAGGATCAAATTAACCCCTTGAGGAAGTAAAGGGGTCAAATGCGTGTCCCATGGTAGTGAAGTGGGAAATGGACCCCTTTTTGAAGTGAAGGGTCAAATGGACCCCTTGGGAAAGTGAAGGATTAAATGGACCTCTTTTCAAAGTGAAAGGGTCAAATAGATCCCTTGAGGAAGTAAAGGTGGAAAAAAGATCCCCTGTGGAAGTGAAGATTCAAATGGAAACCTATTGAAAATGAAGGGGTCAAATGGATCCCTTTTGAAAATGAAGGAATGAATGAACCCCTTGAGGAAGTGAAGGGGGTCAAATGAATCTCTTGTGGAAATGAAGGAATGCATGGACCCCTTGTGGAAGTGAAAGGGTCGAATGGATCCCTTGTGGAAGTGAAGGGGTCGAATGGATCCCTTGTGGAAGTGAAGGGTCAAATGAACACCTTGAGGAAGTCAAGGGATCAAATGAACACCTTGTGGAAATGAAGGGTCAAATGGACCCCTTTTGAAAATGAAGGAATGAATGAACCCCTTGAGGAAGTGAAGGGGGTCAAATGAATCTCTTGTGGAAATGAAGGAATGCATGGACCCCTTGTGGAAGTGAAGGGGTCGAATGGATCCCTTGTGGAAGTGAAGGGGTCGAATGGATCCCTTGTGGAAGTGAAGGGTCAAATGAACACCTTGAGGAAGTCAAGGGATGAAATGAACACCTTGTGGAAATGAAGGGTCAAATGGACCCCTTTTGAAAGTGAAGAATCAAATGGACCCCTTGTGGAAGTGAAGGGGTCGAATGTATCCATTGTGGAAGTAAAGGAATCAAATGAACACCTTGTGTAAATGAAGGGTCAAGTGGACCCCTTTTCCAAGTGAAGAGTCAAATGGACCCATTGTGGAAGAGAAGGGTCAAATGGATCCCCTGTGGAAGTGAAGATTCAAATGGACACCTATTGAAAGTGAAGGGGTCAAATGGATCCCTTGTGTAAGTGAAGGAATGAATGGATCCCTTGTGGAAGTGAAGGGGTCGAATGGATCCCTTGTGGAATTGAAGGGGTCGAATGGATCCCTTGTGGAAGTGAAGGGTCAAATGAACTTCTTGAGGAAGTGAAGGGATGAAATGAACACCTTGTGGAAATGAAGGGTCAAATGGACCCCTTTTCAAAGTGAAGAATCAAATGGACCCCTTGTGGAAGTGAACGGGTCGAATGTATCCCTTGTGGAAGTGAAGGAATGAAATGAACACCTTGTGGAAATGAAGGGTCAAATGGACCCCTTTTCGAAGTGAAGAGTCAAATGGACCCCCTGTGGAAGAGAAGGGTCAAAGGGATCCCCTGTGGAAGAGAAGGGTCAAATGGATCCCCTGTGGAAGTGAAGATTCAAATGGACACCTATTGAAAGTGAAGGGATCAAATGGATCCCTTGTGGAAGTGAAGGAATGAATGGGTCCCCTGTGGAAGTGAAGGGTTAAATGGACCCCTTGACTGGCCAGAAAATATCTGTTCCTGTGAAATGAGCCAAAGGTCTTGGCCAATTTCTAGTGGTACAAAGAATGTAGGCAGAGATTACACATCTTCCATGCTTCCAGTTACGCAAACCATAAAGAAGTCATCCTCCAAAAATGAATACTCAGTCTAAAATGAGAGACAGCTGGGCAAGAAAAAGGGGACAGGAGGAATTGGTTCCAAAAGAGGGACAGTCCCTTCAATCAAAGGACAGTTGGTTTAGAACATTCTGCTTGTGGTTATTGTTGGAAGAGGGATATAATACAAAAAACAGCTTGCCTTATTGCACATCTTTTAGGATGAGAACATGGAGTCTTTTGCAATCCTTGTGATTGGTTGTACAGCCAAAACATTTCATCAGATCTGTTTTGCGCTGATTGCCTTGTGCTATTGCAGATCCCGTGAATAATAAACAGTACACAAAAATTCCAAAAGGAAAACACCTTCTTGTCTTCTCCGGACATTAGTAATCCTATCGGCTATTGTCCATAAACATTATAATATGGCCACCAGAGGGCATCACCTCCAGTAACCGCATGGCAGATGAGAGTGTCAAATGACCATCCACACAGGGTGAAGGAGAGCGGCGTTCCCCTTAAAGCCCATCTCCATCTATTCCAGTAATGTTGTGTGAATGGCATTCTGTGTAGCAGTACTGTGGACCCAGGCCAGTGTGATAGCGCAAACCCAGAGCTCATAGGAAGTGGGTGCATTGGTTTTCTTTTTTCAGGCTAAGAACATTTGCAAGTACAGAAAAACACCTGTTGATCCACTATCCTTGAAACTACCTGTGCACTGAACTGAAATCTCAAACTATAGTTATGAACTCTGCAACCCTTCCCTATTTAATGGGGATGAGGAGAATGGCAAGTGTTTCTAATCCATAACAGGAGTGCAGCCTAAGGTTACATCGCTGCTCCTCCATACATATTCACTATATTGTCAAAATTATTGGGATGCCTGCCTTTACACACACATGAACTTTAATGGCATCCCATCATGGATGGGCGAGTTTGGGGTGGAGGGGAACTTGACTGGCCTGCTCAGAGTCCTGACCTCAACCCGGTAGAACACCTTTGAGATGAATTAGAGCGGAGACTGTGAACCAGGCCTTCTCATTCAACATCAGTGCCTGACCTCACAAATGCGCTTCTGGAAGAATGGTGATACATTCCCATAGACACTTCTAAACCTTGTGGACGGCCTTCCCAGAAGAGTTGAAGCTGTTATAGCTGCAAAGGGTGGGCCAACTCAATATTGAACCCTACGGACTAATGCTGCGTACACACGGTCGGATTTTCCGACGGGAAATGTTCGATGGGAGCTTGTTGTCGGAAATTCCGACCGTGTGTAGGCTCCATCGTACATTTTCTGTCGGAAATTCCCGACAAACAAAATTTGAGATCTGGATCTCAAATTTTCCGACAACAAAATCCGTTGTCGTAAATTCCGAGAGTGTGTACACAATTCCGACGCACAAAGTTCCACGCATGCTCGGAATCAAGCAGAAGAGCCGCACTGGCTATTGAATTTCATTTTTCTCGTGTTGTACGTCACCGCGTTTTTGGCGATCGGAAATTAGTAGGGTAATGGCAGCTGTCCCAATCCTTTTGACAATATAGTGTACCACAGAAAGAGTTGTCACCCTAGAACAGGAAGCATGTTACTGCCAGGAATACCAAGCAAAAACATAAGAGAAAAAAAACTATAAATAAAAAAGAGATGCAGCCACAACATTTAAGGCTAGGTAAGCTGCAATAAATTCAATTTTATTTTGTTTGTACTTAGGTCCTGGTACACCAGTGTCCATGTTTGTCAGGTGTGTCCCGACTTACAGAGACTGTACACTATGGACTCTTTGCATGGTGGTTTCATCATTGGCTGGAGGCGGAGTTCACTACCAGCGGTGACCATCATGAGGACCAGTGATGGTGACGGGAGCTTCGGTAACCTGCTCATTGATTGGTCACCAGTGTCTGCATCATGTAAATGAGCCCATTGCTGAATATAGCCAGCAGCCATGGACGTGATTGCCATGTGATTCTGCTCCATATGGTCCGCATTATAGGCTCAATTCCTCAAGCTTCAACGTAAGGATAAGACCCTTCATTTTATCCCTGAGATTGTGAAATGATACTATGCAGGTCATCTCCCTCATTCCAGATTTAATAGTCTAGTGGCTTGTCTACTCAGGCATTACATAATCAGCACTTGCGATTGCACCTCGTGTTTTTTTAGGCATTTGTGAGCCGTTTTTTTAATATGTGTGACCTTCGTTGGGAAGTTGGAAGGTTGCCCCCACATCGATGCTCATTAAAGCTGACCTTCGCCCTAAATAACAACTTGTTTATCCCTTCTTTCTTCTCCCTCTTTCCTTCACATTTTCATTTTTTTATCCTTTTTTTTTTTACTTTATAGTGTTTTTGAACTTCAGGTCCTGGCAGAGCCCTGTGGCTCGTCTCCACATATGTGTGACCTTTGTTGGGAAGTTGGAAGGTTGCCCCCACATTAATGCTCATTAAAGCTGACCTTCGCCCTAAATAACAACTTATTTATCCCTTCTTTCTTCTCCCTCTTTCCTTCACATTTTCATTTTTTTATCCTTTTTTTTTAACTTTATAGTGTTTTTGAACTTCAGGTCCTGGCAGAGCCCTGTGGCTCGTCTCCACATAGGTGTGACCTTTGTTGGGAAGTTGGAAGGTTGCCCCCACATCGATGCTCATTAAAGCTGACCTTCGCCCTAAATAACAACTTATTTATCCCTTCTTTCTTCTCCCTCCTTCCTTCACATTTTAATTTTTTTATCTTTTTTTTTTTTACTTTATAGTGTTTTTGAACTTCAGGTCCTGGCAGAGCCCTGTGGCTCATCTCCACGTGCATTGGCAAAGATTACGTGCATGTGCTAAGACGGAGCTGGAATGGAAGTCCCACTACTTGGTGTGTTTGCACATGCGCAGACACAAAGATTTGCTTGGTAGAGCCCTTCATACCTCATCTGTGCATGCGCCAGACTGACTAACTAACTAACATGGTGGCGCCTGAGGAGGTGGGCCAGACCAAAGCTAAAGGGGACTGAAGTTCCTCTTTAAATGCTACTGAAGCCCCTTTGTCCTAAACAGGTCTGTCAATTTAGTTTTTGTCTGGGTTGTACGTAGCTCAGACTGATTGTATAGTTTTTCACCTGTTTTTTTCCCTTATGCGGCGTACACACGGTCGGAATTTCCGATGGAAACAGTCCGATGGGAGCTTTTCATCGGATTTTCCGACCGTGTGTATGCCCAACGGTCTTTTTCTGTCAGAATTTCCGACGGACTTTGAATTGAGAACCTGTTCTCAATTTTTCCGATGGAAAACCTTTCTATCGGATTTTCCGGTCGTGTGTATGCAATTCCAACACGCAAAATTCCGACGCATGCTCGTAAACAATTCGGCGCATGCTCGGAAGCATTAAACTTCCCTTTTATAGTGCCTTTTTGTAGTGCTGTCGAACGTGTTTTATGCCGCTGTGTTACAGACCGTCGGAATTTGGTGTCACCGTGTGTAGGCAAGACAGTTTGAGCGAAATTCCGTCGGAATTCCGACAGGAAAACCATCAGAGCTTTTTCCGACGAGAATTACGACCGTGTGTACGTGGCATAAGCATAAGCTGGCTTGTGATATCTTACTGTTGCCTGTAGATGTAACTGGTATCACTGGTCATAGTATGAGATTTCCCAAGTTATGAATATTTATATTTCTTTCAGCCAATCTAGTAAGAGGTTTATGTCACTGATGCATGCTGGGGTAGGATATAAATATTTGGGACAGGCCATGTGCTCTCTCTCTTTCCCTGGGCTGAGGCCTCTGGCTCTGCTGTTCAAGGATCAAGAGCCTGTTTTGAGGCTAACGTGTGCTGAAGTGGTCTTGAAGCTGTCCTGCCTGGTCTGGAAGATGCTGTGCCAAGGAGGAGACCCAGGACGGCCCCTTGCTGGACATACCCAGGAAGAAAGCTGGTCTTCTGGAAGTGTCTGGTGACTCACTTGGAGGACGCACTGAAATTTGGGAACGTGCTTACAGTGTTGCCAGGTCGAGTCAAAGGTTCTGACACTGTGAAGCTGGACATTGAACTGGAGATTCTGTAAGTGATCTGCTACGCTATCTGGGACCCCTAACCCTCATCTCCTTAACTGTTCTGCAATAAAACTTTTAAAAAGACAAAAGTGACTGGTGTTCAATATCCTTTCTCCGTCCCCCCATTTTAGCCATGGGGTGAAATACTAGCCCTGGCCTCTGGAGGTGCTATCCTGCCTTTGGAGTGTCAGAGGGGTGATACACTACACTTTTCTCCTTTTACATTATGCAACACTGCTGCTTCCATGAGTGCAGTGCCTGTCTATTGCATTGCTGTACAAGGTGGGTTTTGGGTGTTCCAGGGGTGGGAAATAGTGTGACCACGTGTCCCGGATTGCCCGGGATTGTCCCTTAATTACGATTTTTGTCCCGTGTCCCGGCCAGCAGCAGACAGAGAGAGAGACCAGCCAGGCACACCAGAGTAATGATTTACCAGGATCCAGCCTGTGCCCACTGCTGCCCAGTCAGTGCCAGTGAGTCCCGACTCCCGGGGCCACCTCCAACTACTCCCGCAGCCGCTGCAGGGGAGCGGAGCACATTGCCTGGCCGACTTCTTCAAGTTTTGAGCCGCCACTGCGCCAGACAAACTTCCAGGACCAGGTTAGTGTTTGTTCATGTGGCAGCAAATATCATTCATGACAGTGATACAGCAACTTGCTGGCAAATTCTTGTTTAGTCACTATTCAATTATTAACCACTAAAGCCCCAGACCATTTTGCTGTACAAAGACCAGAGCACTTTTTGCGATTCGGCACTGCATCGCTTTAAACTGACAATTGCGTGGTCGTGCGACGTGGCTCCCAGACAAAATCGACGTGCTTTTTCTTTGGGCGGGCGCGGGGTGTCTCTGAATGGCAGTTTGGAAATGTGGTCACCCTAGTGGGAAATAAAAGAAGGCCCAGAAAAACGGCCCTGATTACCACCAGTGGGGACAATCCCTAATGCAAACAAATAGGAACAATGGAAATAAATAACTAACCTAAGACATAAACGGATATGGGCACATCCGATGGCCTAAAGTCTAATATTTGGGCTGGTGGTGGCTTGTGATTGTCTAATGACATTACAACACCCTGACCCTTAAGATCTATCCACACCATAAACCAATGTGTATAGCCACACGTGCATCAGGTACTGTAGCCCATTCAACGTACAAAAAGTACAGAGACCTAAGGTAACCCTGGAGGAGCTGCAGAGTTCCACAGCAGAGACTGGAGTATCTGCACATAGGATGACAATAAGCCGTACGCTCCATAGAGTTGGGCTTTATGGCAGAGTGGCCAGAAGAAAGCCATTACTTTCAGCAAAAAACAAAATGGCGCGTTTTAAGTTTGCGAAAAGACATGTGGGAGACTCCCAAATTGTATGGAGGAAGGTGCTCTGGTCTGATGAGACCAAAGCGACTTGGAGCTGTGATAACCACAAAAGCTGAGCTGTCCCCTTTTTTTTTAAATTCTGAGTATTTCCAAGGCTCTCCAGCGCCCCCCTGTGTGTGATTTCGAGTATTTCCAAGGCTCTCCAGCGCCCCCCCACCTCTGGCAACATGCGGTATTGCATGTAATAGAAGTCAATGTGGAACAAATTATCTTAGTTTCCATTGACTTCTATGGGGAAACTCACTTTGATATGCGAGTGCTTTGGATTACAAGCATTCTCCTGGAACGGATTGTGCTCGTAATCCAAGGTTCCACTGTATTGACTTTAGGGGGGTGAATAGTTATGCACATTGACTTTTTCTGTTATTTTGTCCTATTTGTTGTTTGTTTTACAATAAAAAAACATCTTCAAAGTTGTGGGCATTTTCTGTAAATTAAATGATGCAAATCCTCAAACAAACCATGTTAATTCCGGGTTGTGAAGCAACAAAACACAAAAAATGCCAAGGGGGGTGAATACTTTTGCAAGGCACTGTACATACATACACCTGTTTATATCTGTATATGCTGAAATGTGTACATTATGCACATGTGGCGCTGCGGCCACCGCTGATTGCACACGGTCGGAAATTCTGACCGTGTGTAGGCTCCATCGGACATTTTCCATCGGAATTTACGACAAACAAAATTTGAGATCTGGATCTCAAATTTTCCGACAACAAAATCCGTTCTCGTAAATACAGAGCTTTTGTACACAATTCCGACGCACAAAGTTCTACGTGTGCTCTGAATCAAGCAGGAGAGCCACACTGGCTATTGAACTTTAATTTTCTCGGCTCGACGCACGTCACCGCGTTCTTGACGTTCAGAAATTTCCGACAACATTTCTGTGACCGTGTGTATGCAAGACAAGTTTGAGCCAACATCCGGAGTCGGAAAAAAAATATGTATTTTGTTTTTGGAATGTGCGATCGTGTGTACGCAGCATAATGAGTTATGTATGTGTGGTGGCACAGCGCAGCATTATTGTGGCTGAAATCAATGTGCGCAGCTGCTGCTGCCTCCGTGTTGTTGAAGTTTATATGTCAGCCTTGAATTTAATAGACAGCAGTGGTGCACAGTCTCCATCTACATTGTACGCATCTAAACGTTGGTACGAGTGCGTACAGTACAGTCCGTGAATGCATATTTTTCTAGTTTTGGTTTATGCAACTAAATGCTTCATGCACGAATGGGCCCATAGCCTACAATAGCGCTGCGTTCAGTTCCGTATAAACTACCGTTCTGAACGCAGCTGATTGTATGCGAATGTGTATGACCCCTAAGCCCCCTACACTTAGTCGGAAATCCCGACCACAAAATCCGTCTGATTTTTCCCGACGGATTTCGTCCGACACTGGTGTTGCATACACACGGTCGGACAAAGTTGTCGGAAAATCCGATCATTCTGAATGTGGTGAAGTTCGTTGCGTACGACGGGACTACGTAGAGGCTAGTAGCCAATAGCTTTGGTCTCGTAATTTGATCTGAGCATGCGTGGCACTTTGTCCGTCGGAATTCTCTACACGCGATCGGAAAAAGTCTGATCGGATTTTGTTGTCGGAAAATTTGAGAGCAGGATCTCAAATTTTTCCCGTCGGAAAAAGTCCGATGGAGCACACACATGGGCAGATTTTACGACAACATGGTCCGACCGGTTGTACGGGGCATTAGATTTGCATTGAGGTGCAATTAACTTGAATGGCGATACTCATCTACAACTCACACCATAAAGTTTCACATGTAATAACGTGCGTTATATAGCGTGTACGAGCCCTCAATTACATTTTCGGGTATTGGGAATGCGCTATGAGCCCCCCCTCCCCCTCAGACCTGTCTCTCAGCGTCTGATTATCTGAGCAATGTGTCGCTGTGTTTTCATTTTCTGCACCATCAGTGTTATCACAAGTGATACCAGGTCAGTGTGTGGGGAGTGAGGAGATTTCCTGGCTTCCTCTCTAATCAGGCTGATAGGAATTTCTGTGTATGTACAGGAACAGCGGGGGGCCCAGTTACCCCCTTCTCAGGAAGAAACTGTTCTGAAAGTGCTCCTAGGCAGCCCGGTAATACCAAGTGATGGAACTGCTCTAAGAAAAACCATATGCATTATTTGCCACCCAAATAATGCATTTGGGTGGCAAAAATCTGAATGCAATCTATACACTGGGAGGAGAACCTCTGGGGGAATCTAGGATGGGAAAGGACCTGGGAGTCCTAGTAGATGATAGGCTCAGCAATGCCAAGCTGCTGCTAACAAAGCAAACAGAATATTGGCATTAAAAAGGGGATCAACTCCAGAGATAAAACGATAATTCTCCCGCTCTACAAGACTCTGGTCCGGCCGCACCTGTAGTATGCTGTCCAGTTCTGGGCACCAGTCCTCAGGAAGGATGTACTGGAAATGGAGCGAGTACAAAGAAGGGCAACAAAGCTAATAAAGGGTCTGGAGGATATTAGTTATGAGGAAAGGTTGCGAGCACTGAACTTATTCTCTCTGGAGAAGAGACGCTTGAGTGGGAATATGATTTCAATAGACAAATACTGTACTGGTGACCACACAATAGGGAGAAAACTTTTTTGAAGGGAGTTTAACAAGACATTAAAATTAGAAGAAAAGAGGTTTAACCTTAAACTACGCAGAGGGTTCTTTACTGTAAGAGCGGCAAGGATGTGGAATTCCCTTCCACAGGTGGTGGTCTCGGCGGGGGGCATCGATAGTTTCAAGAAACTATTAGATAATCAACTGAACGACCGCAACATACAGGGATATACAATGTAATACTGACATATAATCACACACATAGGTTGGACTTGTGTCTTTTTTCAACCTCACCTACTATGTAACTATGTAACTATAATGATTCCAATAATAAAAAAAAAAATGAAAGGGTCGGTCTACCCAAAAGTGATGTTTTAATTATAGGTGGAGCACAGCGGACTGGCTCAGCCCCTGACTTTTTATGTTTTTTAGATACTTTAGCAGCAAGTTCTCCCAGCCTTAATTCTTGACTTGTTCCTGTCCGCCTGGTGTCAGCGCTACTTACCTTCCTCAATCTAGTGCCGCTTCTGCTTCAACCATATGCAGACCTTCATACTCCTGGGTCTTACCTGGAATGTTGTAGGTGCATCCAGTGCCCTGACCTCTAGCTAATTATTGGATACCCATGTCTGTTGCCTGCCCTGACCTCTAGCTAATTACTAGATACCCGTGTCTGTTGCCTGCCCTGACCTTTAGCTAATTCTTGGATACCCATGTCTGTTGCCTACCCTGACCTCTGGCTAATTCTTGGATACCCATGTCTGTTACCTGCCCTGACCTCTGGCTAATTCTTGGATATCCATGTCTGTTGCCTGCCCTGACTTCTAGCTAATTATTGGATACCCATGTCTGTTGCCTGCCCTGACCTCTAGCTAATTATTGGATACCCATGTCTGTTGCCTGCCCTGACCTCTAGCTAATTCTTGGATACCCATGTCTGTTGCCTGCCCTGACCTCTAGCTAATTATTGGATACCCATGTCTGTTGCCTGCCCTGACCTCTGGCTAATTCTTGGATACCCATGTCTGTTGCCTGCCCTGACCTCTAGCTAATTCTTGGATACCCATGTCTGTTCCCTGCCCTGAACTCTAGATAATTCTTGGATACCCGTGTCTGTTGCCTGCCCTGACCTCTGGCAAGTTCTTGGTTACCCATATCTCTTGCCTGTCTGACATCTGGTTTGTTCCTGGTTATCCGTATCAGCTGCCTACCCTGATATCTGCCTTGTTCCTAATTATTTATGTTAGCTAAGAAGGGAGGAGAAAAACTGAGCAAAACCATAGTGTAGTACATTGTGCAAACAGGACTTTATTGAAACAGCAATGGTTCTACTAACAGGGCAATGAAATGTGGGGAGGCAAAACAGTAAAGTGGGATGGTCTGTATACAGACTTCAAACAGCCAATCGGTAAGCATGGAGGGAATGGTGGACAGCATCTGGACAACTGTTAAGATCCCAGCCTGACAGGATGGAAGGAACGCCATGGAAATCCCACACTCTGACCTGACTGGCACCCAGATGATATCACCACTGGAACTGCACAAAACAGGACGCGTTGCAAAGTAAACCAGTACTTCCTCAGCTGAAACGCGTCCTTCCCTGACATCTGCCTTGTTTCTGATTATCCATATCAGCTGCCTGCCCTGACATCTGCCTTGTTCCTGGTTATTTATGTCAGCTGCCTAAAATGACCTCTGGCTTGTTCCTGGTTATCCATGTCTGCTGCCTGCCTTGACCTCTGGCTAATTCTTGGATACCCATGTCTGTTGCCTGTCCTGACCTCTGGGAAGTTCTGGGTTACCCATATCTCTTGCCTGTCTGATATCTGGCTTGTTCCTGGTTATCCAGATCAGGTGCCTCCCCTGACATCTGCCTTGTTCTGGTTATTTATATAAGCTGCCTGCCCTGACCCCTGGCTTGTTCCTGGTTATCCATGTCTGTTGCCTGCCCTGACCTCTGGCTAATTATTGGATACCCATGTCTGTTGCCTGGCCTGACCTCTGCCACATTCTTGGTTACCTATATCTGTTGCCTGTCTGACATATGGCTTGCTCCTGGTTATCTGTATCATTTGCCTGCCCTGACATCTGCCTTGTGCCTGGTTATTTACTGTATGTGAGCTAAGAAGGGAGGGGGAAAGACTACACAAAACCATAGTGTATTGCAGTGTGCAAACAGGACTATTGAAGTAGCAATGGTTCTACTCACAGGGCAATGAAATGTGGGGAGGCACAACAGCAAAGTGGGATGGTCTGTATACAGGCTCCAAACAGCCAACCGGTAAGCATGGAGGGAACAGTGGACAGCATCCAAACAACTATCAAGAGCCCAGCCTGATGGGATGGGAGGAAGCCACTGAGATCCCACACTCCGAACTGACCGACCACCAGATGTCATCACGACTGGAGCTGCACAAAACAGGACACGTTTCGAAGTAAACCACTTCTTCCTCAGCCGAAACACGTCCTTTTCTGACATCTGTCTTGTTTCTGGTTATCCATATCAGCTGCCTGGCCTGACATCTGCCTCGTTCCTGATTATTTATCAGCTGCCTAAGCTGACCCCTGGCTTGTTCCTTGTTGTCCATGTCTGCTGCCTGCCCTGACCTTTATACAGTTACCAAGTGACCTGTTTCACTCAATGGTTGCCTGCAGTTCACCTATCTGTCCCTAACCTATTTCTTGGTGTCCTCCTGACTCGTAGTCTGTGATGCTAGAGTTGAGTGAACCCAAGGGTCCCAACCTGAGGACCAAACCCCTGTGAAGGTGCCCCTGGTGAATACAAGATGGCCCTTAGTCATTTCTCTGGAGAATACCACGTCACCTGCTCCCAGGTAGGACCATCCTCACACTTTGCCAAATTCTGATCAAAGTCCCAGTTCCAGTGTGCTCCTGACCCAATTCTCTGCTGGTAGGTGGTGCCCACCCTGCTACCAGATCTAATGTGGTGTACAGAAAGACTGGTTATTGGCCTTCACTTCCAAGATACACCTACAGCATTTCCCTGGCTACCCTGTAACTGAAAGGTCCACATTGGTGCAGTCATCTTCCTATCACCTGGGAGTTTCGGATGTTCCTGCTCACCTCCGAGTGACTTTGTGCCCTGTGTTTGGAAGTAACTTGCTTTGCCTTGGGACTGCACCATGGATCTTGCTGGTGGAAAGGAGTGGGGAAGATAATCAGAGGTTGCACAGCATGGTGGGGTTAACTCATATTTTCTTTTCCCCCAGGAAAATATCAACGTATGATATGACTACCTTATATTAATATATAGATTACTGATATAAAAATGAGGTAAAAACTAAAATGAAACAAATGACATCTTTTGATATTGGTAAAAAGTGGTTATCTCTTCAGCTGTAAAAAGGGTTCTTTACTGTAAAAGCTGTGAACATGGGAAGATTTTTGCTGAAATGAATGGTCCAATGACAGGGTCTCTTTACGTTCAAGTTGGACTTTTTGGTCTGTTTTGATAAAAAATTCAACTTCTAAACCGTTTTAAACACCATTGAAGAGCTGAAGCCACGTATTGCCACAGCTAGGGTGTCGTGTGTGTTATTTATTGACAGTTTCTTATGGTTTGGTAATGACTGGGGTGGGTGCATTGAGGGGTTGTACAGTCTCATGTCTTTTTTTAACCTGTACCCTATTGTTGCAGATTCTATACGGTTTGTGACAACAGCACATAAAGAGGAGCTGTCATCACAAACAATTGTCTATCTGGTCAAAGAGTACCTGTGGTGCCAGGTGAAAATCCAGGCCATTCCTTACCCTACCAACGTGATACAGAAACATTTACCATAAAGAAGCCAAGAATTCTGTTGCAGCTTTTGCAGCAGCCCGTCTCCCTCCAAGCATTACAAATTACAATGCACAGTCACACGCTTAGAGGGTGACATCACCAATACCCGCCGAGGGAAAAATTCAAGGTTAAAATAAAAAATAAAAAATTTCGTCTCGCCAACGAGCATCAATTAACATTCCTCCAGGGACCTCCTGCCTTTGTTATTAATTCAGACGATTGTCTACAGAACTTAATTAAAAAAAATCTGTATTATCCTGGCCATGTCTCGCTGGCTTATTATCTGCGACATATTCATTACATTTCACACAATCCGCTTAGAAGTATTTAATAAGTTTTAAGCTGGAAGGATTGAGTCTGTTCTAATACAGAGACGTATGTTTGTTGCGGCGCAAGCCTTAGGAAAATAATTGGAGAGGAACTTGGGTCTGGGTAAAAATCGCCAGGAAGCTTACATAATCTCAGGTTATGCGCATGCATATTTTTTTATGATGGCGAGCTGTAGCAGCATCCACAAGCGCAGTTAGTCTGCAGAACGGGTGGCGGCTATAGACACAAAGCCTGTAAGGCTAGTGCCGATGTGCCTCTAAGGTTCCCTATTGGATAGTGGGTTGGTGGGGGACGCGGTTCACTGCAAGGTCGAGGTCATGGCCATAGATCATTTTTTACCTACCCCATAATGGGTTCAACCTTGTTTGTGGCAAAAATGCGCTAACAGTAGGAGGGGCTCCCGCGGCTGGGTCATGTGACTGGAGCTGGGGAGGAGCAGACTCATTCTGAATTGACAAGCTGCAGGTGCGGCTCCTGCTATGGGGGCCCGGTGTGGCTGTCAGTACTAACTGCTGTGCTGTGCCATGAAATCTCTGGAGGACGGTTGGACCCCCTATTCCCCCCTTATCTACAACCAGTTCAGTATACATGGCTTTGGCATTCAGAAACTGGTGTTGGCAAAGCCCAGTCATTCTCAAACAGGGCTCCTCCAGAGTTTGCTAGAGGCTCCTTGAGAGGGGGCTGATTAATCTCCCAAACAATGGTCCCAACATAGCTTGGGGGCCAATGCCACCTGGCAGAGCTAACAGCATTACACGGATGACCTTTTAAAGTGTCTTTAAGGGGGGCATTCTTACTGCTGACCACCAATGTAAGGGTCATTCTCCCCATTGACCACCATTGTAAGGGGCATTCCTCTCAGTGACCATCAATGTAAGGAACATTCTTCCCATTGACTACCAATGTAAGAAGCATTCATCCCACTAACCACCAATGGGGCATTCTTCCTCCTGACCACCAATGTGAGGTACATTCCTCCCACTGACTACCAATGTAAGAAGCATTCATCCCACTAACCACCAATGGGACATTCTTTCTCCTGACCACCAATGTAAGGTACATTCTTCCCACTGACTACTATGTAAGGGGAATTCTTCCCATTGGCCACCAATGTAATGGGCATTCTTCCTGCTGACCACCAATGTAAGAGACCTTCTTCCCACTGACCACCAATATAAGGGGCATTCTTCCCACTGACTACCAATGTAAGGAGCATTCTTCCCACTGATCACCAATGTAAAGGGAATTCTTCCTATTGACCCCCCAAGGTAAGATAGATTCTTGCCATTGACAACCAATGTCAGGAGTATTCTTCCTACTGACCACCAACTTAAGAAGCATTCTTCACATTAACCACCAATGGAGCATTATTTCTCCTGACTACCAATGTAAGATACATTCTTCCTGCTGACCACCAATGGGAGGGGCATCCAGCTAATTATAGCTGGTTTCCCTAAGATCTTAGAATTATATCAAGGGTTCCTCTGGGGTAAAAGGGTTGAGAAAGGCTAATCTAGGCTTGAACCGCCCTGCCTAACTGTCCCTGGCCAACCCCTTGCATTCATTGGATTTCACTTCTTTCGATTATGACTACCAATGTAAGGAGCATTCATCCCACTAACCACCAATAGGGCATTCTTCCTCCAGACCACCAATGTAAGGTACATTCCTCCCACTGACCACCAATGTAAGGTATATTCTTCCCACTGACCACCAATGTAAAGGGCATTTGTCCCATTGACCCCCAAGGTAAGGTAGATTCTTGCCATTGACACCCAATGTCAGGTACATTCTACCCACTGACCACCAACTTAAGAAGCATTCTTCCCATTAACCACCAACCAATGTAGCATTATTTCTCCTTAATAAAAATAATATATTCATTGACTGTGTAAGGGGCATTCTTCCTGCTGACTACCAATGTAAGGGGCATTCTTCCTGCTGACCACCAATGTGAGGGGCATCCAGTTGATTATAGCTGTTTTCACTGAGATGTTAAAATTATTTCAAGTGTTCCTCTGGGGTTAAAAGGCTGAGAAAGGCTAATCTAGGCTTGAACCCCCCCCCCGCCGCCTAACTTTCCCTGGCCCACCCCTTGCATTCATTGGATTGCACTTCTTTCGATCATGACTGCCAATGTAAGGAGCATTCATCCCAATGGGGCATTCTTCCCACTGACCACCAATGTAAGGTACATTCTTCCCACTGACCACCAATGTAAGATACATTCTTCCCACTGACCACCAATGTAAGGTACATTCTTCCCACTGACCACCAATTTAAAAAGCATTCTTCCCACTGACCACCAATGTAAGGTACATTCTTCTCACTGACCACCAATTTAAGAAGCATTCTTCCCATTAACCACCAATGGAGCATTATTTCTCCTGACTACCAATGTAATATACATTCTTCCCACTGACCACCAATTTAAAAGGCATTCTTCCTTTTGACCCCCAAGGTAAGGTAGATTCTTACCATTGACACCCAATGTCAGGAGTATTCTTCCTACTGACCACCAACTTAAGAAGCATTCTTCACTTTAACCACCAATGGAGCTTTATTTCTCCTGACTACCAATGTAAGATACATTCTTACCACTGACTACCAATGTAAGGGGCATTCTTCCTGCTGACCACCAATGTGTGAGGGGCATCCAGCTGATTATAGCTGTTTTCCCTGAGATCTTAAAATTATTTCAAGGGTTCCTCTGGGGTTAAAAGATTGAGAAAGGCTAATCTAGGCCTGAACCCCCCCCCCCCCCCCCCCGCCTAACTTTCCCTGGCCCACCCCTTGCATTCATTGGATTGAACTTCTTTCGATCATGACTGCCAATGTAAGGAGAATTCATCCCAATGGGGCATTCTTCCCACTGACCACCAATGTAAGGTACATTCTTCCCACTGACCACCAATGTAGGGTACTTTCTTCCCACTCACCACCAATGTAAGGTACATTCTTCCCACTGACCACCAATTTAAAAGGCATTCTTCCTTTTGACCCCCAAGGTAAGGTAGATTCTTGCCATTGACACCCAATGTCAGGAGTATTCTTCCTACTGACCACCAACTCACCCACTTAAGAAGCATTCTTCACATTAACACAATGGAGCTTTATTTCTCCTGACTACCAATGTAAGGGGCATTCTACCTGATGACCACCAATGTGTGAGGGGAATCCAGCTGATTATAGCTGGTTTCCCTAAGATCTTAGAATTATTTCAAGGGTTCCTCTGGGGTCAAAAGGTTGAGAAAGGCTAATCTAGGCCTGAACCCCCCTGCCTAACTGTCTCTGACCCACCCCTTGCATTCATTGGATTTCACTTCTTTCGATCCTGACTACCAATGTAAGGAGCATTCATATAACTAATCACCAATGGGGCATTCTTCCTCCAGACCACCAATGTAAGGTACATTCCTCCCACTGACTCTACCAATGTAAGGGGCATTCTTCCCACTGACCACCAATGTAAAGGGCATTTGTCCCATTGACCCCCAAGGTAAGGTATATTCTTGCCATTGACACCCAATGTCAGGTACATTCTTCCCACTGACCACCAACTTAAGGAGCATTCTTCCCATTAACCACCAATGGAGCATTATTTCTCCTTAATAAAAATATAAGGGGCATTCATTCCATTGACTGCCAGTATAAGGGGCATTCCTCCTGCTGACTATCAATGTAAGGGGCATTCTTCCTGCTGACCACCAATGTGAGGGGCATCCAGCTGATTATAGCTGTTTTCCCTGAGATCTTAAAATTATTTCAAGGGTTCCTCTGGGGTTAAAAGGTTGAGAAAGGCTCATCTAGGCCTGAACCCCCCCGCCTAACTTTCCCTGGCCCACCCCTTGCATTCATTGGATTTCACTTCTTTCGATCATGACTACCAATGTAAGGAGCATTCATCCCACTAACCACCAATGGGGCATTCTTCCTCCAGACCACCAATGTAAGGTACATTCCTCCCACTGACCACCAATGTAAAGGGCATTCTTCCCATTAACCCCCAAAGTAAGGTAGATTCTTGCCATTGACACCCAATGTCAGGAGTATTCTTCTTACTGACCACCAGCTTAAGAAGCATTCTTCACATTAACCACCAATGGAGCATTCTTCCCACTGACTACCAATGTAAGGGGCATTCTTTCCATTGACTTCCAATGTAAGGGGCATTTTTCCTGCTGACTACCGATGTAAGGGGCATCCAGCTGATTATAGCTGTTTTCCCTGAGATCTTAAAATTATTTCAAGGGTTCCTCTGGGGTTAAAAGGTTGCGAAAGGCTAATCTAGGCCTGAACCCCCCCAAGCCCCCCACCCTCCGCCTGACTGTCCCTGGCCCACCCCTTGTATTCATTGGATTTCACTTCTTTCGATCATGGAGGTTCATCGGCCCATGTGGGTGTTACCTAGGGTGGTCATCTGTGTTCAGGACGCTATGCATGGCCCTTCCCACCAGTCATGATTTGCCTGCATTACGTAGAGAAGCACAGAGACCCAGTGATGATTTTGTGATGAAAATGTAATTTGTGATTAAACTTCAGCTTTAAAATCTCTCTTCATTTTCAGTTTAGACTGGAGCGTGCCCTGATTTGTACCAAATCTGGCAATATCCGGGGGGCACAGCTCATGGAAAGGCAAACCTTTGCTTCACCTCCTCCCGATTCTATTTGCATCTAACAATGAGCGGCTTCGGGTCTCCAAGCTTGCCATTCCCCTCCAGATCCCTGTAAAGCGATATCGCTATAATTACCCCAACTTCTATTTAAAGTGGTATCCCTTCTCTGCGCTCACCCACGGCCCGGAGGATGCTGTTTTGGCCTGTGTTTGTTTTGTTTCTAATGGCAATTGGCAAAACCGGGGCTGTGCGGCTTCTTCGCAAGATAAGCAGGAATTAAGCGCCGATCGTAAACCCCGACCCTGAAACATGAACTTCCTCAATAGATCATTTGAAAATAAAATCCCTGAAAGCTCTCTGACTTTTTTTTAAAAATAATGTTTTGGCAGGGAAACGTTTTTTGGAGCTGTAACTGGGAGAGCTACGCCCCGCGTCTTTTCCTGATGTGTCGCGCGCGGACGGGCCCCCCCCCCCCCCGGCCCCGCGTTTTCACCGGAGACACGGAACGAGGCGTCGCGGCATAAATAAATACATATGCTCGTCAGTAAATAGCTGGGATGCCATCAATGGCTTTTGTCTGGACCCGAGCTGCCGTCAATTTTTTTTTATTTACAAGCCAACAGCGGTCAGTGCGGTTTTCGGGTCCCAGAAGAAATCCTTTAAAAAGGCGAATATTTTTAACGCGGGTAATTCTGTTTCCAAAATATTTTTTTTTTCCATAAAAAGAACATAAAGTTTAAGTTAAAAACAGATCACGGTCATATGTGAATTATTCTTTTTTTTTTTATGTATTTCCTTTTTTTTTTATATATATCTAGATAATAAATCTTCTTTTTTTGGCAAAACATAAAGCGCACCCACAGCCTAAAAAGAAAAACAGATAGAAGGATAAATCTGCCCGGCGGTGTTAACACTGATTTACAGTCACAATGTGAGTTACGGCAAACTTTGCCGCAACGGCAAACGAAAACCGTTTCCGATTTGATACAATTTTTTTTTTTTTTTTTGTTTGTTTGTTTTAAGCTGAAATCTGGGCACAAAAGCTTTCATTGAGGCTCCATTCACATTTTGCGATTTGGAGTCAGAATCACGGCGAATTTAAATCGCATGGCAATCACCGCAGAAGGCGTGATGTGTGTTTGGGTGCCATTATCCTTTAAAGTGCTTCTAAAGGTTCAAGGTTATTTTTACCGTCTGTGTGCAGCAGCCTCCCCAATACTCAATACTTGAGCCCCATCATAATCCAGCAATTTCCATGAGAGCCTCGGCTCTCCGGAGACTCTCACTCCCCACTGGCTGAGGCAGCGGCTCCCGCAGCTGGCAATCACAGCCAGTGAGCCAATGAGGAGAGAGAGGAGGTGGGGCCAAGCTGTGACTCTTTATATAAATGGACAAGCAGAGCAGCCTGCTTGTATGCCCCCGTAGCAAGATGCTTGCTCTGGGGGCACTCGGCTGGAGGGGGGGCCAGAAATGCCAACGGGGGACCCAAGAAGAGAAGGATTGGGGCTGCTCTGTCCAAAACCACTGCACATGGAAACTGTCCAATGGAGCTTACACAGGGTCGGAATTTCCGACAACATGCTCCGATCGCACATTTGCCGTTGGAAAGTCCGACCGTGTGTACGCGGCATTACAGTGCATTTGTTCTGTACACATTGGGCATAAACGATAGTTCTTTAGGCTATTTTCTCTTCTGAATGAAAGTTCTTTGATTTATTTTATTTTGCTGCATTAAGGCCACTAGATGGCACTGATGAGCATAGGAAATACATATTTGCAGCAAGAGACAGAATGTAACAATTCTAGAGCATGCTAGAGGGCAGGGGCCTAACTAGAAATCACAGGGCCCCATAGCAAAATGTTGTATGGGCCCCCCGCCCCCTGCAAACAGCCCCCCCCCCCCCACAAACACACACACTAAAAAAATTAACTAATGCCATTGAACAACAGATTACCACACTCATGTGGCACAATACCCAGGCAACAGCTTATATTAATTTTGAACAACAAAGTATGCAATATACTGTATGCAGCCCCTGAACACACATTGCTGACCTCCATGCCTTCTAACCAATTTCTGTTCTGTTATATAAAATGAAATAGTTCAACTCACCATAATGCAGAATCAGTGGGAGCCCAGAGAGTGTGACTTGCCACCGTCACCTGCCACCAGATGCAGATTTTCACTTGCCACACGTTGCAGAATGTCACCTGCCACGTCACCTGCCACACATTATGGATTGTCACTTGCCACATCCCAGATTGTCACTTGCCATGTCACCTGCCACACATTACGGATTGTCACCTGCCACGTCATGGATTTTCACTTGCCACGTCACCTGCCACACATTACGGATTGTCACTTGCCACGTCACCTGCCACACATTACGGATTGTCACTTGCCACGTCCCGGGTTGTCACTTGCCACGTCACTTGCCACACATTACGGATTGTCACTTGCCACGTCCCGGGTTGTCACTTGCCACACATTATGGATTGTCACTTGCCACATCACCTGCCACACGTTGTGGATTGTCCACTTGCCACATCACCTGCTACACGTTGTGGATTGTCCACTTGCCACGTCGCCTGCCACACATTACGGATTGTCACTTGCATTGTCCCGGGTTGAAACTTGCCACGTCACCTGCCACATTACAGATTGTCACGTCACGGATTGTCACTTGCCATGTCGCCTGCCACACATTACGGATTGTCACTTGCTGTGTCACTAAGTCAGTGACAGCTGAATATCAGTCAGGCAGCAGCAGAGAGATAATGTCATCTCTCTGCTTCCCGGCTGCCTGCACAGTGAGGGGGAACAGCACTGTAGGGATGCAGGGCGGGCACCAGGCAGTGAGAGATGATGTCATCTCTCTGCTCCCCCGCCCGCCAGCCCCCCAATTGACAGCCCGCTCACGCCCCTGGAGCCGCCCGCTCCCGCAGGCCCGCGGAGCCACCCGCGAACACCCGCGGAGCCGCCCGCAAACACCCGCGGCGCCTGTCCTCAACGGGCCCCACTTGGCTGCGGCCCCCATAGCGCCTGCATGTGCCGCTATGGCGGTAGTTCCGCCACTGCTAGAGGGAGACCCTTGCTTGGAGTATAACTATAGGCAAAACTCTTTTTTTCCTTTTTGGATACAGTAAGACCCCATACACACTATTAGATTATCTGCAGACTTTTTTGTCTTCAGATTTACCAAAACCATATAATATGAGGTCAAACGTTAAGATTTTAAATTTGTATGCAGTCAGGCAGGCCCTTGCACTACATGGTTTTGGTAAATCTGAAGACAAAAGTCTGCAGATAATCTGATAGTGTGTATGGGGCTTACGGGAGGGTTATAAATCCTGTCAGATAATTTTTTTTGCCATCTGTGTCCTATTGGGGAGTTTTCTCTTCACTTCCTGTCCCATAGCCACACAGGAAGTATGAAGAAATCCCTGCAAATTAAGAGAACACCTTGGAGACCCCCAGGTCAGCAGAACTAGTGTCCCCATTGGAAGATTCCCCCTCTATTACTTTTCTGGGCACAACCCATTTGTGATTTTCTCTTACTTTCACTTTCAGTGATAATTGTAAACAAGACAAATAGAGAGGGGGGTCTACCTAAGGGGGGGCACAGACAGCAATAAAAACTGAAAGGGGTTCTAATCCCTCTCCACTCTATCCAAGACTGAAAATAAAAGTTTTGCCTTTAGTTGTCCTTTAATGGTGACTGGTAAATATAACCAATGATTACAGTGATATGCTAATTCTCTGTAGAATTCTTTAGAATTGTTACACTGTATCCCATGTTACATAGGCATATGTATTTCCTTTGCCCCTCAACTCCATCTAGTGGCCATAATGTGACATTTTACTTCTGACCATAATTATTAATAATAATAATAATAAAAAAAACTGATAATAGTCTAAAGAACATTTGTTGCAATAGTCGCACAGAACAAATGTAAATGCTGATACACTGGATGAATGCCTATGCAATTAAAAAAAAAAAAATAGATCCCTAGTTGTTTTTTTCAATGATTCATAGCTTCAATCATATTGTCCAATTCTGTTAAGAATCATTCAATCAGATTGTTATGCCTATGGTCACCATTAAACATACTTTAAAGCCCATCTTCCAGGTGTCTTCAGACCATTCAAGGTCATTCCACAGGTTTTCTTCACTCTCTACTTCCTACGCCCATGGTTGGGTCCTAAAAAAATGCACACGGCCGTGTCATGTAAGGAGGTGGTGCTGCTCTCTGTCGCATCCCTCTGTGAGTCCAGGGCAGGGGCGGAGTCATGGCAACCTGGGCTCACGGTAAGTGGGTTGAATGAAGCTGGGTGTCATTTAACGCAGAAGAGGAATGCAGCTGGATCTGTCACCCAGTGAGTTTGTAGTGGATAACAGTGCAGTAAGGCCCCTTTCACACTGGGGCGGGAGCCGCGGCGACGGTAAAGCAGCGATATATTTAGCGCTGCCTTACCGCCATTTTAGCCGCGTAGCGGCGCTTTGCGGCGGTATTGCCGCGGTATTACCACGGTGTCCCACTGAAATCAATGATGCTGCTAGCAGGACTTTTTTTACCGTCCTGCTAGCGCACCGCTCCAGTGTGAAAGCCCGCCGGCTTTCACACTGGAGTGAATGGGGCCGTTTTCTTCAGGCGGTGTACAGGCGCTATTTTTAGCGCTGTACCGCCTGAAAAACGCCCCAGTGTGAAAGGGGCCTTAGGGTATTGCAACCAGAGCTGTCTTCATATTTAAAAATCCTGAGAATTTGCCTATATTGGAGTTAGACTTTAAAGCGGAGGGCCACCCTAAAATAAAAAAATAGCATTAATATTCTTAAAAAAAATAAAAAAAAAACATTTGAAAAAAATTTTTTTTCTTAACTTACCAGAAACCCCTGTTGCTAGGCAGTCTTCCTAATCTGCCTCTTCCTATTCCGCTGTGCTTTCTCCTCTTCGGCGAGCGGCCCCGTTGCCTTCTGGGACATGTGTGTGTCCCAGAAAACAACGGGGCCATTCACAAAGCGCCACGCGACTCACGCATGCGCAGTAGGAAACAGGCAGTAAAGCTGCAAGGCTCCCCTGCCTGTTTCCCTTAGTTCGAATGATGGCGCCGGGACTCGAGAGCCGAGGGACGGGTCGTTCTCGGGCGGCCGACATTGCGGCCACCCTGGGTAGGTAAGTCTGCTTATTAAAAGTCAGCAGCTACAGTGTTTGTAGCTGCTGACTTTTTTTTTTTTTTAAAAATGTTTTTCTTTAGCTGGCCCTCCTCTTTAAACTCTTCGGAATAAAACGCAGTAAGGGGAGGAGCCTATGAGAGCGATGCATGGACACAATGAAGTTTATTGCAGGATCTGCCCTTGTCTCAAGGCAGTAGTCACAAGATCTAACCACCACCTGCCCATACTACTTCACTCGAGCCCATTCTCACTTCTTGACTTCATTGCCTTCATCTCATGATGACTTCAATTTAACTTTAAACTACGTAGAGGGTTCTTTACTGTAAGAGCGGCAAGGATGTGGAATTCCCTTCCACAGGCGGTGATCTCAGCGGGGAGTATCCATAGTTTCAAGGAAAGAGGAGAGCACTCACAATGCCTCATCCGTAAATAGTTTGTAGGAATATGAAAAATGAGGGTTTCCCAAAAGGTAACCCCAGGTCGGACTTTTTAGGCACAGCAAACAAAAGGGTACAAAAATACTAACATTTATTAAAACATAAGTGCGACAATGCATATGGTACAGAAAAAAGGGGACAAGAGGAAAACATTAAAAATCATATACATAAAAATATATGATGTGAGCCACAATGCGTCAACGCGTTTCGTTGTTGAACTTCTTCAGGACACATTTGGGGTTCATTGTTCATTGCAAGAAAAGAAAAAGGGTCTCATTGTCTTGCAGAGGAGTCAACTATATTCGACCAATAGTCAGAAAAGAGTTTTCCACTATTAGAAGGGATGGCTCATAGCAAGAGCAGGTCATACCACGAGGACATAGAGGCCAACTGTGGGCCTATAACAATAAGTATCCGGGTGTATCGATCTCAGGCGGGGGATAAGGTTTAGACTAAACAGCAGCAAACAGCCATAGAGTGTTGGTATAAGGAAAAAAGATCCTTGAGTATAAGGTAACCAAAGAGCAGGGGCATAACTAGAGCACAAATATAATGAATATAAAGTAGGGCTGTTACTGATTAAAATTTTCATGTTCGATTAATCGAATTTTTTTTTTTAATCGATCAATCAAATAATTTTCGATTAATTATAACGCACATACAGATCCAACTACTTTTAGCTGATCTCCTTGCATTGCAACCCTGCATTAGTCAGTGGTAAATGTGGTATACACTATATACAATCACCCGACACTAGTTAGTTTCCACAATCCATGACTTAACTTCACAGTTCACACAAATACGTTTTAAACTGTAGCACTGACTTAATTTTTTTTTCCACAGTAGCGTGACGATCCCTCCACCTCCGATCTAACTAATCACTCTCACCTTATGGCATGGACCCCTGTGCAAACAGGTGGTCATGCAAGCGGGTATCAAAAGGGTTAACACGGCCATAAACTTCTCTCACATCTCCTTAGATCTCAGCAAGACGCCAGGTCATGGGTAGAAAGAAAAGATCTAAGTGCTCACCGCTTAAGTATAAGATTTCAATTTTTGTGTTCAAACACAAACTACTCACATAAAGATGATAAAAACACAGCATGTAAAGCCGACAATCGTGTTAGTTCCGTAGGGCAGTAGCAGGTGACGTCATGCGTAGATCCTCCCCCGTACGCGTTACTTTCAATCAGAACTTCGACATCGATGTCTGTGACGTCACCGGATCTCCGACGGAACTCCCTGAAGACCTGGAAGCCACTGGAGAGGTGAGTACCGATCCTAAGAATTTTGATTGATCAAAAGAATTTTGATCAATCAAAAAAATTAAGGATTAATCGAGGAATAAATCTTTAATTTTCACAGCCCTAATATAAAGAGTTCCAAATTGGATCGCTGTCATCCAAAACCAATTTATTAGAATGATGGTATAGCGAAAATCCCCTGGGAGAGAGCAGCGGGCTGCTATTTTCATATATTTTTATGTATATGATTTTTAATGCTTTCCTCTTGTCCCCTTTTTTCTGTACCATATGTATTGTCGTACTTATGTTTCAATAAATGTTAGTCTTTTTTTGTACCCTTTTGTTTGCTGTGCCTAAAAAGTCCGACCTGAGGTTACCTTTTGGGAAACCCTCATTTTTCGTATTCCTATCGATAGTTTCAAGAAACTATTAGATAAGCACCTGAACGACCTCAACATACAGGGATATACAATGTAATACTGACATATAATCACACACATAGGTTGGACTTGTGTCTTTTTTTTTTACCTCACCTACTATGTAACTACTATGCTACCACTAGGCAAACTAGGCAGCCGCCTAGGGCGCCCTGCTACCTAGGGCGCCCCCGGCCACTGGTGTTCCTACTCTCTTCTCTCTGCAGCGAGCATCTAAGTCTCAGCATCAGCAGGCAGCCGTCGTTCTGTTCGCACATAGTGTCAAAGGCGCATCGGAGGCGGAGGACTGTGTCTGTGTCACCACTCATCACTCCCGAATGAATGGAAGCAAGCAAACATTCATTGATGGGCGCTGGTGAGGCTGCATTTGATGGGTGCTGGTGAGGCTGCATTTGATGGTCGCTGGCAAGGCTGCATTTGATGGGCGATGGCGAGGCTGCATTTGATGGGCGCTGGCGAGGCTGCATTTGATGGGCGTTGGCGAGGCTGCATTTGATGGGCGCTGGCGAGGCTGCATTTGATGGGCGCTGGTGAGGTTGCATTTGATGGGTGCTGGCGAGGCTGCATTTGATGGGCGTTGGTGAGGCTGCATTTGATGGGCGCTGGCGAGGCTGCATTTGATGGGCGCTGGTGAGGCTGCATTTGATGGGCGTTGGTAGGCTGCATTTGATGGGTGTGGTGAGGCTGCATTTGATGGATGCTGGTGAGGCTGCATTTTATGGGCGCTGGTGAGGCTGCATTTGATGGGCGCTGGTGAGTCTGCATTTGATGGGCGCTGGTGAGGCTGAATTTTATGGGCGCTGGTGAGGCTGCATTTGATGGGCGTGGTGAGGCTGCATTGATGGTGCTGGTGAGGCTGCATTGATGGGAGCTGGTGAGGCTGCATTTTATGGGCGCTGGTGAGGCTGCATTTCATTGGCGTTGGTGAGGCTGCATTGATGGGAGCTGGTGAGGCTGCATTTGATGGGCGCTGGTGAGGCTGCATTTTATGGGCGCTGGTGAGGCTGCATTTGATGGGCGCTGGTGAGGCTGCATTTGATGGCGCGCTGGTGAGGCTGCATTTGATGGGCGCTGGTGAGGCTGCATTGATGGGAGCTGGTGAGGCTGCATTTGAAGAGCTCTTCATTAAAAAGGTGGGTTATACATGGGCAGGGCAAAGGGGCTGTAGTCAGGGGTGGAGCCGGGGGGCTGCAAAATGAGGTTTCGCCTAGGGTATCAAAAATCCTTGCACCAGCCCTGTGTAACTACGTAAGGGCTCCTCCATGTCCACAGGTATAAACAAACTAAATGGACAGGGATCCCCATTTTGCAACTGCAGGTTCGATTGCGTTGGGGAAAGGCCCATTCAACTTTGTCTGAACCTTTTTTTAATTGTAATCCTTATGAGGCAAACCTCAAAAACTTCAATAAAAATGTATGGAAAACGGAAACGTTTATTGCGGGATCTTATCTCAAAATGTGGCTGTCCTCATTTCCTTTGATGATGCGTAAGTGAGGCTGGAACGAGCCAGGGGGAGAGCTTACACCGGAGGTAGGCTCATGGAGTGACATGTTGTATCCTGTTTATTATTACCCCATGCGTAGCGCATCTTTTGCTAAAGTGGCCTCCAAAAAAAGAAGTAGCCAGTGTCATTCGAACATGGGTGACACCACTGATATTCATGCTGTGCATACCCTTGCTATTAAAAAAATGTTGTTAGGTAGTTGACCTTTAAAGAAATCACCCTCCTTCTGCTTAAAATACTTACCTTACCCCCCCCCCCCCCCCCCCCCATAATCCTTGAATTCTTCCCCCTGCTGCCTGGTCAGATGTTGGCATTTGGTTGTGTGCCCTTCACCACAAGCACTTGTAGAAGGTAATTGTCCTTTACTAGAGAGCATGTCTTTAGGTATCACAGCAGAAGAAGACATCACGGGTTGTGGGAGAAAGGGGAGCACCCTTATTACTCATTAGGTGGGTTATGCAGTATTTGTAGGAGGCCACAAGTCCTGCCTTCTCCAATGCAGAGATCAGCCTCGGGCACTGAAGTCTTATGCTGGCCATACACTATAAGAAAAATCGTCCGAACCCAATTTCGAAAAACGAACGTTCGGCCGCGAGCGCAAACAATAGTGCCATCATGTAATGGCCGATAAATCGTTCAGTGAACATAAATAATTACATTTTAAGTTAGTTTTTTTACATATACCTAGTGCAGACAGGTCGGACGGGAAACACATTAACCGATTCCCGACCGCCTCCTGTACATATACGTCCTCAGAATGGCACGGCTAGACAAAAGCACGTATATATACGCGCCCTTTAATTGCCTAGCCGTGGGGTCACGCGCCCGGTCGGGAGCTCCGTGACCACGGCCGCGGGACCAGCAGACCCGATCGCCGCTGGTGTCCCGCGATCGGGTCACAGAGCTGAAGAACGGGGAGAGGTCTGTGTAAACAAACCTCTCCCCGCGCTTCCTAGCGCAACTGACACTGATCGGCTGTTCCCTGTCATCAGGAACAGCCGATCAGTGACGTCAGCCACGCCCCCTACTGTAAAAAAACACACAACACGTCACACTAACTCCTCCCCGCCCCCTAGTGGTTAACTCCTTCACTGCCACTGTCATTTACATAGGAATCAGTGCATTTAAATAGCATTGATTTCTGTATAAATGACAATGTCCCAAAAATGTGTCAAAAATGTCCGATGTGTCCGCCATAATGTCGCAGTCACAATAAAAATCGCTGATCGACGCCATTACCAGTAAAAAATTAAAATATTATAAAAAATGCTATAAAACTATCCCCTATTTTGTAAACGCTATAACTTTTGCGCAAACCAATCAATAATCGCTAATTGCAATTTTTTTTACCAAAAATAGGTATGAGGAATACGTATCGGCCTAAACTGAGGAAAAAAAAAAATTTTTATATATTTTTTGGGGATATTTATTATAGCAAAGAGTTAAAAATTTAGCATTTTTTTTCAAAATTTTAGCTCTATTTTTGTTTATAGCGCAAAAAATAAAAACCGCAGAGGTGATCAAATACCACCAAAAAAAGCTCTATTTGTGGGGAAAAAAAGGACGCCAATTTTTTTTGGGAGCCACGTCGCACGACCGCACAATTGTCAGTTAAATCGACGCAGTGCCGAATCGCAAAAAGGGGCCTGGTCCTTTGGCTGCAAATTGGTCCGGGGCTGAAGTGGTTAATCTTTCAATTTATCGTTCGTTCGGCAGAAAATTTCCAAACTCGTCCTTCGTTTTTTCGGCTCAAAAACGTCCAAACGATTATCGATTTTGTGTCCATTAACTGGCCGAAAAATCGAACGAACAGTCTAATGACCGAATTTTTGGCCGATTTTTCGTATAGTGTATGGCCAGCATTAGTTGAGGTCATGATGACTTTACACCAGGTGGGGTTCCTCTGTACTACATAGCAAGAGCCAACAGCCTCCCCAGGCAATTCTTAATTATACACAGTGTGGGGCACCGCCAAAGGAGCTGCTGGTGAATGCAATTCTACCCCCCCCCCCCACCCCCCTTAGAGCACACACAGCCAGGCACAGCATTTTCTTCATCCTTCCACTGACTCAAAAAACAGTCTAGGGGTTCTTTTTATTTATTTTTTATTGGGAACAATGAAAATGGGAGAGGGGGCATGAGATACCCCGGAAACTGTAGAACTGGATAACTTGAGGACTCCTCAATTTATGGCTGCACTGTACAAGGCTGAATGTCCCACAGAATCTCTATGGTGCTGGTGACCTGTACACCTTCCAGAATTAAAAGCTCACACAGTCAGCATTGGGGTCTTCTACTCACACAGCATCATCGGTTGCCTCCTGCTGATATCCACCAGGCTCTTCCTAGAGAGGGAGATGTAGACTCACACCACCATAGGACACCACCAGCAGCAACTTCCTCCTGGCTTTCTCCAGTGAGCTTCTCCAGACCCAACCTGATCCCTGGACACAGATCTGCAAATAGACATCCCCAGCTAAGCCTAGCTGGGACCCCTTGGTGTCTTCCTTAGGGCTTTCTCTAGGACCCTGCACCGGGGGGGGGGGGGGGGCAGAGCCCAGGGGTCTCCTCCAGCAAGACTGGACCCAGGAGCACTGCACCCTGCTGCCCAGGTCTCAGGCTATTTATGAGCTCCCTCGCCAACTTCTGGGCACACCTCCCTAGGGATTGGCTGGAGTCTCTTAAATACTCAGGCTGCCTGTTCTGTCCTCCCTCCCACTATACATCTAGAATTTTTGAGAAGATAGGGAGAAGCAATAGAACAGCAGCCTTTGAAACACTGAGCAGCCCTAGATAATCAACTCCGAGAGAAGTGTTTTTTGTTGACCGTGCTAGTGTTTCTGTCCCAGAGTATAAGGGACAGAAGGATAATATGTTTCCTGTCAGCCCTCTATGTCATACCCGGTATGTTTGTTTAAGGGTTGATATCGTAGCCAAAGTCGCATAATAGAGAAGAAACCCCACTCAGTTTCTCATAGGGGATACCAAGAGAGGGCAGTCCCATATGGAAATGAGTGAGAAAGAAGCTACTTCAGACATCATAGAGAAAAAGGGGGGGAGTTGAGAGTTAATGCTCAATGTTTAACAGAAAAACGAATTTATTAATTACAGATTATTACATTGCTGTTGAAAACGACAAAATGTCATATCACATACATGGAATATTTCCTGAGGTTAAAAATACCCGTCCTCGGGGCTGCACATAAAACACGCAACAAATATGGACAAACAGAGAGTATACAAACATACAACAATAACGCTGGTAGTCATAGGCAGTTATAGGTCTTCTCCTTTGCTGTTGATCATTACCCCATGGAGGGCCCGCTCACCGCTCCTACGCCAACGCGTTTCGCAACGCAGCGTTGCGTAGCTTCGACTGGGCGTGCAACCTTCAAAATGTGCTTTTTTCCGCTTAACTTAAAGTGATAGATTAATATTCTCTCACTCAGGAAACCAACCCCAATAATCGCAATAATAATTGCATCTTGTGGACTGCTTCCTAAACTATCACCGGACTGTAATTAAACTCTAATTGTAGAGGTATGCAACTCTACAGCCAATAGAGAAAATATATCTCAATTTACTACCAGTTGCCAAATCAGTACTTACTTTGCATTAATAGTTGCATCTCTATGGACTGCTTTTTGCCACCGATTTCCAACTTATCTACAATTATCATATGATGTCATCAGCAGTAATTAGGGGATTACAGCCCGTTTTTTATTAGTTGCCTAGGTAGCATATTCTTCTCCATACCCCATCTATCACACATGTGTCAATGTACAAACACGACCATACAGTGGTCCTATACTTGGATATTCCAACAGAAATATTGACACATCTGTGATTTAGGAGGTGCCTCCAACCGTTATTGTTGTATGTTTGTATACTCTCTGTTTGTCCATATTTGTTGCGTGTTTTATGTGCAGCCCCGAGGACGGGTATTTTTAACCTCAGGAAATATTCCATGTATGTGATATGACATTTTGTCGTTTTCAACAGCAATGTAATAATCTGTAATTAATAAATTAGTTTTTCTGTTAAACATTGAGCATTAACTCTCAACTCCCCCCCTTTTTCTCTATGATGTCTGAAGTAGCTTCTTTCTCACTCATTTCCATATGGGACTGCCCTCTCTTGGTATCCCCTATGAGAAACTGAGTGGGGTTTCTTCTCTATTACTAGATAATCAACCCCTGCTCCACTGATTACAGGGGAGTCATACCAAATTTACCTAGCAGCCTACTCTACACTAGGAGGGGGCTAAAACAGTATAACAGTATATATACTAATATAAAAAAATACCTGCTGATCTCATCAGAAGTCAAATGCCATCCTGTACACTCTGTACTGTTATCTTGAACTGTCCCTTCATCCATGTCCTACAGAACACCTCCTATGCCAATGAGGGGCGGGGGTTCTGTAGTCCTAACAAACTTCCTGTCCATGGGTGACAACTCTCACAGTGAGGGGCACTGCTCCCTCCCCATGAGAGGAAGTAATTTACTGGCAAAATCACCAGGTGAAAATAGTGGAAAAAAGCTTGAGAAATAGGAATGCAGCCACAACATAGGTAGGTACCATACACTACATGTTTGTCCTTAAGTTTAGATACACTCATAAAAAAAATTGCACAGCTGTCACAAATAATCTCCAAAATGTGTCTAACATGTATTGCCAATGATCATCAGCTCCATCTAATGGCCGTAATGCAGTATTTTCCTGATTGCAGTATTTCAGAAAAATACATTGTGGCCACTAGATGGCGCTAATGATCATAAGAAATAAGATCATACGAAATACATATATTAGACATATTATGGAGATTATTCGCGAAGGCTGTGAAGGCTGTGTTCATGCAGAAGTGATTTCTTTACAAGTGTACTGTCAATTTATCTACTGCCATTTTTTGGGAATCTATGAGGCACACATAGTGGATCGGAGTATGGTTGGGCACGCAGCATCAAACTGACCATCTCCAGATGTCTTTAGGTCATATTTGGGTGTAAACATTTGGTGGAGGATGAAGGTCTGTCTCTTTTATCACGCTGTTTTTCAAAAAGTAATTTTCTACCAAGGAAGATGCTGTATATCTCCAGAGGATGGCTGTGTATACAGACATAATTCACCCTCCGCACGCACTCGTGAAACATGGCTTCTATGAATCTCTAGAAAGCTTGACAGCATAATTCTCCCAGTCCTAGGTGGAGCAATAAAGCACGCCGCCTGCCTCCGTACCCGAGATGCAGCTTCTGCGTCAATATCTCATGGCCGGCGATGATATTGGCCGCCATTTTTTGCTGACTATGGAAGAGTGGAGGCAGAGCTGGAAAGCACAAGATAAAAGTAGCCAAAAATATCTGACGCCACTTTTATTAACAGGGGAAAAAATATCAGCTCCATTCTCCGGCACCAATGAACCTCCACAGACAATGTTTAAAATCAGAAAGTCTCTTTCCATTGTTCTCCAGTTCCCTGAGCTCCGTCCGTTGTTTTATATATTCCTTCTCTACACTTATAAAATTTCATTAATAGGGAGGTCTCAAGTGATTTTAGCAAAAAAGTTTTCGATTTGAAAATAACGATTTTACAAAATTTTGCAGAAGCTTTTCATTTTGCTCACTGAGCTGCCTACTGTAGGCAAAATTTGCTTTTTTTTATTTTAGAGATTTCTTTTAAAGACTTAGAGCAGGGGTGTCAAACTCAATTTCATTACGGGCCTCATCAGCAGTATGGCTCCCCTCAAAGAGCTGGATGTATCTGGGGTGTGCTAAGTACAGAGCGTAGGGTTCAGGAGTGCGCTAAGTACAGATGGCAGAGTTTAGGAGTGCGATACATACAGGGGGCAGAGTCCAGGAGTGCGATATGTACAGGGGGCAGAGTCCAGAAGTGCGCTACATAAAGAGGTCAGGGTTCAGGAGTGCGATACGTACAGAGGGCAGAGTTCAGAAGTGCGCTACATACAGAGGTCAGGGTTCAGGAGTGCAATACGTACAGGGGGCAGAGTTCAGGAGTGCGCTACATACAGAGTACAGGGTTCAGGGTTCAGGAGTGCGTTACTTACAGAGGGCAGAGTTCAGGAGTGCACTACATACAGAGGGCAGAGTCCAGGAGTGCGCTACATACAGAGGGCAGAGTCCAGGAGTGCGCTACATACAGAGTGCAGAGTTCAGGAGTGCACTAAATACAGAGGGCAGAGTTCAGGAGTGCACTACATGGAGAGTGCAGAGTTCAGGAGTGCACTACATAGAGTGTTCAGAGTTCAGGAGTGCACTACATAGAGAGTGCAGAGTTCAGGAGTGTGCAGAGTTCAGGAGTGCACTACATACAGAATGCATAGTTTAGGAGGGTGCAGAGTTCAGGCGTGCACTACATAGAGAGTGCAGAGTTCAGGAGTGCACTAAATACAGAGGGAAGAATTCAGTAGTGCGCTATGTTCAGAGGGCAGAGTTCAGAAGTGCGCTACGTACAGAGGGCAGAGTCCAGGATTGCACTACATACAGAGGGCAGAGTTCAGGAGTGCACTATGTACAGAGGGCAGAGTTTGTTATATACAGAGTTCAGGAGTATGCCTACGTACAGAGTTCAGGGGAGCTCTGTGTACAGAGTGCAGGGTTTAGAGGTGTACAACCCCAACCATCCCTCCTCCCCCCAAAGCTTCCTCACATCTCTACTCTGTCCTATCTTGCCCAGCTCTGGTACCTCCCTGTGTAGACGGCTCCACTTCCTTGCAAAACTGGGTGCGAGGGCCACATGACAAGGCCTGGTGGGCCGGATTTAGCCAACGGGCCTTCTGTTTGACATATTTAGAGTAATTTATTTTGTTTAGTGTTTAGCTTTGTATTTGTGTTTTTCCTTGTTTACTGTTGCTTTTTACTTTTACTTTGTTTTTCATTTTTTTGTGTTCTATGTACTTTTTCTTTTTTTTCGCTGTGTACTGATGTTTTTTACTTATTTTTTTTTATCTTGGGGAACTATTGCCTAAACTAGGCCTTCTGGGGGGGGGGGGGGGGGGGGGTAGGGGGGTTTGGTCAGTGGGAAATTGCCCTTGCATTGGTGGTCAGTAGAAAGAGTACAACAAGGTTGCACTGTGTTTTCATGCTCACTGAATGCAACCAACTCCCCTGAATGGGGCCGAGCCACAACCAACCAACAACCAATGTGGTGATGGGACTTTTTGGGTGTTAAAACAGGCAGTTTGGAGGCAGTTTAAAGCCTCCTCACTGCCTGTCAAATGCCCTCTGAAGAGCAATGCACTGTAGATCACTCGTCAGAGGGTTATGGGTTATGTAGATGGGCCCTTTCAGAAAGGTATTTATTATCATGATACTGGTGACTCTGCCAAGTGGTGTTGGCTCAGGAACTATATAAGACCCCATAATTTGCATAACTCCTCCCAAGAGCCAGACCACTGCTTGTATCAGGATGAAGGGCTCTTGAGAAGAGGACTGGGGAAGGGGCTGTGATGTTTTTTAGGAAACTATTTACAGCCCCCTGCTGGCCCCTCCCACAAGCCATGCATTGCAAAGGAAAGGCACAGAGACCCAGTGATAGGTATAACATATAGTCAGGTAAAAAAAATGCTGAAGGGGAAAAAAAAGAAAGAAGGAATTAAAGAAGGGAGGGAAGGGAAGGATAGAAAGGAAAGGAACGAAGGAAAGGAAAAAGTAATTAAAGAAAAAAGGAAATAAAGAAATGAAGGAAAGAGAAGAAGTGAGGGAAGGAAAGAAAGAAAGATGTAAGGAAGGGAAGGAAAGAGAGAAGGAAGGGAAGGGAATAAGAATAAAAGGAAGAAAAGAAGGAAGGGGAGGAAGGAAAGGAAAGAGAGGAAGGAAATAAATGAAGGAAGGAAAGGAAAAGAGAATTAAGGAAATAAAGAAAGGAAGGAAAGAAAGGAAGGGGTGAAACGAAAGAAAGATGCAAGGAAGGGAAGGAAAGAGAGAAGGGAAGGAAATAAGAATAAAAGGAAGAAAGGAAGGAAATGAATGAAAGGAAGGAAAGAAGAATGGAAGGGAATGAAGGGAAGGAAAGAAGAAAGGAAGGGAATGAAAGGAAGGAAAGAAGAATGGAAGGGAATGAAAGAAGAATGGAAGGGAATGAAAGAAGAATGGAAGGGAATGAAAGAAGAATGGAAGGGAATGAAAGGAAGGAAAGAAGAATGGAAGGGAATGAAAGAAGAATGGAAGGGAATGAAAGAAGAATGGAAGGGAATGAAAGAAGAATGGAAGGGAATGAAAGAAAGAAAGAAAGAAAGAAAGAAATGGAATAAGAAAAGAAAGACAGAAAAGGAGGAAAGGAAGGAAGGTAAGAAATAAAGAAGGAGGGGAGGGAATGAAGGAAGGAAGGAAGAAAAAAAAGAAGAAAGAGAAAGAAAGAAAGATGAGAGGAAGGAAAGGAAATAGAGAAGACAGGGAAGGAAATAAGGAAGGAGGGAAGGGAGGAAGGACAGATGGAAAGGAGAGAAGGGAGGAAAGGATGTAAAGAAAGAAGGAATGGAAGGAAAAAAAGAAGGGAGGGAAGGGGATTAAGGAAAGAAAGAAGGAAGGGATGGAATGAAGGAAAGAAAGAAAGAAGGAAAGGAAAGAGAAAAGACGGGGAAGCAAATAAGGAATGGGGGAAGGGAGGAAGGACAGATAGAAAGGAAAGAAGAGAAGAGAGAAAGGATGTAAAGAAAGAAGGAATGGAAGGAAAGAAAGAAGGGAGGGAAGGGAATGAATGAAAGAAAGGAAGGAATGGAATGAAGGAAGGAAGGGAAAGGTGTTCACTTAGCAAAGCAAAGGTTAGTAAATAAGGTGAAATAGTTTTCACTTTGCCCAATCATGTGCTAGTAAAAACCCTGAAAGAAAGGAAGAGAGCAAAAGAAAGAAAGAAAGGAAGGAAGAAATGAAGGAAGGAAAAAAAAGAGGCCATAAAGAAAGAAAAAAACAGAAGAAGAAAGAAGACAGAAAAACAGAACAAGGAAAGGGGAGACATATGTATATGTCCACAATGAACCCGAAATGAATTCTGGAAGGACGGGGAAGAATGATTTATTTTCCGGGGTGTAAAGTTGAAGTTTCACATTAATAAATTTCTGCGTCTTTTCCTGGGTTGATTAGATCAGTCTTTGGTTTTGCGTCTTCCTCGGGAGCCGGTGACATCAGGTCTGGTCCCAGTAATGGAGGATTAGAGCTCGGTGCATTTTCCATACGGCCCGGCTCACAATGCTTTTTATTCCCTCTTCTCGGAGTTCTTCCCCAGTGCTGGGTCTTGGCAGACCTCCTCCGTCTGGGATCAGCCAGTCTCTGCTGCAGCCAGATCCCATTAATTCATGATATGGTTCCTGATCAATAGACACAAAGTATTTATTAGATCCAATAACATTTGTCAGTATTGATCTGCCTGTCTGACGCCAAACAAGATGTCTTGATTTTATTTTCTATATTATCTGGGCAGACCTGCAGGGCCTGATAAAACCTGGTTAATATTAGACTGGGATTAAGAATCAGCCGCTCTACATACATTGTTGTTGCTTTTTTCTTGGCTCTTGTAAATCAAGTCTTTTGGTTAAAATTTAGTTTTGAGGCGAAAAATAGCGAAAAATAGCAAGAGGAGATCAGTTTTAGGGTGAAGGTCCGCTTTAACCACTTCAGCCCCGGACCAATTGGCAGCCAAAGGACAAGGCCCCTTTTTGCGATTCGGCACTGCGTCGCTTTAACTGACAATTGCGCGGTCGTGCGACGTGGCTCCCAAACAAAATTGGCGTCCTTTTTTTCCCACAAATAGAGCTTTCTTTTGGGGTATTTGATCGCCCCTGCGGTTTTTATTTTTTGCGCTATAAACAAAAATAGAGCGACAATTTTGAAAAAAATGCAATATTTTTTACTTTTTGCTATAATAAATATCCCCAAACAATATATAACAAAACATTTTTTTTCCTCAGTTTAGGCCGATACATATTCTTCTACATGTTTTTGGTAAAAAAAATCACAATTAGCGATTATTGATTGGTTTGCGCAAAAGTTATAGCGTTTACAAAATAGGGGATAGTTTTATAGCATTTTTATTAATATTTTTTTTTTTACTAGTAATGGCGGCGATCAGCGATTTTTATTGTGACTGCGACATTATGGCGGACACATCGGACATTTTTGACACATTTTTGGGACCATTGTCATTTATACAGAAATCAGTGCTATTTAAATAGCACTGATTCCTATGTTAATGACACTTGCAGTGAAGGAGTTAACCACTAGGGGGCGGGGAGGAGTTAGTGTGACGTGTGTTTTTTTTACAGTAGGGGGCGTGGCTGACGTCTGACGTCAGTGATCGGCTGTGCACAGCCGATCACTGACAGGCAGTGTAGGAAGCGCGGGAGAGGTTTGTTTACACAGACCTCTCCCCGTTCTTCAGCTCTGTGACCCGATCGCGGGACACCAGCGGCGATCGGGTCCGCTGGTCCCGCGGCCGTGGTCATGGAGCTCCCGACCGGCGCGCGCGCGACCCACGGCTAGGCAATTAAAGGGGACGTAGCCGTAAGTCCTTTTGCCTAGCCGTGCCCTTCTGAGGACGTATATATACAGTGGGCGGCCGGGAAGCGGTTAAAGCAATATTAAGCCCTCAGTATTTTTTTTTAGCTTAACACCACATTGAACACAATAAAATAAACATTCCTTAGGAAACTATGGGGTTGATTTACTAAAGGCAAATAGACTGTGCACTTTGCAAAGTTGCTCCAGAGTTGAGTAGATTAGGTAAAACTTTACTTTGCAAAGAATACCCAATCAGGTGAAATCCTGTGCAAAAAAAAAAGCATTTTTGCTTGCACATGATTGGATGATGGAAGTCAGAAGAGCTTCCCTTCATCTACTAAGCTATGGAGCAACTGCACTTGCAAAGTGCACAGTCCATTTGCCCTTTGTAAATCAACCCCTATTTCTTAAAATTCTTACCCCAGCACTTGCAGTTTACACTTTTCCCTTCTGCTGGCTCCTGCTCTCTCAGTGCTTCTTCCCTAAACTTCTGCAATGGACAGTGCAGTCTCCAGCTATTGGGAAAGGGAGGCAGAAGGGGAGAAGGAGAGGAGTGCCTTGCAATCCTAGGCTATAGGGCTGCGTGTTTCTATGGATACACACAGTGTAGGGAGACACAACTCTTGTCCCTGCATACAAGGGTGGCTCCATAGGATGCTGCAAAAGAAAGGAGCCAATCTGAAGCAGGACACCTGGGGCAGCAGTCATGGCGCCAGCTTCAAAAGGAACATAGGCAAGGATTAAAAGATATAGACGCTGCAAACTCAGTAAGCGATTAAATCAGCTGCTGAAAGTGCTTAAAAACTGGGGGTTTAATATCACTTAGGTCCCTAGCTGAGTGGAGTTGCATCTTGATATAGCGAGGTCATTTACCCCGCAGGATCTCAACGCGCTTACAAACACATACTAGGGCAATTTTGAATAGACAGGATCTGATTAACCTACCTGCATGTCTTTGGAGTGTGGGAGGAAACTGGAGTACCCGGAGGAAACCCACGCAGGCACAGGGAGAACATGCAAACTCCAGGCAGATGGTGTCGTGGTCGGCATACGAGGGCCATTTTAGATACAACCGATCTACCAGCATGTACCTGGTCTCCACCCACCTCCCATGAATGCAAATTTCGAACATGGACTCTCCGTGCAGATAATGTTCTGGCCAGCATCCGAACCGAGGACACCAGTGATGGAAGGCAGAAGTGCCAATGACTAGACCACTGTGCTTGGGCTGGCAACTCATTTCCTTTGCTGCACTGAAATCCCAATCAGTGTTGTCGGCCCCATCTACTGGACTACAGAACTCCCCCTGCCCCCCCCCCCCACCCCTTTCTGTGGGTCCCCTCTTCGAAGGCAGGCATTGATTTTTTATTCGCATCAAAACAAGACTGCTGTCTTGACTCCCAGCCGGTGTTCTATCAGATTACTGCTACCCATCAGAACGTGTAACAGGCGTGACGCTCCCACCAAGACATACTTACTGCACATGCGCTATGCGTTCTAGAATGCGTTCCACGGCGCTATGCGTTCCAAACACTTCATGATCTGATGGGTAGCGGTAATATGATAGAACACCCATGCGGACATCTTACTACACCCAGCTACGGGCGCTAAAATCCAAATCAGGGTGGGGGAGCGGGCTCAGGGTGGGGGAGGGGGTTGTGATCAGGGTGGAGGTGTGATCAGGGTGGTGGTGTATCTGAGGGGGTGTGATCAGGGTGGGTGGGGGGGTATTCAAGGGGTGTGATAAGAGTGAGGGGGTTCCTGGGGGTTTTGATCAGGGTGAAGGTGCATCTGGAGGGTGTGATCAGAATGCGATTAGAGTGGGGGGGGGGGGGTCTGGGGGTATGTAAACAGGGTGAGGGGTATCTGGGGGTGTGTGATCAGAGTGGGGGTGTATCTGGGTGTGTGTGGTTAGAGTGGTTGGAGGTATCTGGGAACTGTGATCAGAGTGGGGGGGGGGGGTATATGGGGTTGTGTGATCAGAGTGGGGGCATCTAGAGGGTAGGATCAGAGTAGGGGGTATCTGGGAACTGTGATCAGTGTGGAGGGGGGGTATCTTGGGTGTGTGATCGGAGTTGGGGTATCTGGGGAGTGTGATCAGGTTGGGGGAGGGTGTGATCAGGGTGGGGGGCTGTGATCAGGGTGGGGGTATCTAGGAACTGCATGGCTCCCAACTGTCCCTGATTTGGAACAAAGTCCCTCTTTTCTCCTCATTTGCCCCTCATTTTGATCTGATCTATATAGTTGTATATAAAATGCACTACTTATCTTTCAAAAAATGTTTCCCAGCGCTTAAAACTTTCATCCAATTTCTATATTGCTGCATTTGTAAATGTCAAAAGCCAGTGTAAAGCAATAATAGGGGTAAAAAGAGCATGAATTTTCCTTTAAGGGGGCATGGCAGGGGGTGTGTTCTGGGGCTGGGGGTGTGTGATCAGGGTGGGGAGGTATCTGGGGGTGTGACGCTTCGACCAAGACATACTTACTGCGCATGCGCTATGTGTTCCAACATACATTCCACGGCCCTATGAGTTCCAAGCACTGCATGATCTGACGGGTAGCGGTAAGCTGATAGAACACCGATGCAGACATCTTACTACACCCAGCTATGGGTGCTAAAATCCAAATCAGGGTGGGGGGGTATCTGGGGGCTGTGTGATCAGGGTGGGGGAGGGGGGGTTATCTGGGGGGGGTGTGATCATGGTGAGGGAGGGGGGTCTATCTGGGGGTGTGCAATCAGGGTGGGGGTGTATCTGAGGGGGTATGATCATGGTGGGGGGGGTATTTGGGAAGTGTGATCAGAGTGGGTGGGGGGTATCTAGAGGGTGTGATAATAGTGAGGGGGTATCTGGGGGTTTGATCAGGGTGAAGGTGCATCTGATGGGTGTGATCAGAATGTGAGGGGGGGTATCTGGGAACTGTGATCAGAATTGGGGTGTATCTGGGGGTGTGTTATCAGAGTGGGGGTGTATCTGGGGGTGTGTGATCGGAGTGGGGGTGTATCTGGGGGTGTGTGATCGGAGTGGGGGTGTATCTGGGGGTGTGTGATCAGAGTGGGGGTGTATCTGGGGGTGTGTGATAGAGAGATGGGGGTGTGTGATCAGAGTGGGGGTGTATCTGTGGGGTGGTGTGATCTGGGGTGTGGGGGTGGTATCTGGGGGTGTGTGATAAGAGTGGGGGTGTATCTGGGGGTGTGTGATCAGTGTGGGGGTGTATCTGGGGGTGTGTGATCGAGTGGGGTGTATCTGGGGGTGTGTGATCAAGAGTGGGGGTGTATCTGGGGGTGTGTGATCAGAGTGGGGTGTATCTGGGGGTGTGTGATCAGAGTGGGGGTGTATCTGGGGGGGGGTGTGTGATCAGAGTGGGGGTGTGGGGGGTGTGATCGGAGTGGGGGTGTATCTGGGGGTGTGTGATCAGAGTGGGGGTGTATCTGGGGGTGTGTGTGATCAGAGTGGGGGTGTATCTGGGGGTGTGTGATCAGAGTGGGGGTGTATCTGGGGTGTGTGATCAGAGTGGGGTGTATCTGGGGGTGTGTGATCAGAGTGGGGGTGTATCTGGGGGGGGTGTGATCAGAGTGGGGGTGTATCTGGGTGTGTGTGATCAGAGTGGGGGTGTATCTGGGGGTGTGTGATCAGAGTGGGGGTGTATCTGGGGGTGTGTGATCAGGGTGGGGGTGTATCTGGGGGTGTGTGATCGGAGTGGGGGTGTATCTGGGGGTGTGTGATAAGAGTGGGGGTGTATCTGGGGGTGTGTGATAAGGGTGGGGGTGTATCTGGGGGTGTGTGATCAGAGTGGGGGTGTATGTGGGGGTGTGTGATCAGAGTGGGGGTGTATCTGGGGGTGTGTGATCAGAGTGGGGGTGTATCTGGGGGTGGGGGTGGGGGTGATCTGGGGGGGTGTATAGAGAGTGGGGGTGTATCTGGGGGTGTGTGATCAGAGTGGGGGTGTATCTGGGGGTGTGTGATCAGAGTGGGGGTGTATCTGGGGGTGTGTGATCAGAGTGGGGGTGTGATCTGAGTGGGGTGTGATCAGAGTGGGGGGTATCTGGGGGTGTGTGATAAGAGTGGGGGTGTATCTGGGGGTGTGTGATCAGAGTGGGGGTGTATCTGGGGGTGTGTGATCTGAGTGGGGGTGTATCTGGGGTGTGTGATCAGAGTGGGGGTGTATCTGGGGGTGTGTGATAAGAGTGGGGGTGTATCTGGGGGTGTGTGATCAGAGTGGGGGTGTATCTGTGGGTGTGTGATCAGAGTGGGGGTGTATCTGGGGGTGTGTGATCAGAGTGGGGGTGTATCTGGGGGTGTGTGATCAGAGTGGGGGTGTATCTGGGGGTGTGTGATCGGAGTGGGGGTGTATCTGGGGGTGTGTGATCAGAGTGGGGGTGTATCTGGGGGTGTGTGATAAGAGTGGGGGTGTATCTGGGGGTGTGTGATCAGAGTGGGGGTGTATCTGGGGGTGTGTGATCAGAGTGGGGGTGTATCTGGGGGTGTGTGATCAGAGTGGAGGTGTATCTGGGGGTGTGTGATAAGAGTGGGGGTGTAGCTGGGGGTGTGTGATCAGAGGGGGGGTGTATCTGGGGGTGTGTGATCAGAGTGGGGTGTATCTGGGGGTGTGTGATCAGAGTGGGGGTGTATCTGGGGGTGTGTGATCAGAGTGGGGGTGTATCTGGGGGTGTGTGATAAGAGTGGGGGTGTATCTGGGGGTGTGTGATCGGGGGTGGTGTGTGGGGGTGTATCTGGGGGTGTGTGATCAGAGTGGGGGTGTATCTGGGGGGGGGTGTGATCAGAGTGGGGGTGTATCTGGGGGTGTGATCAGAGTGGGGGTGTATCTGGGGGTGTGTGGGGGTGTATCTGGGGGTGTGTGATCAGAGTGGGGTGTATCTGGGGGTGTGTGTGATAAGAGTGGGGGTGTATCTGGGGGTGTGTGATCAGAGTGGGGGTGTATCTGGGGGTGTGTGATAAGAGTGGGGGTGTATCTGGGGGTGTGTGATCAGAGTGGGGGTGTATCTGGGGGTGTGTGATCAGAGTGGAGGTGTATCTGGGGGTGTGTGATCAGAGTGGGGTGTATCTGGGGGTGTGTGATCAGAGTGGGGGTGTATCTGGGGTGGGGGGGGGTGTATCTGGGGGTGTTTGATCAGAGTGGCGGTGTATCTGGGGGTGTGTGATAAGAGTGGGGGTGAATCTGGGGGTGTGTGATCAGAGTGGGGGTGTATCTGGGGGTGTGTGATCAGAGTGGGGGTATATCTGGGGGTGTGTGATCAGAGTGGAGGTGTATCTGGGGGTGTGATCAGAGTGGGGTGTATCTGGGGTGTGTGATAAGAGTGGGGGTGTATCTGGGGGAGTGTGATAAGAGTGGGGGTGTAGCTGGGGGTGTGTGATAAGAGTGGGGGAGGTATCTGGGGGTGTGTGATAAGAGTGGGTGGGGGGGGTGTGATCAGGGTGGGGGTGTATCTGGGGGTGTGTGATAAGAGTGGGGGTGTAGCTGGGGGGGTGTGATAAGAGTGGGGGTGTAGCTGGGGGTGTGTGATCAGAGTGGAGGTGTATCTGGAGGTGTGTGATAAGAGTGGGGGTGTAGCTGGGGGTGTGTGATAAGAGTGGAGGTGTAGCTGGGGGTGTGTGATAAGAGTGGAGGTGTAGCTGGGGGTGTGTGATAAGAGTGGTGAGAGGTATCTGGGAACTGTGATCAAAGTGGGTGGGGGGATATATGGAAGCGTGTGATCAGAGTCGGGGCATCTAGAGGGTGTGATCAAAGTGGGGGGTATCTGGGAACTGTGATCAGAGTGGGGGGGTATCTTGGGTGTTTGATTGGAGTTGGGTTATCTGGGGGTTGTAATCAGGGTGAGGGGGGCAGTGATCAGGGTGAGGGTATCTAGGAACTGTGACCAATGTGGGGGGGGGGGGGGTATCTGGGGGGTGTGATCAGGGTGGGGGGTGTAATCAGGGTGGGGAGGTATCTGGGGGTGTAATCTGTGTGATCAGAGTGGTGGTATCTAAAAGTCCACGGGTTAGGAGGCGCAAATTAATTGGCTTGCCCTGGGCGCTGACAACCCATACTACGCCACTGGTAACGCCCATATTTCATGCTGAGCCTCTGATTGAAAGCACTGGAATCCAATGAATGAAAGAGGCCAGGGACAGCCAGGCTGGGGGGAAATGAGGCGGACTCTATCTGACTTGTTGCAGCTTCTGATGCATGCTGTTAGAAGCTCACAGTGTGCAGTAAAATAAGAGTAAGCAATGTCAGTGCAGGAGAGGAGCCGGAACAACTGTGCAAGCCTGAAAGGAAAGATTTGAAAGATGATTTCCGATTGGTCACGTGTCACACGGCTCTCTGCCAATTTCAATAAAAATATTTCCGACACCTGCAGCCCAATATAATCCTTTGTATTTATATCTCGTATCAATCAGAAAACGGCGCTGAAAAAAAAACAAAGCTGGAGGAGGACATTATGTCCAGGGAATTGGAGGTATTTTCCGGAGGGGTCATGACGCGGTGCTGGTGAAGAAACAGGTCCCTTGGCGGTTTCCATATTGAAAAACGATTTTTCTTGAGAATCCAGGTTTAGGCTATGCCAAGATTTGCATCATAAAAAAAAAAAAAAAGCCATGGCCGAAATAAAACGTGTCAAAATAGACAATGTTCCAGCAGTGGGAGGCATCCTGCGTAGAGGAGGAATTTCCTTCGGTCAGCGCCGCGCTCGCCGTGCCAAGTTGAGCTCACAGCTTCACGGGTTACAAAGCAATAGCAGAACTGCAACCAGGCAACAGTACCTGATGATGCATCAACACTGCTAATAATATTCGGCTTTATACCACTGAGGGGTTTTTTTTTTTTTATCAGCATCAGCAACGACCTAAAAGAGAACAAAAAGATAAAATTGGCAAAAAACTTTAATTCAGTTATGTACTAATAAAAAAATAAAATAATAAAGCCCAACTGAATTTCAACTGTAAATCATCTGCTGAGATTTTGAGGTATGCAAAGCCTTACAAGTCATTCATTTTTTTTAGAAAAGCCTGTGCCCTGCCAGCATGCTATAAAGAAGTACTCTGTGTGGAAGCAGCGGTCTCTCCACAAAGGTCCACCATGCCCCCTGCCACCACCAGACCCACCACTGGCACCCTTGCCACTCCTCGTCCTGCTACGCTCTGTCAGCAGCTCCAGGGCAGGGTATTGGACAAGAGGGCAGCCCTCTCATCTACTCAGCCTCCATCAAAAATGGGACAGGTAAGTACTAACTTGCTAGCACCTTAGAAGGTGTTCAAACTGTCTCCAGATCATCCATTGTCTCCAGACCCACCGCCGATACCGGTGCCACTCCTCGACTTACTAAGCCCTGTCACCAGCTCCAGGGATATTTAATAGGAGGTGTAAGGACAGCCTTGTTGTCAACTCCATTGGGTACGTAACAGGTAAGTAACAACTCACCAGTCTCCAGATCATTCGCCTCCTCCAAGACCCACTACCGTCACCCGTACCACTCCTTGTCCTGCTATGCCCTGTCACCAGCTCTAGGGGTATTGGATGGGAGGTGTAAAGAATGATCTCTCATTAGTTCGGCCCTTATCAATTATGTGACAGGTAAGTACCAACCTGCCAGCACCTTAGCAGTTCCAGACTGTCTCCAGATCATCTACCTCCAGACACACCACCGACACCTTTGCCATTCCTTGAAGCTATGATTAAGCACTGTTTGATAGTGTGAAACGCGTCAGCTCTTCTGTCCGTTCTGCTGTGGCATGTATTTTTTTATTCCTTTTGACGAATAAAGGCTATTTTTTGGAGTGCGGCTGTCCAGAATTTTTCTCATATTTTATTGCCATTCCTTGTCCAGCTAGGCCCTGTCACCAGCTCCAGTGATATTGGACAGCGGATGTAAGGGAAGCCCTCTCATCAACTTGGCCTCCATCAGGTATGTGAAAGATAGGTACAAACTCGCCAGCAACTCAGCAGTGTACAGACTGTCTGGAAATTATCCAGTGCCTCCAAACCAACCGCCGGCACCTTTGCCATTCCTCATCCTGCTAAGCCCTGTAACCAGCTCCAAGGGTGTTAAAAAGAAGGTGTAAGGGCAGCCCTCTCATCAACTCAGCCTACATCAGGTACTAAACAGGTAAGTACTAACTCAATAGTGTCCAGACTATCTCCAGATCATTTGCTGCCTAGAGACCAACCACCGTCACCTGTGTCACTCCTCATTTTGCTACGCCCTATCACCAGCCCTGGGGGTATTGGAAAGGAGGTGTAAGGGTTTGCCCTCTCCCATCAACTTGGCCTCCAAGTACCAACTCACCAGTGTCCAGACTGTATCGAGATCATTGACTGTCTCCTCACCCACTGCCAGTACCACTCCTCTTCCTGCTATGTCCTGTGACCAGCTCCGGGGGTATTGAACATAAGTTGACGTAGCTCACTGAAGGCTGAGAACAGAGTGATCAGCTGTCTTTGATCTCTCTGTTGTTGGGCTTAGAAGCAGCTGGGGACAGATGCAACATTGGATCAATGCTCCATCCACCTAGGTAAGTATAATTTAAAAAAAAAAACATCTCTTTTAAAGGGAAAAAATCCCCCTCTCCCTCCTAAGAACCCTCCCTCCCCAAACAAAGATTCCCACTGTAAAATATCTCCCTCCCTCAAATATCCCCCCAAAAATGAAACCCCCCTGTCTCTAAACAGACCCACCAAAGCAAAAATATCTCCCTCAGTCAACACCCTCTCCCCCAGCAAAGATTTCTAATTATGAAGAAAATCTCCCTTCATCCAATCAAACTCCCTCCCAGAAGCAAATCCCTGCCATTAACCACCCCCTGTAAACTTCTCTACAAGAAACTCCCCCCCCCCCTTCTCCAAAAGCAAACTCACCCCCTTTCCTTAACCCCCCACCAAAAGAAACTCCCCCAGACTGGAATTCTTACTTCCACCTTCCTAAAACAGAAAATGGATGCCTCCCCACTTACCAGACCTCAGATTCAGCACGGCACATAAGTAGGAAAACTTCTGCATCCCCAGTCTCCCTTTGGCTGTGTCATATGATACCTCGAGGAGGAGTCTAGGAGTTCCCTCAACTGTGCACTGTCAGTTGCCGGCATCTGAGACCTTGCAGTAATTTCATGCTTTTCAGGGGGACCCCTTATTAAACTGAGGGGATGGGGCACAATAGAACAGAGGCTGGCTGCTGCACTCCGAAACTCTGATTGCTTCTACTGTGCTGATGCTGAGGCTAAACAGCAGGGACACTGTCTGGGCATTTTGCCAGAATGCTCTGGGGGGGGGGGGGGGGGGGGGTTTGAACACCCCTGACCCACCCCCTTATCTATGCCCCTGTACCTCTAACACTTTTACCGCTCCTCATCCTGCTACACCCTGTCACCAGCTCCAGTGGTACTGGGCAGGAGGTGTAAAGGCAGCTCTCTCATCAACTCAGCTGCCATCAGGTATGTAACAGATAAGTACCAACTCACCAGTACCTCAGCAGTGTCCAGACTGTCTCCAGATCATCTGGTACCTCCAGACCCATCTTCAACACATTTTCTATTAATTGTCCTGCTAAGCCTTGACACCAGCTCCAGTGCTATTGGACAGCAGGTGTAAGGCCCCTTTCACACTGGGGCGGGGAGCCGCGGTGACGGTAAAGCAGCGCTATATTTAGCGCTGCTTTACTGTTGTTTTAACCGCGGTATTCGGCTGCTCGCGGTGCGGTTTTACCCCCCGCGAGCGGCCGAAAAAGGGTTAAACACCCCCGCAGAGCGCCGCCGTATCGGCGCTTTGCGGCGGTATTGCCGCGGTTTTACCGCGGTATTGCCGCGGTTTTACCGCGGTGTCCCATTCTAATCAATGGGAAGGAGCGGTATAGGAGCGGTGAACACACCGCTCTTATACCGCTCCAAAGATGCTGCTAGCAGGACTTTTTTTGTCATCCTGCTAGCGCACCGCTCCAGTGTGAAAGCCCGCCGGCTTTCACACTGGAGTTAAAGGGGCCGGATTTTTTCATGCGGTGAACAGGCGCTATTTTTAGCGCTGCACCGCACGAAAAACGCCCCGGTGTGAAAGGGGCCTAAGGGAAGCTTTCTCATCAACTTGGCCTTCATTAGGTATGTGACAGGTTAGTACCAACTCACCAGCAACTCAGTGTCCAGATTGTTTCCAAATCATCCATTGCCTCCAGACCCACCATAGGCACCCACGTCATTCCTCATTCTACTACTCCCTATTACTAGCTCTGGGGGTATTGGACAGGAGGTACAGGGACAGCCCTCTCATCAGCTTAGCACCCATCAGGTATATGACAGGTAAGTAACAACTCGCCAGCACTTCAGGAGTGTCCAGAATGTCTGCAGTTTATCTGCCAACTCCAGACCCACATATGACACTTATACCACTCTCCGTCCTGTTAAACCCTGTCTCCAGCTCTAGGGGTAATGGACAGGAGGTTTAAAGGCAGTTCTCCAAACTCGGTCCCCATCAGGTAAGTGACAGGTAAGTGTCAACTCGCCAGCACCTTAACAGTGTTCAGACTGCCTCCAGATCACCCACTGCCTCCAAACCTACCACGGCAACTTTGCCATGCCTTGTCCTGCTAAGCCCTGTCACAAGCTCCAAGGGTATTGAATAGTAGGTGAAGGGGAAAGCCCTTTCATCAAACTGACCTCCAACAGTTATATAACAGGTAAGTATCAACTCGCCAGCACCTCAGCAGGGTCCACACTGTCTCCAGATCATCCACTGCCTCCAGACCCACCACCAGCACCTTTGCCATTCCTCATCCTGCTAAGGCATGTCACCAGCTCCAGGGGTATTGAATAGGAGGCATAAGGAAAGCCCTCTCATCAATCTGACCTCAACCAGGTATGTAACAGGTAAGTATCAACTCGCCAGCACCTCAGCAGGGTCCACACTGTCTCCAGATTATCCACTGCCTGCAGACCCACCACCAGCACCTTTGCCGTTCCTCATCCTGCTAAGGAATGTCACCAGCTCCAGGGGTATTGAATAGGAGGCATAAGGAAAGCCCTCTCATCAACCTGACCTCTACCAGGTATGTGACAGGTAAATACCAACTCACCAGCACCTCAGCGGGGTCCACACTGTCTGCAGATCATCCACTGCCTGCAGACCCACCACCAGCACCCTAGCTACTCCTCATCTCGCTAAGCACTGTCACCAGCTCCAGGGTTATTGACAGGAGGTGTAAGGACAACCCTCTTGTCATCTCGGCCCCCATCAGGTAAGTGACAGCTAAAAGATGTGTTAGTCACAGGTAGGAATTTCGGATTTTCAGAATAAAATATTGATATTAAGACACGGCCAGACATGAAGGGTCTGCACTCCCCTTTATCGTTTTCCATAACCAGCTATGCAGATTAAAATTTCCAGATCCAAATCTGGAGCACTGGCATGTCTCTCCTGCTGTATAAACCCCATTATTGGTCAGCTTTGGAGCTGAAAGTATATTGAGAGACCCGGGTTAGGGGGCTTCCCAAATAAAGGGATACACAGGCACTTCTTTTTGTCCCCCTTGACAGTGGACCTTGCATAAGATTTTTATGCTCCTTATATAATGTGTAACACTTGCACCCCCTGAGATCACACTCACAATGAGTGGCACCGCAACACACTACACAGATGCATTGTGCCAATGTGCAATGGTAGCATGTGGTGCCACAACATACAGATGTGAATGGGCCCTGATAGAGCTTTGATTCATTTGCCCATTTTTGTATTCACAAGCAAGATGAAGTATTTAAAAATAATAAAGTGTATGGCCATTATAACCAAAGTCTAGTACACACTAAACATGCGCAATTCGTTTAGTTCCAAATTCGTTTTTCTAAAAAATTCAAGAAATTTGTTAATTCGGAAATATTCGAATTAACGAAAACTCGTTTAACGACCTCAATACAGTACACTTACACCCCCTTCCTGCCCAGACCAATTTTCACCTTTTTAGCGCTCTCACAGTTTGAATGACAATTACTCAGTCATGCAACACTGTACCCATATGAAACTTGCCTCCTTTTTTTCACACAAATAGAGCTTTTTTTTGTTGGTATTTAATCACTAGTGGTTTTTTTTTTCTATTTTTTTGTGCTATAAATAAAAAAAAGACCGTAAATTTTGTGAAAAAAAATTATTTTTCTTTTTTTTTTTGTCATAAAATTTTGATAATTAGTAATTTTTCTTCATAAGTTTTGCCCAAAATTTATACTGCTACATATCTTTGGTAAAAATAACCCAAATTAGTGTATATTATTTGGTCTTTGTGAAAGTTTTAGAGTCTACAAACTTTGGTGCCAATATCTGAAAATTGATCACATCTGATCAGGCCTAGAGTACATCAGGTGTATCTCATTTCTTGAGACAGTAACAAGTAAGGAAAGTACAAATACTCCCCAAATTACCCCTTTATAGAAAGTATACATTCCAAGGTATTAAGTAAGTAGCATGGTGAGTTTTTTTAAGTTGTATTTTTTTTCCCACAATTCTTTCCAAATGAAGATTTTTTTTTTTTACAAACTTGACAAATGATTAGATTATTTCTCACACACAGCATATGCATACAACAAATTGCACCCCAAAATACATTTTGCTACTCTTCCTGAGTATGGCGATACCACATGTGTGGGACTTTTACACAGCCTGGCCACATACAAAGGCCCAACATTGAAGTAGCACCTTCAGGCGTTCTACGAGCATAAATGACACATCTCGTTTCTCAACCACCTATTACACTTTTGAGTGCCAGTGACAATGGAATTGCCCCCAAAATGACCCCATTTTGGAAAGCAAACACCCCAACGTATAATCTATGAGGCATAATGAGTCTTTTGAAAGGTTCATTTTTTCCAGCAGTTTTTGGAAAATGTGGGAAAAAAATTAAAATGCATTTTTTCTTTACACAAAGTTGGCAATTTATAAGATATTTCTAACACATAGCATGTATATAGCAAACATTACACCTCAAAAAACATTCTGCTACTCTTCCCGAGTATGGCAATACCACATGTGTGAGACCTTTACACAGCCTGGCCACATACAGAGGCCCAACATTGAAGTAGTACCTTCAGGTGTTATAGGAGCATAAATTACACATCTCATTTCATTCCTACCTATCACATTTTTGAAGGTCCTTGAGCACCAGGACAATGGAATTACCCACAAAATGACCCCATTTTGGAAAGCAAACACCCCAACGTATATTCTATGAGGCATGGGCTGCAAATTGGTACTCTGATGGACTGGAGACAGGTACTCGGGTAACTCAATGAGCTGCAGACAGGTACTCGGTTACTCTGATGGGCTGGTGACAGGTACTCGGTTACTCTGATGGGCTGGTGACAGGTACTCGGTTACTCTGATGGGCTGGTGACAGGTACTCGGTTACTCTGATGGGCTGGTGACAGGTACTCGGTTACTCTGATGGGCTGGTGACAGGTACTCGGTTACTCTGATGGGCTGGTGACAGGTACTCGGTTACTCTGATGGGCTGATGACAGGTACTCGGGTACTCTGATGGGCTGGTGACAGGCACTCAGGTACTCGGATACTCAGATGAACTGTGACAGGTACTCAGGTACTCATATGGACTGTGACAGGTACTCGGGTACTCCCTTTCTCAGTCCATCTGAGAAAAGGACGATGCTCAGAGGTAGATAGGGGTTGGAACCAAGGGACGATGCTCTGAGGTGGGTAAGGGTTGGAATCAAGGAACGATGCTCAGAGGTGGGTAGGGGTTGGAACCAAGGGACGATGCTCAGAGGTGGGTAGGGGTTGTAACCAAGGGACAATGCTCAGAGGTGGGTAGGGGGCGGAGACAAAGATGACTCTAAAAGAAAGAGTTCCTGTACCTATTCCCTCCCCCAAAAAAAGCCCTGCTAGTAATCCACAAATAACTATCTTACTGTTATACTACTAACACTAATAACAGGAGCGGCCCATCCATTAGGGGCGCAAGGGCGCTGCCCCGTTATCCATGCATCCGGCCCCCTAATCTACATTTGCGCCGCCAAATGCATGGATTCCAATGAAGGATGTGTTTTTTTTTTTAAGCACGTGATTAGAATCAATAGGGTTCAAAAAAGGGTGGGCTCGGGGGACAGAGCACTGCTCTCTGAGCTCACCCAGTTGTGTGATAATAGCGAATGAATATTCACTATTCTCACACTGAATCTCCTCCCCGCCAATCAGGATGCAGGTCGTGAGACCAGTTTCCCGATTGGCCAAAACGACAAGCGATCCTATTGGACCACGACAAGGAGAGAGGAGGACAGAGGAGACGTAGGGGACGAAGCCGCCGCCCGGAGGGAAGCACTGCCTGCGTTTAATTGCGGGGCTCATCGACCGACAGATGATTGTGGTGGTTGTGTGCGGACCCTATGGAGATGGGGGTGGGGGGGTGCGGGTAACCCGACCGGGGGGGGGTTGGGTGTCTGTGGGTGCATTTTTTTTCCTCGCCAAACCCCCGAAATATACCACCAGCCGCCACTGACTAATAGCATAAATAATAATATAATAATAATAATTATTATTATTTTTATTTTAAAATAAATTGATAAAATGATATACAAATGTAACACCATCAAAACATAAATAATAAAATAAAATTAAAATAATAATAACAATAATAATAATAAGTATTATTATTATAAAATAAATTGTAAATAAATATAATGATATTCTAATTTAATACAATAAAAACATAAATAATAAAATAAAATAATAATAGTAATAATAATAATAATAAGAAGAAGAATAAATATAACAAAAAAATTGTAACAATAATAATAGTAATATATATTTTTTTTAAATCTAATCATAACGCTTTATTTTTAATCCAAATACTGGTAATCCGTATACTGCTATTCACTTATCACAGTCCCAGACATTTCGATTTATATCCTTTAACTAGTTTTTCTATCCTGTGTGCGATAATTCTTTTGTGTTTATGTTTTGTTTTCATTGACCTTTTCTTCTGGGTCATACTTTTATCTCTGATCATGCGCAATATCGCTCATTCTACATTATTAAGGACCAACACTGCACTAATTAAACAAAAAAAAATGTTCTGGTAACTAACGAGAATTATTTTTTAGCGACATTGGCAACCGAAGCATTAATGGCGCTGTATATCGGGCCACCGTTATATTGTGCCGAGCTTCCTTTTTTATTTTATTTTAAGTTATTGTTTGAATTGAGACAATGCCATTTCCTATTACACAAGGGAAACCAATTAGGGCATCGGGTTCACATGCAGACATTTTCTCGCCAAAAAAAGTTTTAAAAGTCGAATGGAAGAAAATAGGAAAATATTATTTAAAGTACGATCTAGATAAAATGAAGATTTTTTTAAAGTGTTACTAAACCCACAACAGTAAAATCAGTCTGTATATGCAGTCAAGCATGCTTGTTATACTCACTGTGGGACCTAAGGGGTTAATCCTCTGCATTGTGTAAAAAGGCTGTTTGATCCTGTCTTCTCTGATCCTCCCCTTATTCCACAGCCCCCAATCCATCTCCTGATAAGACAGAGCCTTGGAGTCGGGGTGCACATGCTCAGTTTGCTGTGTATTGCTAGAGAGTTTTCTTTTTTCTTAGCAGGGTGCATGTGATCAGCACAGGGCCAATCCGCACTGTCCAGACAGAGGGTCAGGGGTCCTGCAGCCTCACAGGACAGTCAGAGGAGAATGATAACTCCTCCTACAAGCTTTAACCAGACACTGATAGAAGCAGCTTGTTGGTGTCATTGGGAGAAACTGTGCCCCATCATTGTTGTCATTGGGCACCTTTGTTGGTGTCATTGGTAGGAACTGTGCCCCCTTGTTGGTGTCATTGTATGAATTGTGCCCTATCATTATTGTCATTGGGCACCTTTTTTGGTGTCATTGGGAGGAACTGTGCACCCTTACTGGTGTCATAGGTATGAACTGTGCCCCCTTGTTGGTGTCATTGTAGGAATTGTGCCCCATCGTTGTCACTGGGCATCTTCAGGGCCGTTTTTAAGGCAGGGCAAAAGGGGCAGCTGCCCTGGGCCCTGTCATTGTTGTGGGGCCCAAAGCAGCTGCCTCATACTTACCAACTATCCTGGTTTAAATTCCCTCGCCCCTTGAGGTTTTAGTCCTGTGCTGTGTCCCAATATCTCAGTGTGAAGTGCTGGTACTAATGCTGCCCAGCTCTGCCCTATTGTTGTGTACAGATGACTCACCTGCAGACCCTGTGTTTACATGTAACTTACTGGCATTCATATGTAAATAGCAATGGCATTCATATGTAACTAGCAGGGGCCAGCGGCATTGATATGTATATCATGCCCCCCTGAGGTCATTTCCACAGTAATCTCTAGCAACCAATCAACAAGCAGAAATCATGTGCTGTAACCTCTAGCAACTATCCAGTGAGCTGTAATGTGTGCTGTAACCTCTAGCAACCAGTCAGTGAGCGTTAATGATACACTGTAACCTCTGGCAACCAATCGCAATAGCTGCCTGATCTGATTCAGTAAACTGATTTTGAGTCTAGCTGCTATTTATTGTATGTCTCAGAGCAGGTGGAGAGTGAAACTGCATGGGGGGGGGGGGGGCCAAGAAAAGTTTTGCCCAGGGTCCAATCAATATTAAAGACTGCCCTGGGCATCTTTGTTGGTGTCATGGGTAGGAACTGTGCCCCCTTACTGGTGTCATAGGTATGAACTGTGCCCCCTTGTTGGTGCCATTGTAGGAATTGTGCCCCATCATTGGGGTCATTTGGAGGAACTGTGCCCCATTGTTGGTGTCATGGATAGGACCTGTGCCCCCTTATTGGTGTCATAGGTAGGAACTGTGCCCCCTTGTTGGTGTCATTGCAGGAATTGTGCCCCATCATTGTTGTCATTGGGCACCTTTGTTGGTGTCATTTGGAGGAACTGTGCCCCATTGTTGGCGTCATGGGTAGGAATTGTGCCCCTTTGTTGGTGTCATTGTAGGAATTGTGCCCCCTTGTTGGTGTCATGGGTATGAACTATGCCTCCTTGTTGGTGTCATGGGTATGAACTGTGCCCCCTTGTTGGTGTCATTGTAGGAATTGTGCCCCACTGTTGTTGTCATTGGGCACCTTTGTTGGTGTCATTTGGAGGAACTGTGCCCCCTTGTTGGTGTCATTTGGAGGAACTGTGCCCCTTTGTTGGTGTCGTGGGTAGGAACTGTGCCCCTTTGTTGGTGTCGTGGGTAGGAACTGTGCCCCTTTGTTGGTGTCATGGGTATGAATTGTGCCCCCTTGTTGGTGTCATGGGTATGAACTGTGCCCCCTTGTTGGTGTCATAGGTATGAACTGTGCCCCCTTGTTGGTGTCATAGGTATGAACTGTGCCCCCTTGTTGGTGTCATAGGTATGAACTGTGCCCCCTTGTTGGTGTCATGGGTATGAACTGTGCCTCCTTGTTAATGTCATGGGTATGAACTGTGCCCCCTTGTTGGTGTCATGGGTATGAACTGTGCCCCTTTGTTGGTGTCATTGTAGGAATTGTGCCGCATTGTTATTGTCATTGGGCACCTTTGTTGGTGTCATTGGGAGGAACTGTGCCCCATTGGTGTCATTGTAGATATTGGGCCCCATCATTGATGTCATTTGGAGGAACTGTGCCTCATTGTTGGTGTCATAGGTATGAACTGTGCCCCCGTGTTGGTGTCATAGGTATGAACTGTGCCCCCTTGTTGGTGTCATGGGTATGAACTGTACCCCCTTGTTGGTGTCATGGGTATGAACTGTGCCCCCTTGTTGGTGTCATGGGTATGAACTGTGCCCCTTTGTTGGTGTCATTGTAGGAATTGTGCCGCATTGTTATTGTCATTGGGCACCTTTGTTGGTGTCATTGGGAGGAACTGTGCCCCATTGGTGTCATTGTAGATATTGGGCCCCATCATTGATGTCATTTGGAGGAACTGTGCCTCATTGTTGGTGTCATAGGTATGAACTATGCCCCCGTGTTGGTGTCATAGGTATGAACTGTGCCCCCTTGTTGGTGTCATAGGTATGAACTGTGCCCCCTTGTTGGTGTCATAGGTATGAACTGTACCCCCTTGTTGGTGTCATGGGTATGAACTGTGCCCCCTTGTTGGTGTCATTGTAGGAATTGTGCCGCATTGTTATAGTCATTGGGCACCTTTGTTGGTGTCATTGGGAGGAACTGTGCCCCATTGGTGTCATTGTAGATATTGTGCCCCATCATTGATGTAATTTGGAGGAACTGTGCCCCATCGCTGGTGTCATTGGAAGGAATTGGGCCCCTTGGTTGGTGTAAGTGAATGAACTAGTGCCCCAAGGGCCGGATAAAAGAAAGCAAACTATTCAGCCCCCAGGCCACAGTTTGGGGACGACTGCAATAGAGTCAGGTCACCAACAAGTCTTGGAGAGAGATGGGAAGGCTTTATTGCCGTGTCAGGAAAGCGCGGCGCTCGGTGTGCACACAGCCCGGTGTCTCCCTCACTTCGTGGCTTTTCCCAGGAAGTGTAGATTGTGTAATCCACAACCAGACAGGGTGGTGAGCACCGCACCTTCTAGCCTGCAGCCATCGCAGGAAGGTCACCGCCAGGTTATACAGGGATGACGTGTCAGCATTGAGACACCAGGCCCAACCATCAAAGCCACCGGCCTTTCTACTGAGATACATTGTACTATGAGGTCACAATACAAGGCCGGGGAGACAATGAGGAGAATCGTCCTGTACAAGGCGTTGTCTTCTACACGGATCCAATGTCTCAGGGACAATAGAAGAGGCTCCTCCACCCAAAGCTGATATTTCAGGAACGGGTGGAGGCCACTACCTGGAATCACCTACCTGGAATCACCTACCTGGAATCACCTACCTGGAATCATCTACCTGGAATCACCTACCTGGAATCATCTACCTGGAATCACCTACCTGGAATCACCTACCTGGAATCACCTACCTGGAATCACCTACCTGGAATCACCTACCTGGAATCATCTACCTGGAATCACCTACCTGGAATCACCTACCTGGAATCACCTACCTGGAATCATCTACCTGGAATCACCTACCTGGAATCATCTACCTGGAATCATCCACCTGGAATCACCTACCTGGAATCACCTACCTGGAATCATCTACCTGGAATCACCTACCTGGAATCATCTACCTGGAATCATCTACCTGGAATCATCTACCTGGAATCACCTACCTGGAATCATCTACCTGGAATCACCTACCTGGAATCACCTACCTGGAATCATCTACCTGGAATCATCTACCTGGAATCACCTACCTGGAATCATCTACCTGGAATCATCCACCTGGAATCACCTACCTGGAATCATCTACCTGGAATCATCTACCTGGAATCACCTACCTGGAATCACCTACCTGGAATCACCTACCTGGAATCATCTACCTGGAATACCTGGAATCACCTACCTGGAATCACCTACCTGGAATCATCTACCTGGAATCATCTACCTGGAATCACCTACCTGGAATCACCTACCTGGAATCATCTACCTGGAATCACCTACCTGGAATCACCTACCTGGAATCACCTACCTGGAATCACCTACTTTAATCATTTTTGGATTGAAAACGTTTTCTTTCCAAACAAAGTCTGAAACTTCAGTCTCTTGAAGTTAAATATAGTAGGATGACCCCCCCCCCCCCCACTACCCGATTCACATCTAGTGCTAGACCCCCAGCATGTGATCTTCAAAACAAAGAGTGAGACTTTATTAGGTACAGCTAGCTGTTCATTTGCTTGGTACCACAAATTGCTAATCAGCCAATCACGTGGCAGCCACTCAATGCATTTAGGCATTTAGAGGTGGTAAAAACAACTTGCTGAAGTTCAATCCGAGCATCAGAAACGTGGCATGGTTGCTGGTACCAGACGGGCAGGTCTGAGTGTTTCAAAATCTGCCGATCTACTGGCATTTTCACACACCACCCTCTCACGAATTTACAGAGAATGGTCCAAAAAAAAGAGAAAATATCCAGTGAGCGGCAGTTGCGTGGAGGAAAATGCCTTGTTGATGTCAGAGGGGAGGCAGGCTGGATCAAGATGATAGAAAGGCAACAGTAACTCAAACAACCACTCGTGACATCCAAGGTATGCAGAATACCATCTCTGAACGCACAACACATCCAACCTTGAAGCAGATGGGCTACAGCAGCAGAAGACCACACCGGGTTTTTTCATCTCTGTGTATCACCTGAGGCCAGCCACGTCGCTGGGTATATGGAGGGTTTACAACCACTTTGAGCATTTTAACATGTGCAAAAGAGCAGTGCATTTTTTGTGTGAGTTGGGAAAGCGTGCAATTTTGCGCACATTCCCGACAGGCATAGACATGACCCAAGTATTGGTACCTTCAATGTAGTAGAGACCTGCCACAGGTCCCTGCCAGGTCCTGAAAACCCGTGGCACATCTGGGCACAGGGGAAGTCCCATGGTGCACATGCGCTTGACAGTAAAACTGACTGAAATAGACATCCCAGGAGGCAGTGGGGGGCAAACACTGTCCTTGCATAGGCTAGAAACAAGGAAGTCCTTCGGTGCTGCAACAAAAAGGTCAAAAACACTTTTTAAAAAATATATATTTTTTGTTATCCAATTGTGGGAGGAGTCAGTGGAAAATACGCTTTTTATTGACTAGAGTTCCACTTTAAAGAAACACTAGGCTGTGTCCACAAGCTAACATACCAGTGTAAGGACACTTATTAAAAAAAAAAAAAATGACAGTTATTTTCAGTTGTGCGCCAATAACAATAATTTGCAGGCCATCCTGAGCTGATGTGACTTTAGTGAATTTTGATTGGTTGCTATGGCTATGGATAAGAACATATATAAATAAATATATATATATATATATATATATTTTTTTTTTTTTCTTTATTATTTTTTTAAAGTACCAGTTATTTTCATTCGTGCACCCATAACAGTTAATTGCAGGCCATTCTAAGCTGATGTTACTTAAGTGAATTTTGATTGGTTGCTATTGGTTTGCTATGGCTAAGAATACTTTTTTTATTTTTTATTTTTATTTATTTTTTTAGTGCCAGTTTCTTTGGTCTTGCACCCATACCAATTACCTTCATTTCAGGCCATCCTGAGCTGATGTTTTTTTTTTTTTTTTTTTTTAAGTGTCAGTTATTTTCAGTCGTGCACCCATACCAGTTAATTGCAGGCCATTCTAAGCTGATGTTACTTTAGTGAATTTTGATTGGTTGCTATGCAGGGGCGGACTGACAACTCATGGGGCCCCTGGGAAATAGGAGATTATGGGGCCCCCAGGCAATCAGAGATTATGGGGCCACACAGTATACACACACACAGTATACACTCACACAGTATACACATACATGTACACACAGTATACATAGACATGTTTCTATTGGCTGAGAAGGTACTGGAGAGGCGGGGCAGCTATAATCTCTGCATTTTTGGACCAAAAGGATGTCGGTAAGGGACATTTCAGAGACAGATGTAAAAAAAACACTGATTTTTACATACTGTCCCTGGTTTTACTGAGGCTGGCAACCCTGATGGGGCCCCCTAGTTGCCTGGTACCCTCGGGAAGTGCCCGAGTGGCCGAATGGTCAGTCCGCCCCTGTTGCTATGACTATGGATAAGATTTCTTTATTTATTTTTTTTATTTTTTTTAAGTGCCAGTTTTTTTAGTCGTGCACCCATAACAATTACCATCATTTCAGGCCATGGTGAGCTGATGTGATTTTTTTATACTTACCTCCCTATACTCCCTAGATACCTCTTTGTTGCATCCCAGCCTATTTAAAGGAGCGTCTTACAGGAATTCCCCTCAACCTTCTGAGTGCAGCTCACCTGGTCCAGTACTTACCTCTGTCCCTGTTCCAACCATCTTCACTGGGTGGCCCTCATTCATTGCTAGCAGAAGCCATTTTTCATGGTGGCCTCCAACAACCCTGCAGAGGACGGCAGAAAAATGAAGGAGTCTGTGGTGCTCATGCACAGAATGATGAGGGGTCTGGGCAGGGAAGCTTTCAGGTCCGAAGAATAAGCATTGGATCAGGAGGACTGAACTCAGGGGGGTGAAGGTGTGCCCTACAGGATACCTTGTACTCAGGGTACAGTTGCCCTTGAAGCTCTGGTGTGGCGTTGAGGCTTAGGTTGGGAGGATGTCATGGCACTTCCAACAGGACAGTTTTCAGACCTGATGATTGGTCACTCAGTCACAAAGGGGAGGTCAAATACTCCTCTGAGGCGGATCTTCCACAAGGCAACCTAGTGAGGAGAGTAGGGTATAGTGGATGTCCTGGGGGCCCAGCTTCGTCCTTCATGCTAATGAACTTGTGGACAGTTGGTGTCTGCAGGGGCGGCCCATTCCAGAACAGACAATGTAAATGGTGTTGCTTCTGTGTCCCTATTGCAATCCCTATCGATGTCAATTGAAGAGATGGGGAGGGGTATACAAGGTTGCTACCTTGCCTAGGGCCCCCATTCTACCTAATCCATCACTGATACATCCTCTGACCTGTACTTCATTACCAAGAGCTCCAGCATTGTAGGAAGGTGGCGAGGGAACATGGCCGGGTAAGTATGCATGCCTCGGGGGTGGGCTATTTGCAGACATTGCGGGCATCAAGACCTGACCCCTTGGGGTTACAATAATATTTGTTCCTAAACGTCAAATGATGTTCCCTGCCTTCTCTCCCCTCCCTCTTTCGCATTTGTATATCATTGATTTTGTTTTTACTTTAATCGATTTTTGTGCTTCAATGAAGGCAGGAATACCGTTCGTTGGGTATCGAAGCCCTCCGTGTCTGCACATGGGCGGTAATTTACCCATGCAATTGCAGATGTGCCAAGGGGTTCTTCCAGAACTTTCAAAGGCCAAGCAGAGCCCTGTAGCACATCTGTGCAGGCATCTGAAATACAAAGATGTCAAAGAAGTTGAGACGAGGGTAAAGGGGATTGAAGTTCCTTTTAAGGACAAGCGCTTCTCATCCCTGGGACCCCGAATGGGCCCCATAGCAGCTGCACAGGCTGCTATGTCGGTAGTTCCACCAGTGCAGCATAGGATGCTGGAATGAGCTTTCCAGCTCCAGAACATAGGGTGGCTCTATGGGACTTTGGGATTGAGTTCAAATCCTGGGACAGCCCCGCGCAAACCGGGACGGTTGCATACCTCCCAACTTTCTGAGATGGGAACGAGGGACACCTATTAGCAAAAGTATGTCAGCATAGGACACACCCCCTGTCAGGCCACTTTAACCACCTGATTACTGGGCACTTAAAACCCCCCTCGTGACCAGACAAATTTTCAGCTTTTGGCGCTGACGTACTTTGAATGGCAATTGCGCGGTCATACAACACTGTACCCAAATGACATTTTTATAATTTTTTTCCCACAAATAGAGCTTTCTTTTGGTGGCATTTAATCACAGCTGGGGTTTTTATTTTTTGCTAAACAAACAAAAAAAAAAATCATGTTTAATAGTTTGTTATAACATTTTGCAAACAGGTAATTTTTCTGCTTCATTGATATGCGCTGATGAGGCGGCACTGGTGGGCACTGATAGGCTGCACTGGTGGGCACTGATAGGCTGCACTGGTGAGGACAGATAAGTCGGTACTGATAGGGACAGCAAAGATGGCACTGATGGGCATGGATGGGTGGCACCGATGGGTGGCACTGATGGATGACACTGATGGGCACTGATAGATGGCACTGATGGGTGGCACTGATGGATGGCACTGATGGGCACTGATGGATGGCACTGATGGGCACTGATAGGTGGCACTGATGGGCACTGGTAGGGGACACTGATGAGCACTGGTAGGTGACACTGATGTGCAGCACTGGCACTGTGGGCACTGACAAATGACATTGTGGGCACTGACAGATGGCATTGTGGGCACTGACCAATGGCACTGTGGGCACTGACCAATGGCACTGTGGGCACTGACAGATGGCACTATGGGCACTGGTAGGCAGCACTTTAATTAGGCAAAGGTGGGCACCATGGACCCTGGGCACATTGCAGTGAGAGGGACTGATGTGATCGGCTTTTTTTTTTTTCCTCGCGCTGTCAGCCAATTACCGGCTCTGTTATTATCACATGATCAGCTGTCATTGGCTGACAGCTGATGACGTGGCAAGGGGTCGGGATCGACCCCTTACTCGGATCTGTGATCCAGCGAATCTCACAGACTTGCTGATCACAGAGCGCGCCGCGCGCGCGCCCTTCAGGGGGCGCAGGCAGCTCGTGGCCGGGACGACGTCAATAGACGTCGTCCCGGCATCTTAGATCCGCGCTGTAGCCGTCATTCGGCTATAGCGCGGATCTCAGGTAGTTAAAGGAGAATCATACAAAAAAATTATTAGTTAAGCCCACAAGTGCTTTTTATTTTACCACTACTATTCCTTTATATTGTTTTATTTAAATTTACAAATGCAGAAATTTAGAAATTGGATGAAAGGTTTAGCACTGGCAAACACTTTTTGAAGGATAAAAAGTGCATTTTATATACAACTACACTACTTTTCCAAAAGTATTGGGACGTCTGCCTTTACACGCATATGAACCAGTCTTAGCCCGAAGGGTCCAATATTGAGTTGGCCCCCCCCCCCCTTTGCAGGTATAACAGCTTCAAATCTTCTGGGAAGGCAGTCTGTCCACAAGGTTTAGGTGTGTGCCTATGGGAATGTTTGACCATTCTTCCAGGGGCGCATTTGTGAGGTCGGGCACTGATTTTGGATGAGAAGGCCTGACTCGCAGTCTCTGCTTGAATTCATCCCAAAGGTGTTCTATCGGGTTGAGGTCAGGACTCTGTGCAGGTCAGTCAATTTCCTTCACCCCAAACTCGCTCATCCGTGTCTTTATGGACCTTGCTTTGTGCTCTGGTGCGCAGTCATGTTGGAACAGGAAGGGGCCGTCCCCAAACTGTTCCCACAAAGTTGGGAGCATGTCCAAAATGTCTTGGTATGCTGACGCCTTAAGAGTTCCCTTCACTGGAACTAAGGGGCCAAGCCCATCCCCTGAAAAACAATCCCACGCCAAATCATTTGGAGGGGTGGCCCATTACTTTTGGCAATATAGCGTATATAGATCAGACCAAAATGAGGGACAAATGAGGAGTAAAGAGAGACTTTGTTCCAAATTAGGGACAGTTGGGGGCTATTCAGTTGGGCTGGTATGTGGGCAGGGAAGGGGATGAATGATTGCCGTTGTGTCCAACTTTTATTTAGGCTTTATGATTTAGGTTTCTGCCCCTTTAAGGGAAAACCCTGGTGTCAGCATTACGGAAGCAGCGTTTGCTCAACAAGAGCGCCACCATAAAACCGCAGCTCCTATCAACCGTCGTAGGTCTGTCGGCCTATCAGCGTGAAATGATAGCAGCTGCCTGGGCTTGTTATTTACTTTTCATCTTTTATAGCCGAATTCCAGACGATGGCAAATATTAACAATGAGTTCACCTTGAGTGTGTGTACACATGACGCCGACACCACCAGCTAAAAATAAGCAGGTGCATGGCAGAGGTCACCCCAACAAGCACGCCAGGCCTGTGGGTGTGCCAATCCCCTGGGCAGAGATGACAGCCCCCCCCCCCCCCCCCTTATCAAAAAATTTAACAAACAGCTATTTTGGAAGCTATTTGTTAGATCAGGTAAGGTCAAGTGGTTTTAACGTTAAATCTCACATAATTAGAGACTTATTAAAGCGGAAGTAAACCCATCGATTTAACAGTCTAAAAAAAATAAGGCATGCCGGGAATGCTAACTGCACATTGGCTGTGCTCTCAACCAAACAGTCAAACCATCCAATGGCTGGTGTCATAACGGATCACATGTGCAGCACTGTGGCAGTTGAAGATTAAACAGAGGCAAAGATGGCAGCTTCCTTGGCTGAAAACGATAGGGGGTTTACTTCCACTTTAAGTGATTAATGAGAGGGACAAAAATCATTCAGGCTAATAGATATTCGTTCGATCCGGTAAGATCAAGTGGTTTTAATGTTAGATCTCACATCATTTCAGAGATATTCCACATAAAAATAGAGATATTGGGTGGTGGTACAAAAGGATGGGCTGGCTCCTCCCACATGCAATTTTCTGGCCAAAAATCATTCAGGCTAATAAATATTCATTAGATCTGGTAAGATCAAGTGGTTTTTAACGTTAGAGCTCACATCATTTCAGAGATATTTCACATAAAAATAACACATTTTTCAGAATAAATTAGAAAATTCGTAAATTTCTAATATTCGAAAAATTAGCAAATTCTAAATTTGAAAATTCGTATATTTTGAAAATCCGAAAATTTAAAAATTCGTAAATTAGTAAATTCAAAAATGCGAAAAATCCGAAAATAAGAACGACAATTCAAAAGAACACAAGGAAGAAAAATCTGAAAATTCGAAAACCCCAAAATTTTAAATTCGGAAATAATAACTAACTAATAATAACTTGACTATTACTAACTATTAAATTATAGGTATTGGAATTTCCGAAAATCCAAAAATTCGTAAATTAGTAAATTCAAAAATGCGAAAAATCACAAATCACAAATGTGAAAATAAGAAAAATCATCTGAAAATTCGAAAACCCCAAAATTTTAAATTGAAAAATGCAAAAAATCACAAATCACAAATGTGAAAATAAAAAAAATCTGAAAATTCGAAAACCCCAAAATTTAAAAATCGGAAATAATAACTAACTAATAATAACTTTTTCCGAAAATCCAAAAATTCGTAAATTACTAAATTCAAAAATGTGAAAAATCACAAATCACAAATGTGAAAATAAGAAAAAAAATCAGAAAATTTGAAAAAACCCCAAAATTTTTAAATCGGAAATAATATCTAACTAATAATACCTTGACTATTACTAACTATTAAATTATAGGTATTGGAATTTCCTTTCAAATTTGGCTGTTAGTCAACGTAACGAATACGAATTTATCCAAAGTTACGAATTATCCGAAATAACGAATGCCGTATCTGGAACGTAACAAATTAAAATTAATACATAACAAAAAAAAAAAAACGTTTTATTATTATTATTATTTTATTATTTATTCGATCCGTTCCATTTGTTTAGATGTGGCATTCATTATTTAGGATAATTCGTAACTTCATATTCGTTACGTTACGTTGACTAACAGCCAAATTTGAAAGGAAATTCCAATACCTATAATTCAATAGTTAGGTATTAATAGTTAGCTATTATTTTGGATTTTCGTATTTTCCTTCTTTCGAATTTTCAGATTTTCTTTTTTATTTCGGATTTTCTCATTTTCGTATTTTTGAATTTTCGGATTTACGAATTTACAAATTTTCTAATTTACGACTGGATATGGCTTATGGCTGGAGCTGCTGGGCTCGTAATCATCGCTGTAAAGAGCGGATGCAAGTAAGTAAAAAGGGGGCTCTGGGGGGCAGTTGCACCACGGAAGTTTTTTTTACCTTAATGCATAGAATGCATTAAGGTGAAAAACCTTGAAACTTTAAAACTCCTTTAACCACTTCAGTACTGGACACTTTCACCCCCTTGCTGCCCAGGCTACTTTTCAGCCTTCCGCGCTGTAGATTTGCCCCCTTAATGACCAGGTCATTTTGTGCGATGCGGCACTGCGTCAACTTAACTGACAATTGCGCGGTCATGTGACGTTGTACCCAAACAAAATTGTCCAAATGTCCTTTTTTTCCCACAAATAGAGCTTTCTTTTGGTGGTATTTTATCACCTCTGTGGTTCTTATTTTTTGCACTATAAACAAAAAAAAAAAAAAAAATGCAACAAATTTGAAAAAAAAACAATATTTTAAAATTTTTGCTATAATAAATATCGCAAAAAAATAAATAATAATAATAATTTTCATCAGTTTAGGCCAATATGTATTCTTCTACATATTTCTGGTAAAAAAAATCTCAATAAGCGTATATTGATTGGTTTGCGCAAAAGATATAGTGTCTACAAAATAGGGGATAGATTTATGGCATTTTTTTTTTTTTCACTAGTAATGGTGGCGATCTGCAATTTTTAGCAGGACTGTGGCATTGTGGCAGACAGATCGGAGACTTTTGATAAATTTTTTGAACCCTTGACATTTATACAGTGATCAGTGCTATAAAATGCACTGATTACTGTGTAAATGTCAATGTCAGGAAAGAGGCTAACACTAGGGGGCGATCAAGGGGTTAACTGTGTTCCCTCATGTGTGTTTCTAACTGTGGGGGGAGGGGACTGACTGGAGGAGGAGACATATCGCTGTTCCTGATCACTAGGAACAGCAGATCTGTCTCTCCTCCCCTGTCAGAATGGGGATCTGTATGTTTACATACAAACATCCCCATTCTGGCTCTCGTGCCCATGATCGTGGGTGGCCCCCGGACACTGCTGGGCCATGGCCTCCCTCCTTCCAGGCCTCCAGTTAGCTGCGGATCCATTAACCTCCCACAGTACCTCCCAGTTCCCATAGTGCCACCCAATCTCCCAAAGTGGCCCGGCAGTACCCCTCAACCTCTTAAATTCCCCTCAGGCCCCCTAAGTTCCCACAGTGGCCCCCATCTTGCTACAAAGCCTCCAGCCCCCCCCAGCCCCCAGTGCCCCTCAGTGCCCTCCTGTCTTCCACATTGCCTTTATTGCCTTGAGCCTCCTGGAGATACCCCCAGCCCCCTTGAGAGATCCCATTCCCCACAGTTGCCCCCAGCTCCTTTCAGAAGCCTCATCCCCCTAAAAGGCCCCCAGGTCTCCTGCAGAATCCCCATAATCCCCTCCAGAACCCCCATCCCCCACATTGACACCCAACCCCATCAAGAACTTTCAAGAACTTCAACACGTATTTGGTGTTTCCATATCATTATTGTGTGGGTTTTTTTTTTTTTGTTTGTTTTTTTTACTGTTGGGGCATGAAAGGTTTTGGAGGAATTAACCAAGTACTAAATAAGGTTGAGCACCACTGACCTACCTAACTTAGGAAACAGGACTTGCAATTGTCAACCAAATGGTACGCCTTCAATGGGCTCCTGGTCAAACTCTCATACTCCACGGTTGTATTTGTATAAATAATATTGAAGGAACATTAGATAACTTTCAGAGTGAACAAGCATCTTGGCCTTGTATGACGTATATGTGCGGTACGTGCCACCAGCCAACACGGCGATATTGTAGAACTTCTTATCAAATCACACCTTTTCTAAACAAATCTCTGTATCACGGCCTACTGGCCGCTTGAGTAATGTGTAGCTTTCGATGTTGTTGCTTTATTTTTCTAGGTATGGCAGTATTGGATGCTTCCCTATCACAAGTAGGAACATGGAATAATATTATCCCTGGAACATCTCCAAGTAATTGCTACGGGTTTGATATATGCCACTGGCCACGGTTCAAGTGCAAGTCGTAAATCAGAAAAATTAACTCCGGCTCTTTGATGATCGGAGACAACAATGTTTATTTCTCATTCTCAAGACTAATTCAGCTTCTCGGTGAGGCACAAGGATTCCAGGAACTATAAGGGTAGAGTACATTAGTCCTGTCATTTAATGTCACCATGTGGAGACGCTGCCTCGTAGAATGATTGGGAGGACATAGTCGGTTCCACCTCTGGGCAAGTAACAATGAGATGCATTCTGTCATGTCACAGCATTTTCCAAGCTCAGGTTGGCCACGTACCGCTATCATGGCTAGGACTAAGCAGTTCTAGCAAATTTTCTGCAAATTGCTCAATCAGCATTTTACTGGGGTGTAGTGATCAAAACCATAGGCTTGTACCCAGGGCCTTCAGACCCCTTTAGTTCAGGGGTTACCAATAGACATGTGCAATTCGTTTCGTTTTTATTTGTTTTCCGTTAAAATCCGTTATATTCGTTCATTCGTTATCGTACGAATGAACGAATGATTCGCTAAAAATTTTAACGAATAACGAATTATCGAATCGAACGAATACGAAAAACAACGAAAATCCGAAATAACCAAATTGGAAACAACGAAACTACGAAAGAAGAAAATCCGAAAAGCGAAAACAGGAACAACGAAAATCAAAATGAACGAAAAAATTCATACATTCATAACTTTTTTTTTTGCAATTCGTAATTTTCCGTGTCTCTTACAATGGCGCTGCTTAACGTGCTTCGAATAGATTGACGAAAAAATTCGTACATTCGTAACTTTTTTTTTGCGATTCGTAATTTTCCGTGTCTCTTACAATGGCGCTGCTTAATGTGCTTCGAATGGATTGAACGAAAAAATTCGTACATTCGTAACTTTTTTTTTTTTTTTCGATTCGTAATTTTCCGTGTCTCTTACAATGGCGCTGCTTAACGTGCTTCGAATAGATTGAACGAAAAAATTAATAAATTTGTAACTTTTTTTTTTTGCGATTCGTAATTTTCCGTGTCTCTTACAATGGCGCTGCTTAACGTGCTTCGAATAGATTGAACGAAAAAATTAATACATTCGTAACTTTTTTTTTTTTTGCGATTCGTAATTTTCCGTGTCTCTTACAATGGCGCTGCTTAACGTGCTTCGAATGGATTGAACGAAAAAATTTGTACATTTGTAACTTTTTTTTTTTTTGCGATTCGTAATTTTCCGTGTCTCTTACAATGGCGCTGCTTAACGTGCTTCGAATGGATTGAACGAAAAAATTCGTACATTCGGAACTTTTTTTTTTCGATTCGTAATTTTCAGTGTCTCTTACAATGTAATAATAGCATACGCATTACAGAAAATTATGAATTATGCTCCGATTACGAATCTACGAAAACAATGTTACGAAAGTACGAATAAATCAATCTTACGAAAGTACGAATGTAACTAAATCTATGAAAATACGAATGCGTCCGAATTTCGAATAAAGGAAAATTAAACTAACGGAAAAAACGAATCAACGAAAAAATAACTCTTACGAAAATACGTATCGTTACGAATACGAACACCGACGACTTACGAAATTACGAATCGTTACGAATCAACGGAAACGAACAGAAACTAAACGAAACTAAACAAATTTTTCTATTGTGCACATGTCTAGTTACCAACCTCAGTCTTTAAAGCGGAGTTCCCCCCAAAAATTGAACTTCCGCTTTAAGGGGAGGTGACCCCCTAACATGCCACATTTCACATGTCATTTTTTTGGGGGGGGGGGGGGGGCGGAAACCCTCTTTCTAGAAGGTTCCAGCTCCCACTTCCTCCCGGCACACGGCGGAGCCAGAAGCAAGTTAACCTCTCCCCCCTCCCTCTTGGCAATCATCTGGGACACACATCACAGGTCTCAGATGATTGCCCGGCCAGGCGCGCCGCCGGGCGCCCACAGTGACAATGCCGGCGCCGCAGAGAGGAGGGGAAGACAAGCAGGGCTTCGTTCCCCCCGCATTGCTGGACCCTGGGACAGGTAAGTGTCCGATAATTAAAAGTCAGCAGCTGCAGTCTTTGTAGACTTTTTTTTTAAGCGCAACTCCGCTTTAACTGCTTTAATAACGGGCACTTTCTACCCCCTTCCTGCCCAGGCCAGTTTTCATCGAATGACAATTGTGCAGTCATACAACACTGTACCCAAACTAAATTTTTATGACTTTGTGCACACAACTAGAGCTTTCTTTTGGTGGTATTTATTCACCAATTCGTTTTTTATATTTTTTGCTAAATATGCGGAAAAAATACCTGAAATTTCGAAAAAAAAATGCGTTTTTCCTCATTTCTGTTGCAAATGAATAATCTTTTTTCATGAATTTAGGCCAAACTGTATTCCGCTACATTTTTTGGGGTGAAAATAGACCACATCAGTGTTTATTATTTAGTCTGTAGGAAAGTTATAGAGTCCACCAACTATATCTGAAAATTGATCAGTCCTGATGTACTGACGGCCCATCTAATTTCTTGAGGCCCACAAATGTCAGGACAGTACAAAAATCCCCCAAATTACCCATTTTTGGAAAGCAGACAGTCCAAGGTATTTAGTAAAAGGCATGGTGCGTTTTTTGAATTTGTAATTTTTTTGGGAAAATGAAGAATAATAAAAAATTCACAATTTTCTTTTTTTTTTTTTTTTTATTATTATTATTATTATTTTTTTTTTTTTTTTTTTTACATACTGTCACCAGTGCAGTACAGCATCATAATATAATAATATACAGCATCATAATATAACTGGTGTGGCAGTGATCAGGGACACTGACTGGTGACAGTACAATAAAAAAAATAAAATAAATAATAATTTTTGTATTCATTTTTTTTTTTGCAACTTTATTTTTTTACACACTGTGACAAGAGCAATATAATGCTACCATAGTAACATTGTACTACTCCGGGGGAAGTGATCAGGATTTATTTTTATTTTTAAGCGCATTATGATTGGCTACAGCAGTGAATTTCGTTGCTATAAGCAAGCATTTTACTGAATGAAATCGATTCATTCAGTTTGTTTAGTTGTGATTAGCTGTGATTGGCCAGAGCTAATCACATGGTACAGATGGGCTATGATTGGCCCTGTCTGTACCCTGTGATCACTGTGACCAATCACAGCTAGCAACACAATTGTACACAATGGATGGCATAAAAGGAAGCCATCCATTGTTTACAATTGTCATGTGATCTGCTGTGATTGGTCACAGCAATCACATGGTACCAGCAGCGAGCCAGTACACTGATCCGCCATCGACTGTGTACGAGGGATCGTGCCGCAGTGTGATCTGAGGGACATTATATGACATCCACCCGGATCAACGAAAGTCCCGTCTGGCCCTCATCTTGCTATAGGCAGGGTGGGAACTGGTTAAATAAAAATTCCAGGTATGGATATTTTATGCAAAGTTACAAATCTGCACTCTATTAGCTTCAATAGAGGGCAGGTTAGGCATTAGGGTTCTAGTAAACCCCTATTGTCTCATTAAAGAAAATCTTGCACCAAAAAAAGCATCACAAATGTTTGTCCCCTATGTCAGGCATCACTGAATGGTGGACCGTGGTCCAGAAGTGGACTGAGTGACAGCCCTGTCCAGACCGTTGTGGCCTTTCACTTTCACAGCAGAGCAGTGGATGGGAGAGGTTGCCGGTCTAGAGGAGGATGGGAGCAGCCTCACCTATCAAGTTAACAAGCGGTGATTGGTTGCTACAAGGCAGGGCGGTCCCAACAACCAATCACCCACTTACTCAGGAAAAGTTGGGAAGCTCTCACCCTCAGTCCAGAACCATCGCACCTCCTGCCCTCTGCCCTGCTGTGTAAGCAAGGAATGGATAGGGGTAAAATGAAAGAGGGGGGCAATGTAATCTATAGGGGGCTGTAATGTAAATGGGGCTGGCTGTGATGTAAAGGAGGGCACTGTAATGTAAAGAGGGAGCTGTCATTGCTATTTAGTGGGGGATGGGAGCTGCTATGTAAGGGGGGGGGGGCTGTGATGAAAAAAGGGGGGCATATTTTAAAGAGGGGTGCTTTTATGTTAAGGGGTGCACTGTGATGTAAAGGGGTTGGACTGTGATGTAAATGTTGTCACTGTAATGTGAAGGGAGGGGGGCTCTGATGTAAAGGTGGGCACTGTAATGTAACCGAGGTTGTAATTTAAAGGGGGACTGTGATGTAAAATGGGGCTATGATGTACAGATGGGCTCTGTAATTTAAAGGGGGTCTGTAATTTAAAGGGGGGACTATGATGTAAATAAGAATGCTGTGAAGGGGGGAACAAGGACATTGATATAAAGAGGAGACTGTGATGTGAAGGGGGAATGAGGACACTGATGTAAAGAGGAGACTGTGATGTGAAGGGGGAATGAGGACACTGATGTAGAGGGGACTGTGATGTGAAGGGGGGAACGAGGACACTGATGTAGAGGGGACTGTGATGTGAAGGGGGAGCAAGGACACTGATGTAAAGAGGAGACTGTGATGTGAAGGGGGAATGAGGACACTGATGTAGAGGGGACTGTGATGTGAAGGGGGGAACGAGGACACTGATGTAGAGGGGACTGTGATGTGAAGGGGGAGCAAGGACACTGATGTAAAATGGGGACTGTGATGTGAAGGGGGAACAAGGACACTGATGTAAAATGGGGACTGTGATGTGAAGGGGGAGCGAGGACACTGATGTAAAGAGGAGACTTTGATGTGAAGGGGGAACGAGGACACTGATGTAGAGGGGACTGTGATGTGAAGGGGGAGCAAGGACACTGATGTAAAATGGGGACTGTGATGTGAAGGGGGAACGAGGACACTGATGTAGAGGGGACTGTGATGTGAAGGGGGGAACGAGGACACTGATGTAGAGGGGACTGTGATGTGAAGGGGGAGCAAGGACACTGATGTAAAGAGGAGACTGTGATGTGAAGGGGGGAGCGAGGACACTGATGTAAAGGGGACTGTTATGTGAAGGGGGAGCGAGGACACTGATGAAAAGAGGGCACTGTTATGTGAAGGGGGAGCGAGGACACTGATGTAGAGGGGACTGTTATGTGAAGGGGGAACGAGGACACTGATGTAAAGAGGGGACTGTGGTGTGAAGGGGGGAACGAGGACACTGATGTAGAGGGGACTGTGATGTGAAGGGGGGAACGAGGACACTGATGTAGAGGGGACTGTGATGTGAAGGGGGGAACGAGGACACTGATATAGAGGGGACTGTGATGTGAAGGGGGGAACGAGGACACTGATGTAGAGGGGACTGTGATGTGAAGGGGGGAACGAGGACACTGATGTAAAGAGGGGACTGTGATGTGAAGGGGGAACAAGGACACTGATGTAAAGAAGGGACTTTTTTAAAGCAGAAACCCTGGAGATAAAATGGTGGTAGTTCCATTTTTTTGTCACATGATATTTTTTGTGTCACATGACAAAAAAATGAAACTACCACCATTTTATCTGCCTTCAGAAAATATATAAGATTTTTGGAATTTTAACTAATCTTTAGGTCTAAAATTATATTTTAAAACATGGGCAAAAATAAATAAACGTGGTTGACACATTGTGCAGACATGCTGCACTGCTGTCACTATCAGATAGCTGGTCCATGATGTGCGGCTGGAGCCGGAGCTGTATTATATAAGGCAGTTGTTTATGATACACAGGGCTTTAGCAAAATAAATGTCATCCAGTTTGCGGTTTTCGAGATGCGGCACTTTGCACATCCTCATCCCCCTATGTACTGAATAGGCTGACAGGCTCCTTTAATATAAACCAGTTCACCTCCCGCCAGCCCCCCCGGAGTCTCATCACCGCCTGGTTTTCCAATAAAATAATTACTGTAGATCAATGATTAAATCAGCCCGTCTCTTCCACTGAAGATATAAACTTCCATAGACATTGACAGTGCATAAATAGAACACATGAATCACACCCGGGCACATCAGAGCAATCGTTCTTCCAGTATGTAGGGGGGATTTATCACCAGCCAATATATGAAATGTCCCGGCTACAAATTACCCCTCCGAACATGCGCTAAGAAATCATTACAGAAACATCCCGCCATCGGAAAACATACCTTCTTCTATTGTTACTGCACCTTCAATACACAAGTATGAACCAAGACTGGACTCCCAGTATACATAGAAAGTATACAGAAACAGAACATCAATTTACTGGTCCTTCTACCAAGCCATGTACAATGTTTTACTAATGAGGGCCAAACACAGAATGAACAGGATGCATGTTATCTGATCCTATAAGAGCTTATTACATTATATGACTTAATGCATTGAAATTATTATCTATCTATCTATCTATCTATTTTTCTACCCCCTGCTATCTATCTATCTATCTATCTATCTATCTATCTATCTATCTATCTATCTATCTATCTTTCTTTCTTTCTTTCTTTCTTTCTTTCTTTCCCTTGCTATCTATCTATCTATCTATCTATCTATCTATCTATCTATCTATCTATCTATCTATCTATCTATCTATCTACCTTTCTTTCTATCCCCTTGCTATCTATCTATCTATCTATTTTTCTATCCCCTGCTATCTATATATCTACCCACCCTCTGCCTATCTTTATATCTATCCCATGCTATCTATCTATCTATCTATCTATCTATCTATCTATCTATCTATCTATCTATCTATCTATCTATCTATCTTATCTATCTATCTTTCTTTCTATTCATGCTATCTATCTATCTATCTATCTAACTATCTATCTATCTATCTATCTTTCTTTCTATCCCTTGCTATCTATCTATCTATCTATCTATCTATCTATCTATCTATCTATCTATCTATCTATCTATCTATCTATCTATTTTTCTATCCCCTGCTATCTATCGATCTACCCACCCTCTGCCTATCTATCTATCTATCTATCTATCTATCTGTCTCTATTTTTCTATGTATTTTTCTATCCATTGCTATCTATCTATCTTTCTTTCTTTCTATCCCTTGCTATCTATCTATCTATCTATCTATCTATCTATCTATCTTTATTTCTTTCCGTCCCCTATCTATCTATCTATCTATCTATCTATCTATCTAACTATCTATCTATCCCTTGCTATCTATCTATCTATCTATCTATCTATCTATCTATCTATCTATCTATCTATCTATCTATCTATCTATCCCTTGCTATCTATCTATCTATCTATCTATCTATCTATCTATCTATCTATCTATCTATCTATTTGTCTATCCCCTGCTATCTGTCGATCTACCCACCCTCTGCCTATCTATCTATCTATCTATCTATCTATCTATCTATCTATCTATCTATCTCTCTATCTATCTTTCTATCTTTCTTTCTATCTATCTATCTATCTATCTATCTACCCCCCCCCCCCCTACAGAGCAGGAATAAAGAGGAAATCTTCCAATGGGGACATAGTGCTGGTGACAACTCACTTTGGAGGGAATCCCTCTCACTTCCTGTTTTTGGCTATGGGACAGGAAGTGAAGGGAAATCTCCCCAATGGCAGATGGCAAAAAAAAAAAAAAAAACCCAAAAAAATCCTGACGAGAGGGGTTATAACCCTCCCTTACTCTATCCTACTTTAAGGCCCCCTGCATCAAGAAAGTTGCCACTGCTGTAAAGTGTTTGGTGTCACCAGGACAGGTGCCTCCATTGGAAGATTTACCCTCGTCTCCTGTTCTGATGACACCGTAACTTTTTGGATTTCCCACCATTACAAAGATGAATCTTCTGTTGGGTGCAGAGCCGGGACAAGGGGTGGGCGAGAGGGGCGGCTGCCCATGGGCGCAATGGTTTACTGTAGGGATGAGGGCGCCTTCCTTCTGTTACAAGGCTGACAGGAGGAGTGACAGCTGCAGTAATTTTGACAGGCTGGTGAGTGTAGGATCCCCTAATGCCGTGTACACACGATCGGAATTCTCATCGGAAAAAACTCTGACGTTTTTTTCCGACGGAATTCCGCTCAAGCTGTGTTGCCTACACACGGTCACACCAAATTCCGACGGTCAATAACACAGCGGCATAAAACACGTTCGACAGCACTATAAAAGGGAAGTTTAATGCTTCCGAGCATGCGTCGAATTGTTTCCGAGCATGCGTCGGAATTTTGCGTGTCGGAATTGCATACACGCGATCGGAAAATCCGATAGAAAGGTTTTTTCCGTCTGAAAAAATTAGAACAGGTTCTCAATTCAAAGTCCGTCGGAAATTCCGACAGAAAAAGACTGTTGAGCATACACACGGTCGGAAAATCCGATGAAAGGCTCCCATCGGACTGTTTCCATCGGAAATTCCGACCGTGTGTACGCCGCATAAGTCTGCACATCATAAATGGGGGAGTGGGGGGGTGGGGTTTGGCATCTTTGCCCTGAGTGCTGGATGACCCTGTCCCGGCACTGCCTAGGGGGCACAGACAATAAGAACCTGACATCAGTTCTAACAGATTCTCTGTGATCCCGCTCCATCCAAAAGTTCTTTAACAAGTTTTTATAAAAAGTTTCATCTCTCATTCATCACTTCTTCTGTATCATCACACTTTCTCGCAAAGACTTTGAGAACTTTACAAACTGCACCCCCCCCCCCTCCCGCCTCCAGAGCAGAGAAAAAGTCCGCACCGCATGTTAATCACACATTTTTTTTGTTTTCTTGCCCAAAATATTCTTCTTTTATGTCGGCAAACACCGGGCAACAAATATAAAAGCTAAAAAAAAAAAACGGGCTTTTTGATAATGTCAGGATCGGCAGCGCAACGTTTGTGAAGAGCTTTGTTCTCCGAGAACAGAACAAGATGAATCGGAGCCCATCTGAGTACAAGTGCCCCCCCTGGACCAAGATGGCTGCGCGCCAGCGACAGGAGGGTGAAGTCTGACACTGGGGTAACCCCGCTTCTCCGAGAACTGATAGAAAAAACAGATGGTGAAAAATAAAAGTCCAATTCTGTTCAAGGAATTAAATCAATTTAAGAGGAGTGACAATGACGGTGAATTTATCACCTACAAAGATTGCTTGGGCATGCTAGGATATTTATATTAAAATAGCACCCATTGAAAACTGCATTTAAATTAATCCCGTGCGAACGGGGAAAATTGAATGTTCTCAGGCTAAATTCCTGGCAGATAAAATGTTATTTATTGAAAAAAAAAAGTGAATGGGGAGAATACCACATTCTGGCCACTAGATGGGGCTGAGTGTCACAGTAAATAAGCATGCTCCTCGGCTCCATCTAGCCCTAAGACCCCTTTCACACTGAGGCGTTTTTGAGGCGCTTTAGCGTTACAAAAAGCCCCTGTAAAGCACCTGAAAGAAGCCTCATCTGCAATCCCAATGTGAAAGCCCGAGTGCTTTCACACTGAGACCCCTTTCCCACTATGGCATTTTTCAGGCGCTTTAGCGTTAAGATAAGCGCCTGTAAAGCGTCTGAAAGAAGCCGCAACTGCAATCCCAACTGTGGCGCTCTACGAGCGTTTTTCGGGCGCTGGCAGTGTGAAGGGGCTCTTAAAACACTCGGGCTTTCACATTGGGATTGCAGATGAGGCCTCTTTCAAACGCTTTACCGGTGCTTTTTTTAACGCCAAAACGCCTGAAAAACGCCCCAGTGTGAAAGGGGTCTAAAAGTCCAATTTCGTTAAAGGAAATAAATCAATTTTAAGCGGAACTTCAGTCATTTTTTCAGCTTTCCATCTATTAAATCTTCTGCCCTTGTTGTTAAAACTTTGGATAATAAAATACCAGTAAATACCTTATACAGTCCACTTCCTGTTTCTTGTCTGGTCATTAGCCTAGGCTTATGACATCATGCACAGCTCTCGCTCTCACTCTTGTGAGAGTTTTCCAGGAAGGGAGGCGGGGATGAGTCATAAGAGTGCCAATGAGGGCTGCAGAGCTGGAGGCGTGCCTCTGTGTGTCTGTGTAAATCCAGGAAGTGAACAGGCAGCAGCTTCAGCTGCCCACAGTTAAAATGGATGCAGCCAGACTCAGTGGAGAGAGATTTCTGCAGCATATTTGGCAAGTACAGAATCACAGTATAAATATATATAAAATAATATGCAAAGTGGTTGAAGGGAAGCTTCAGAATGGCATAGATTTTTTTTTTGCAAATGATGTGAGCAGACTGCAGTTCCTCTTTAAGAGGAATACCAATGACAGTGAATTCATCACCTATGATGATTGCTTAAATGGTCGAATTTTGAAAGAATTTTCTCTTGAATATCAGAAAATTTGTGCGTTTTGTGTTTGGATGGCGCCACCATTGATTTCGAAAATTCGACCAATCAAGCCTTCAATTTGACCTCCTGTTGCTACAGAAAATAATTTTTGTGTCTGGGAATCTTCTTTTCTTTACGGGAATTTTCTTTTCTTGCACATGCGCATTTCTTTTTCGACTACATTTCTCGCACGATTCTCCCATTATTGATTAGAAAATCGTTTGCTTTTTGAAAAATTTCCAACATTATTCAAATTCGATGGGCACGCAAAAATCGTCTGTTGCCGCAGCCCACTATTGGTGCGAAATACGAGTGAAAATTCTTCGATAAGGTTTTCCAAATAAAATCCTTTCAAAATTCGACTCATGTATGGCCTGCCTTTGGATGCTTGGATATTTATTAGAGCTGCACAATTAAAAAAATTGTGATCTCGATTCAACCCCCCTGACGATCTCTATTGCAGAGTTTGCCAATTCTTTCATATAACAAGTGGAGAGACTTATCTGCTCACTCAGCTGTCAAAAGAAAACATCTGGCAGTCTGCCAAGTTTTTAAAATTAAACATTGTAATTAACTCTTCCTTCTTAGATCAAAGGGATAAACTTCTGTGTGAAAAAAAAATCCGGGCAGTCTGCCAAGTTTTTAAAATTAAACATTGTAACTAACTCTTCCTTCTTAGATCAAGGGGATAAACTTCTGTGTGAAATAAAAATCTGGGCAGTCTGCCAAGTTTTTAAAATTAAACATTGTAACTAACGCTTCCTTCTTAGATCAAGGGGATAAACTTCTGTGTGAAATAAAAATCTGGGCAGTCTGCCAAGTTTTTAAAATTAAACATTGTAACTAACGCTTCCTTCTTAGATCAAAGGGATAAACTTCTGTGTGAAAAAAAATATGGGCAGTCTGCCAAGTTTTTAAAATTAAACATTGTAACTAATGCTTCCTTCTTAGATCAAAGGGATAAACTTCTGTGTGAAAAAAAATATGGGCAGTCTGCCAAGTTTTTAAACAAAGTGTAAATGCAGGAAGTTTAACCACTTAAAGTCTAAATCTTTTTCTGACACTTCTTTCTTAAGTTAAAATCAATATTTTTTGCTAAAAAAAAATTACTTGGAACCCCCAAACATTATAAAGGGAATAAAATGGAAATTTCTGCAATATTTTATGTCACACTGTATTTGCCCAGCGGTCTTTCAAACGCAATTTTTTGGGAAAAAATACACTTCAATGAATTAAAAAAAAAAAAAAGAAACTGCATTTAATTTCATCTTATGTGAATGTGGAAAATTGAATGTTCTCAGGCTAGATTCCTGGCTAAACAAATTATTATATTATTATTATACACGATTTATATAGCGCCAACAGTTTACGCAGCGCTTTACAATGGACAACACAATTACAGTACAGTTCAATACAAAAGGTACAGGAGGGCCCGGCTCGTAGAGCTTACATTCTAAAGGGAGGGGGTGGTTATAAACAAATGTTGTTTATATTTATATTTATTTATAAAAAAACAAATGTTATATATATATATTTTTTTATTTATATATATATATATATATATATATATATATATATATATATATATATATATATATATATATATATATATATAATATATTTTTATATTGTTATTTATATTTATTTATAAATAAACAAATGTTATTTATTGAAAAAAAGTTTGAATGGGGAGATTACCACATTCTGACCACTAGATGGGGCTGAGTATCACAGTAAATAAGCATGCTCCTCGGCTCCATCTAGCCCCAAAAGTCCAATTTCGTTCAAGGAAATAAACCAATTCAAGAGGAATCCGAATGACTGACAGTGAATGACAGTGAATTTATTACCTACAAAGATTGCTTGGATATTTATATAAAAATAGTGCAAAGCTGTGCAATCATTGAAACTGCATTTAAATTCATCCTGTGCGAATAGGGAAAAAATAGGGAAATAGGGAAAAAATGTGAATGTTCTCAGGCTAGATTCCTGGCAGATCAAATGTTATTTATTGAAAACAAATGTGAACGGGGAGAATACCACATTCTAGCCACTAGATGGTGTTGAGTACCACAGAAAATAAGTATTCTCCTCGGCTCCATCTAGTCCCAAAAGTCCAATTTTGTTCAAGGAATTATATCAATAGGAGACTACCTGCCTGGAGTTTGCATGTTCTCCCTGTGTCTATGTGGGTTTCCTCCGGGTACTCCGGTTTCCTCCCACATTCGAAAGACATGATGGAAGGTTAATTGGCTCCTGTCTAAGTTGTCCCCTAGTATGTGTATGAATGAGAGTTAGGGACCTTAGATTGTAAGCTCCTCGAGGGCGGAGACTGAAGTGAATGTACAGTATATATGTAAAGCGCTGAGTAAAAATTGTCAGTGCTTTATAAGTGCTTGTAGCAAATAATAAATAAATACATGATTTGAGAGGAACTCCAATGACAGTGAATTTATCACCTACAAAGATTTTTTTTGTACATGCTTGAATATTTATATAACAATAGCGCATAGCTTTTCGCCCATTAAAACTGCATTTTTTAGATTCATTGTGTACAAATGAGGGAAAAATAAAATGTTCTTAGGCTATATTCTCAGCAGATCGAATGGCATTCATCAAAAAAAAAAAAAAAAAAAAGTGCAAATGAGGAACAATACTGCATTATGGCCACTAGATGGAGTTGGGGAGCGTCTTTAATTCTTATGATACTCAACTCCATCTAGTGGCCATATGATACTCATAGCCATCTAGTTTGCCAATCATACCATTGTTTTTTCATAAATAACATTCAATTTTCTCCCCATTCACACACAACATATTTATATGCATTTTCTAAGGAAGAACAGCAAATTGCAAACGTGCACATTTTTTAAATAAATACACCCCGTAGTGTTACTGTCTTATAGTGAAATACTAAACTCACTGTGGGGGCTGCTATGCTAATTATCATCCATGTGTAGAGTAGTAATGATGGCGTCAATGATTATGTTTCACACGTTTCTGATTCACCTGTTTGCAAGCTGTTTGACTTGTAGTAAACTGAAAATCTTGGCGACTGTCATGAATTATTGAGTATTTTGGGATATATAAAAAAAATGCAATGCCCCTTAGTCATACATCAGCATAGTACAGAACATTTTTTTTTAATTCTTTTTATTTAATTTTCGACATAGTACAAAAAAGACACTTGTCAAGTGACAAAACAAAAGAAGAAGAAAAAATAAAAAATAAAAACATAAAAGAGTCATACATCAGCATAGTACAGAACATTTTTTGAAAAACTCTTTTTATTTAATTTTAATTTAAAATGTAATTATTTAAAAAAAATGCAATGCCCCTCATTCTGATGTACATAGCAATTTGTTCTCACTAATACAGAACTTTTTTTATTTTATATTATTTTTATTTCATTTTCAACATAGTACAAACATGACACTTGTCAAGTGACAAAACAAACAAAAGAAGAAGAAAAAATAAATAAATAAATAAATAAGAAAACCATAAGAGTCATACATTAGCATAGTATGAACATTTTTTTTTTTAATTATTATTCTTTTTATTACATTTTCAACATAGTACAAACATTATTATTATACAGGATTTATGACATTTGTCAAGTGGCAAAACAAAAGAAGAATAAGAATTTTTTTCTTTAAAAGAGTCATACATCAGCATAGTACAGAACATTTAAAAAAAAATAATTTTTATTTAATTTTAATTTAAAATGTAATTATTTAAAAAAAATGCAATACCCCTTATTCTGATGTACGCAGCAATTTGTACTCAATAATTTTTTATTATTTCTATTTAATTTTTATTTAAATTATTTAAAAAAAAAATGCAATGCCCCTTATTCTGATGCATTATTACAGCAATTTGTACTCACTAATACAGAACTTTTTTTTTATTTTTTTTTTTATTCTTTTTATTTCATGCAATGCCCCTTATTTCGATGTACGCAGCAACTTGTACTCACTAATACAGAACTTTTTTTTTATTCTTTTTATTTCATTTTCAACATAGTACAAATGTCAAGTGACAAAACAAACAAAAGAAGAAGAAAAAAACAAAAAGAAAACCATAAAAAGAATCATACATCAGCATAGTACAGAACATTTTTTTTCAAAATTCTTTTAATTTATTTTTGGCATAGTACAAACATGACACTTGTCAAGTGAATAAACAAAAGAAGAAGAAGAAAAAAGAGTTATACATCAGCATAGTACAGAACATTTTTGTTTTTATTCTTTTTATTTAATTTTTGATATAGTACAAACATGACACTTGTCAAGTGACAAAACAAAAGAAGAAAAGAAAAAAAAAAGAAGTAAAAAATAAAACCATAAAAGAGTCATACATCAGCATAGTACAGAACATTTTTTCCCAGAAATAAATAACCAAAATTCTATTGTTACCTAGGTAATTGTATGTCTGATCAAATTCTTTAAATATGTGTTTATTTAAGATGTACCATAACAAAAAGAAAACTGTATATTGGCAGTAAATGATTCGGCAATCAATAAATGTAACAAATACAAACTGATAGGATGACTGTAAAATATCAATAAGTATTATTGACTATCAGAATATAAGATAAGACAATTGTACCAAGAAAATAAAATTGAAATGCTCCAGTGAGTGATGATAGAGGAAAGCCACAATTTTTATATTAAAGCAAAAAATAAAATAAAAAAAAAGTAAAAAAATAAAAAATAAATAACATTTAAAGTGTTACTAAAGCCACAACAATAAAATCAGTCTGTATGTGCAGTAAAACATGCTTGTTATACTCACTGTGGAACCTAAGTGGTTAATCCTCTGCATTGTGTAAAAAGGCTGTTTGATCCTGTCTTCTCTGATCCTCCCCTTCTTCCACAGTCCCCAATCCATCTGCTGTAGCAGTGATGGGGAACCTTGGCACCCCAGATGTTTTGGAGCTACATTTCCCATGATGCTCATGCACTCTGCAGTGTAGTGGAGCACCATGGGAAATGTAGTTCCAAAACATCTGGGGTGCCAAGGTTCCCCATCGCTGTAACAGACCCCTTGGAGTCACTCTGCACATGCTCAGTTTGGTGTGTATTGCTAGAGAGTTTTTTTGTTTCTTGGGAGGGTGCATGTGATCAGCACAGGGCCAATCAGCACCGTCCAGACAGAGGGTCAGGGGTCATGCAGCCTCATAGGACAGTCAGAGTAGAATGAAAACACCTCCTACAAGCGTTAAAGGGTAAGTTCACTTTTACATTTTTTTCGATTACATTTTAGTCTTATGCCCCGTACACACGTTCGGATTTTCCGACGGAAAATGTCCTATCGGACAATGTCGTCGGAAATTCCGACCGTGTGTGGGCTCCATCGGACTGTTTCCGTCTGATTTTCCGACGGACAAAGTTTTATCTCCTGCTCTTAAATTTTCCGACAACAAAGTCCTATCGGACTTTTTCCGATCGTGTGTAGTGAATTCCGACAGACAAAGTGCTACGCATGCTCAGATCACATTACAAAACCCAAGCTATTGGCTACTAGCCTCTACATAGTCCCGTCGTAGGCAACAAACGTCACCACGTTCATAATGATCGGATTTTCCGACAACTTTGTCCGACCGTGTGTATGCAACACCAGTGTCGGACAAAATCCGTCGGAAAAATCTGATGGATTTTGTGGTCGGATTTTCCGAACGTGTGTCTTAGGACTAAAATGGCATTTTAGTTTTAGTCCCATTTTAGTCTTCTGCAGTTGTTTTAGTTTTAGTCGTCTAAAATCTAATGGGCGTAATTAAATTGTAATGCATTAGTTAACATTTCTCTACAATTTCCAAGTCTCATTATATACTGCTGGAGTGAAAAATCTAATTTGTTATTATTTATGGCATTAAGGTATGAGAATGCACTACAGACCAGTGTTCATTTTGAAGTCAAATTTCAATTTAGTTTTAGTCGTATTTTAGTCATCTCAGTTGTTTTAGTTTTAGTCGTATTATCCCCCGTACACACGGTCCGAAATTCCGACCACAAAATCCGTCGGATTTTTTCTGACGGATTTCGTCCGAAACTGGTGTTGCATACACACGGTCGGACAAAGTTGTGGAAAATCCCATCTCTCCGAACGTGGTGACGTTCGTTGTGTACGACGGAACTACGTAGAGGCTAGTAGCCAATAGCTTTGGTCTCGTAATTTGATCTGAGCATGCGTGGCACTTTGTCTGTTGGAATTCTCGACACACGATCGGAAAAAGTCCGGAAAAAGTCAACCTTAAAGGGGTTGTACAGAAAGAAGGCTTTTTGTCTTACTACATTCTATGCATTAAGATAAAAAAACCTTATGTGTGCAGTAGAGCTGCACAATTAATCGTCAAGAATCGTTATCGCGATCTTAAATAAAGTGTTTCACGATATTTTCTATGCAAAGAATTCTCTCTGCTCTTCTGAATCCACAGCCATCAAAAGAAAGGAAGAGAGAAACTGGGCAGTCTGCCAAGAATCACAACATTCTTTATCAGTTGAACTTAAAGGGGAAGTAAAGCCTCTTAAAAAAAATAAACCCTGCAAGGCAAAGGCATAATGAGCTAGTATGCATAGCATACTAGCTCACTATGAATAACTTACCTGAGAACGCAGCCCCCCGAAGCGGTCCTCCTTCTTCATCTCCACCGCTGCCATGTATCCCGGAGTGACTTCCGGGTCTCGCAGCTCCGGCGCTGTGATTGTACGCAGCCGCGATGACATCACTCCTGCACATGCGCATAGGAGCCGCCACGAGCGGCATGTTTCTGTTAGCAGCGGCGTACTCAGTGCGCCTGCAGGCTGCATTGATGGCCGCTGGGGAGGCTGCATTTGATGGGCGCTGGTGAGGCTGCATTTGATGGGCGCTGGTGAGTCTGCATTTGATGGGCGCTGGTGAGTCTGCATTTGATGGGCACTGGTAGGCTGCATTTGATGGGCGCTGGTGAGTCTGCATTTGATGGGCGCTGGTGAGTCTGCATTTGATGGGCGCTGGTGAGGCTGCATTTGATAGGCGCTGGTGAGGCTGCATTTGATGGGCACTGGTGAGGCTGCATTTGATGGGCGCTGGTGAGTCTGAATTTGATGGGCGCTGATGAGGCTGCATTTGACAGGCACTGGTAGGCTGCATTTGATGGGCGCTGGTGAGGCTGCATTTGATGGGCGCTGGTGAAGCTGCATTGATGGCCGCTGGGGAGGCTGCATTTGATGGGCGCTGGTGAGGCTGCATTTGATGGGCGCTGGTGAGGCTGCATTTGATGGGCGCTGGTGAGGCTGCATTTGATGGGCGCTGGTGAGGCTGCATTTGATGGGCACTGGTGATGCTGCATTTGATGGGAGCTGGTGAGGCTGCATTTGATGGGAGCTAGTGAGGCTGCATTTGATGGGCGCTGGTGAGGCTGCATTTGATGGGAGCTGGTGAGGCTGCATTTGATGGGCGCTGGTGAGGCTGCATTTGATGGGCGCTGGTGAGTCTGCATTTGATGGGCGCTGGTGAGTCTGCATTTGATGGGCGCTGGTGAGGCTGCATTTGATGGGCACTGGTAGGCTGCATTTGATGGGCGCTGGTGAGTCTGCATTTGATGGGCGCTGGTGAGGCTGCATTTGATGGGCACTGGTGAGGCTGCATTTGATGGGCGCTGGTGAGTCTGAATTTGATGGGCGCTGATGAGGCTGCATTTGACAGGCACTGGTAGGCTGCATTTGATGGGCGCTGGTGAGGCTGCATTTGATGGGCGCTGGTGAGGCTGCATTTGATGGGCGCTGTTGAGGCTACATTTGATGGGCACTGATAGGCTGCATTTGATGGGCGCTGGTGAGTCTGCATTTGATGGGCGCTGGTGAGGCTGCATTTGATGGGCACTGGTAGGCTGCATTTGATGGGCGCTGGTGAGTCTGCATTTGATGGGCGCTGGTGAGTCTGCATTTGATGGGCGCTGGTGAGGCTGCATTTGATAGGCGCTGGTGAGGCTGCATTTGATGGGCGCTGGTGAGGCTGCATTTGATGGGCACTGGTGAGGCTGCATTTGATGGGCGCTGGTGAGTCTGAATTTGATGGGCGCTGATGAGGCTGCATTTGACAGGCACTGGTAGGCTGCATTTGATGGGCGCTGGTGAGGCTGCATTTGATGGGCGCTGGTGAGGCTGCATTTGATGGGCGCTGGTGAGGCTGCATTTGACGGGCGCTGGTGAGGCTGCATTTGATGGGCGCTGGTGGGCTGCATTTGATGGGCGCCTTATTAAAAAGGTGGGGTTTACACGGGAATGGAAAAAAGGGTGGAGTCAGGGGTGGAGACAAGGGGGGGGCGGCAAAATTAGGTTTCGCCCAGGGTGTCAAAAATTCTTGCACCAGCCCTGATGGCAGGATCACCAGGGAATATTTCAATGAAAGCTGCAGATTTAAAAATATAGAAAATCATTTATGAAATTACATTAAGATTTTAATGCTTAGATTAGATTTTAGTGAAGGGGTCTCCATATACTCTAATCCCTTTTGCTGTAAAGAAATCTTTCTTAAATTGATGGAAAATCAGCTTTCTTCCATACAAATCTAATGTCCCCGTCTCTCTCACAGTTCTTTGGCTAAGCTCTAATGAGCAGGGCCCTCTGATCCCTCCTGTATTGAATTGTATTGTAATTGTACTGTCTTCCCCGATGTTGTAAAGCTCTGCGCAAACTGTTGGCGCTATACAAATCCTGTATAATAATAATAATAATAAAGGAATATAAAAAATAAATAAAAGCTGGCCTTGGATTTATTTAACCGCTTCCCGACCGTATGCTGTATATATACAGCGGCAAGGCGGCGCTCCTGTGCTGGATCGCGTACCTGGACACACCGGGAGCTGATATGATTGGCGTGTACGGCGGACCCCACCGGCACCCGCCGATGCTTCGGTACACTGACAGAACGGCGGTCTGCCTATGTAAGCAAGGCAGATCACCGTTCTGTCAGTACAGAAGACATGGATCCTGTGTCTTTACTCAGCAGGGGCGTTGATCCATGCCTTCTCCTAGTACGAGCACCTCCCCCACAGTAGTAAAACACAGGCTAGGCACACATTTAACCCTTTGATTGGCCCTGATGTTAAGCCCTTACCAGCCAGTGCCATTAGCACAGTGACAGTGCATATTTTTTTTTAGCATTGATTACTGTATTAGTGTCACTGGTCCCCAAAAAGTGTCAAAAGTGCCAGTTAGTGTGCCCACTGTCCGCCGCAATATCGCAGTCCTGATATAAGTCACTGATTGCCGCCATTGCTCGTAAAAAAAAATATATATCCCATAGTTTGTAGACGCTATAACTTTTGCGCAAACCAATCAATATACACTTATTGGGATTTCTTTTACCAAAAATTTTGTAGAAGAATATATATTGGCCTAAATTGATGAAGAAATTCAATTTTTCTTTTACATTTTTTTATTGGATGTGTTTTATTATAGCAGAGAGAAAAAAATGTTGTTGTGGTTAAACATAACTGACATATTTTTTCCTTAATATACCCAATTTTCTTTACTGTACGTAACATTTTCTATTCTTCTTTTATTTATTTAGTTGCCCTCCTTCGTACCCTCTCCTATGTCCCTTTTTTTTTTTTTTTTTATGTGGTGCCCAAAATTTATGCTCCTGACAATTTATAATTGGACCTAGGCTCAATCTAAAAGCAGTCCGATCAGTTTAGAGGTGTGTCCTCAGCAAGCATGGGAAGGCCTTGTCCATTCTGGTATATGTGGGGGGTGTGGCCTCCTTAAGCATGGGTGGGTGATGTCTTGGCCAGACCGGTTTTATGGACAGCTGTAGACTGTTATTTGAGGAACATCGTAGGTAACGTACATTTTTTAAGCCATCTAATAAAAATTGTTGTATTAGGAAATTAAATTATTTAGCTGACAAGAACTTTTTTTTAATTAACAAATACTCTGTGTGCAGAAGTGTAAAATATCCAATACATAGCCAATTTCTTTGCCAGGAGTAATTAGCCAAAAAGCTTGGCCAGGGGATGGTCCGCAATGGTTTCAATTTATTGCAGACATATATTAATTTCCCCTAAAACCTCAAAACATGCACATTTACATTTTTTTTCAAAGCAACAACAAATTACATTTCTAATAACAAAAAGAGAAACATCTGTAAAATCTTCCCCCGCAACTCTTCATGAAAACGTGATTGTGCAAAAACAGCTAGATTATATACAAGTTGAATAAAACATATACAGTATCTCACAAAAGTAAGTACACCCCTCACATTTTTTTTAATATTTTATTCTATCTTTTCATGTGACAACACTGAAGAAATGACACTTTGCTACAATGTAAAGTAGTGAGTGTACAGCTTGTATAACAGTGTAAATTTGCTGTCCCCTCAAAATAACTCAACACACAGCCATTAATGTCTAAACCGCTGGCAACAAAAAGTGAGTACACCCCTAAGTGAAAATGTCCAAATTGGGCCCAATTAGCCATTTTCCCTCCTGGGAGTCATGTGACTCGCTAGTGTTACAAGGTCTCAGGTGTGAATGGGGAGCAGGTGTGTTAAATTTGGTGTTATCGCTCTCACTCTCTCATACTGGTCACTGGAAGGTCAACATGGCACCTCATGGCAAAGAACACTCTGAGGATATGAAAAAAAGAATTGTTGCTCTACATAAAGATGGTGAAAATGTCCAAATTGGGCCCAAAGTGTCAATATTTTGTGGGGCCACCATTATTTTCCAGCACTGCCTTAACCCTCTTGGGCATGGAGTTCCCCAGAGCTTCACAGGTTGCCACTGGAGTCCTCTTCCCCTCCTCCATGATGACATCACGGAGCTGGTGGATGTTAGAGACCTTGCGCTCCTCCACCTTCTGTTTGAGGATGCCCCACAGATGCTCAATAGGGTTTAGGTCTGGAGACATGCTTGGCCAGTCTATCACCTTTACCCTCAGCTTCTTTAGCAAGGCAGTGGTCGTCTTGGAGGTGTGTTTGTGGTCGTTATCATGTTGGAATACTGCCCTGCGGCCCAGTCTTCGAAGGGAGGGAATCATGCTCTGCTCCAGTATGTCACAGTACATGTCGGCATTCATGGTTCCCTCAATGATCTGTAGCTCCCCAGTGCCGGAAGCACTCATGCAGCCCCAGACCATGACACTCCCACCACCATGCTTGACTGTAGGCAAGACAAACTTGTCTTTGTACTCCTCACCTGGTTGCCCCCACACACGCCTGACACCATCTGACACCAAATAAGTTTATCTTGGCCTCATCAGACCACAGGACATGGTTCCAGTAATCCATGTCCTTAGTCTGCTTGTCTTCAGCAAACTGTTTGCGGGTTTCTTGTGCATCATCTTTAGAAGAGGCTTCCTTCTGGGACGACAGCCATGCAGACTAATTTGATGCAGTGTGCGGCGTATGGTCTGAGCACTGACAGGCTGACCCCCCACCCCTTCAACCTCTGCAGCAATGCTGGCAGCACACGTCTATTTCCCAAAGACAATCTATGGATATGACGCTGAGCACGTGCACTCAACTCCTTTGGTCGACCATGGCGAGGCCTGTTCTGAGTGGAACCTGTCCTGTTATAGGATAGGACTCTGTGTGGTCTTGGCCACCGTGCTGCAACTCATTTTCAGGGTCTTGGCAATCTTCCTATAGCCTAGGCCATCTTTATGTAGAGCAACAATAATTTTTTTCAGATCCTCAGAGGGTTCTTTGCCATGAGGTGCTATGTTAAACTTCCAGTGACCAGTATGAGAGAGTGAGAGCGATAACACCAAATTTAACACACCTGCTCCCCATTCACACCTGAGACCTTGTAACACTAACAAGTCACATGACACCGGGGAGGGAAAATGGCTAATTGGGCCCAATTTGGATATTTTCACTTAGGGGTGTACTCACTTTTGTTGCCAGCGGTTTAGACATTAATGGCTGTGTGTTGAGTTATTTTGAGGGGGCAGACAATATACACCGTTATACAAGCTGTACACTCACTACTTTACATTGTAGACAAGTGTCATTTCTTCAGTGTTGTCACATGAAAAGATAGAATAAAATATTTACAAAAATGTGAGGTGTGTACTCACTTCTGTGAGGTACTGTATATATATATATATATATATAACACAGCCCAATTGTATTATTATTTATTATTATTTTATAAATACACAGATCAAATGCATAGAGGTGAACCATTTTCCCTGCAACATCATTTTTCATTTTTAATTCTGTTTGAGTCTTATAATACAGCCACCCCTGCTGAGCAGCACAGCCAGCCGGGTCCTGGACCTCTCTGCAGAATGCGCAATAGCAAAGTAATACAGCTTGGTACAGGACCCTCCCTGGTCTGTGATTGGACAATAAAGAAGCAGCAGCTCACAGATGAGGAAGACCATCCCTCTGTCCTCACATTTATGTTCACAGACAGCACTGTGCAGTGCAGTAGAGCCTGATGGACTTAGAGTGTTGCTCCGCCCTTTTCCAGTCTGAGTGCTGCTGTAAAGGGTATTACAGGAGGCTTATTTTAAAGAGATACTCATAAACAAGTACTTAGGTGAGGCAACAGTTACTCTATAAATGGAAACCTGTACGAATATGACCTCTCCTTCTGAACCTGCTAGTCACCTGACCATCATCCTGCAGAGAGGGGTTAAATCCCCTATCAGGTTTTATTTTTTGTCAGTGTCCTGCAGGGACAACAGGAAGTGAGATGAATTCTCCCCAAACTGAAGGGGATTCTCAGTTTAGACAGCTGTCTCCAGTGCAGGTGTCCCCATTGTAAGAATCCTCACCCCGTCTTGCTCTCATGACAACAGTTTAGGTTTTCCCTCACTTTTGGTCTTGGTAACAATGGTATTAATTGTTAATTAATTGTTGGTATTGGTCACAAGGACAAATAGATGGGTGGACACAGCAATAAAAACTTGACAGAGGGTCTAACCCTTCCACACTAATTGTATAGCGTGGAAGGGTTAGACCCAGGGGTGGACTGACCATTCGACCACTCGGGCACTGCCCGAGGGCCCCGGGTCACTGGGGGGCCCCATCAGGGTTGCCAGCCTAAGTAAAACCAGGGACAGTATGTAAAAAATCTGTGTTTTTTTTACATCTGTTTCTGAAAGGTCCCTTACCGACATCCTTTTGGTCTAAAAATCCAGAGATTATAGCTGCCCCACCTCTCCAGTACCTTCTCAGCCAATAGAAACATGTCTGTGTATACTGTGTATACTGTGTGTGTGTATACTGTGTGGCCCCATAATCTCTGATCGCCTGGTGGGCCCCATAATCTCCTATTGCCCGGGGGCCCCATGAGTTTTCAGTCCGCTCCTGGTTAGACCCTCTGTCAAAAAAAGTGGACCATCACCCTTCTCATCAATTTTCTCCCATTCACCTTCTGGGAAAGGGGGGGGGGGACCTTACTTGGGGACCCCTCCCCGTGATTCCTGGTTTGTTGCCTAGTCAAGAATTAAATATTTAGTAGCCCACGGCCTCCTAGGATAACCATGTCATGGATCCCACAAGGCTGTAAGGTACAGTCTGGGGTGGCACTGCGTCTGGGATGCACAACCCGGAAGAGACAGCTGGCAGTATCCTGATGACGGCAGAAGTAGCGTCATGATAGCGTGTTTGGATTTTTAGAGAATACCGATTGATCGCCATGTGTGTGAGTATGTATTCGTAGGCAGGTGCAGTCTGTACTCCCCAATACAGATGGCGGTCGACTAAAGCGGCAATGCAGAAAGAGGAAGAAAGTTGTGATGAACTTGGTTCCTCTATGACAGTGATGGCGGACCTTGGCACCCCAGATGTTTTGGAACTACATTTCCCATGATGCTCATGCACTCTACAGCGTAGTTGAGCATCATGGGAAATGCAGTTCCAAAACATCTGGGGTGCCAAGGTTCACCATCACTGCTCTATGACTTCAAGTGGTCACAAGGGGACAGCTGTCCAACTGGATGCTGGCACCCTATGTGACTCCAGGGGCCATCTTGGGTCAGGCAGAGTCTATTTAAGACTCCATCGCCCGGCTTTGGTACGCTTTGTGAGACTAGCTAGTGTAGGGACAGGTTCCCTGTCTGGCAGGGACAGTATTTAGAGGGAGGAAAAGGGTTTCTGAGAAGTAGGGACAGTGCAGGGACCACATCCTTCTCTTTCTAGGAAGCCTCCCCTTTGGCTGTGGACCGGCCAGAAGATGCCAAAGATGCTGTCGGCATCTTCAAGTCTTCAGACTGCTGTCAAAGTTTGTAAGTGGTTCCGGACGGGTGTGCCTACCCACTGGGCCTGAATAAGTTGGTTGAACCTTTCTATAATATAACTCGGTCTTATGCCTAACTTGGACTGCACCTTGGTCACATATTTCTGTGCACAACCGCAAGGCAAAAGGGGAGAGGGCGGAAATAAGCAGTGGGTGGGTAGAATGCAAAGGTCAACATTAATGTGTGAAGAGCAAAAACTCATAACAACCAATCAGATTTGAGATTACAGTTATGCCCCGTACACACGATCGGAAATTCCGACCACAAAATCCGTCTGATTTTTTCTGACGGATTTTGTCCGACACTGGTGTTGCATACACACGGTTGGACAAAGTTGTCGGAAAATCTGATCATTCTGAACGTGGTGACGTTCGTTGCGTACGACGGAACTACATAGAGGCTCTTAGCCAATAGCTTTGGTCTCGTAATTTGATCTGAGCATGCGTGGCACTTTGTCCGTCGGAATTCTCTACACACGATCGGAAAAAGTCTGATCGGATTTTGTTGTCGGAAAATTTGGGAGCAGGATCTCAAATTATTTCCGTCAGAGATTCCGGCGGAAAAAGTCCGATGGAGCCCACACACGGTCGGATTTTCCGACAACATGGTCCAATCGGACATTTTCCATCGGAATTTCCGACCGTGTGTACGGGGCATCAGACCAGCATATACAAGATTTCTGATTGGTTATTAAGGCTTATCGCACCTTGCTTTTGCCTTTGGAAAAAACCCAGATTGTGTCCCTGTCCTGGGATCACACTCTCACCTACCAATTTAGACAATCATGCCTCCCCTGGTGCGATGGAGCAGAGCTGTGGTTTTGGCTGACGTGCAGCCCGGTCACCGCGCTGATAATATTCCTGAAATGAGAACAAGCCCATCCATTCTTGACACCACACAGGATTCTTTCACAGTTATAATGGGCTCTTAAGATGACCTGCACCAGCCAAGCCCCAAAATAGCGGATATTATTTACTCACTTTATTTAAAGATGCTGGCAGCCTTTCTCTTATTTGCGGTATATTACTGGGTTTAGACAGTTCAGTTGAGATCGGAGAAATTAATTTCAAACGTAAAAATCAATTACTGTTTTTCGCTCTAATTTTCAGCCTGTTGGAGCTGGGTCACGTGCCACAGGAATGGCGCCTTTCGTTGCCAGATAACATGAGCATGCTGCTGAAGGGGTCAGATTGGAGTCAGGGGTTAAGTGTCAGTGATGAGGTTAGAATTAGATATTATGAGGTTAGGATTTTGGTTAAAGGGGAACTGAACTCTAGAAGCTGTGCCCCAGTGTCACCAGCTTGGCCTGGTCTTTGATCTTTTCTCTATTACTGACTTACTACTCCTTGTTCTGCATCAGCCATCTTGGTAGAGGCAGGGCTCTGCTTCCTTTCATTAGAGCCTCCAGCAAGGAGAACAGTGATTAGAACAGTAGTGACATCACCAAATCTCACCCCAAATTTCAAGAGACTGGCATTTAGAGGTAAGCAGTACCTTAGTTCCCTCACCGCAGATATACAGCTATGTATCTCCCATGGGCCGGTGGGCACATTACTAGGCATAAACACATCCTCTGATGTCTATGCTTACAAGTTTTTTGTGATTTTGTTATTCTAGTTAAGAAATATATTCTGCTAAATAATATATATTGTGTGTATATATATATATATATATATATATATATCTTATATATGTATGTGTATATATATACATATATATATATATATATATATATATATATATATATATATATATTATATATATATATATATTTGTTTATTTGCTTATATATATATTTGTTTATTTTTTTCATTCTCTCTTCTCTATTTTTTTTTTTTTTTTTATATGTTACTTATGCTTATTGTTTCCTGTTTTTTTGTATTTTGATTCTACAGTTGTATGCAAAAGTTTAGGAACCGCTGACAATTTCCATGCACCTGTCTAATTTCATTTTGATGCATATTGCGCTATTTCTGTTAATCCAATAAACCTCATTTCACTACTGAAATATTACTGTGTCCTTCAGTTATTTGATAGATCAAAATAAAATTGCTAATCCAAACACCCAAATATTTATAAATGACAATCATGGAAATTGTCAGCGGTTCCTAAACTTTTGCATACAACTGTATTCATGTTGTTGATTCCCATAATTTATGTTTCTTTCTTGTAGTTTGATTTATTGAATCTTAATCTCTATGCAACTCTATGCGGTCCTGAAGAAGCAGGTGTTCCTGCGAAACACGTGGACCGACTTATGATCTAGTCAAGAACGTGGGACATTGGTGATAATTGTATTTGTAATAAAGAATACATTTAATGTATGATTTTGTGTAATTGTGGTCTCCAGAAGCATATTCAAGGTCCCGCACTAAAAAACTATCCCATTTCTTTATTTTAGCAATACATGGGATGATGCCTTTGAAAACTTTTTTTTTTTTTGTGGCAAAAACTCATTGGAAAAGAAACCAAAATGTTTGGAAAAGTTGAAGGATGACCAGCTGTAAGGGAGCTAGATACAGTCACAGAAAGTATTTGTCTGGAGAAACGTTAGCCATGGAGGTCACCAGGAGTCGCCGTCAACTTGGCGGCACTATACTCACCTTTGCCTTTCTTCTTCCGGGTTTGAGATCTTCCGCCATCTTGAATGGTCACTTTGGGATGATGTAACCGCCACACATGCACATAGTAGTTCATTCATTTCGGCAGATGCTATGATTGTACATTGCCCATACGCAACGCGGTGTACGTTCTCAAGGATATTGTGAACAGGCAAGTAAAAATGTCTTTATTCCAGAAGAGACCCATCTCTTCCACAATAAAAAGCCTGGAGGTTCACAAATGTTCAATTTCTATGTAAAATTTCACTATAATAATAACAATAAAAAGTACGCAACTAGTGGCCAAGTAAGAACACTTCTGTACTGTGTACTGGCTTACAGCTAGAGAGAAAAGAGTCAAGTCCAGGTCTTCGTGACAGTGGAAGCAGGTTCCAGCATTTATTTGACCCACATGCATTAAGAATGGTCCCCTAAGTCCCAGGGGGCTCTTGTCTGCCCAAATGGTACATCCACCCCTCCCTACAAACAAATCAGAAAACCTCTGATATCAGTGAGTGCTTCTTTATACAGCGTCGCAGCAAAGTAAGAAGCACGATTCTTTAGTCCTGAGTGTGGGAGGCATGGGAGCTAAATGTCTAATGCCGCGTACACACGACCGCTTTTCCCGTCAGAATAAACTGTAAAGGTTTTTCCGACGGAGTTGCAACAGAGTTCCGCTGAAACTGTCTTGCCTACACACGATCACGCCAAAGTCCGACCCTCTAGAACGCGGTGACGTACAACACATTTGATGGGACTAGAAAAAGGAAGTTCAATAGCCAGTAGCCAATAGCTGCCGCCTCGTACTTGCTTCAGAGCATGCGTCGTTTTTGGTCCGTCCGAACAGCATACAGACGAGGGGTTTTCCCAATAGGAATTGGTTCCGTTGGAAATATTTAGAACATGTTCTATTTCTAAGTCCGTCAGAATTTTCGAAAAAAAAAAGTCAGATGAGGCCCACACACGATGGGAATATACAATGAAAAGCTTCCGTCTGACTTTTGTCGGACATTCCGCTCGTGTATGCATAACACGTTGGACATAGTACATTGGGGTTCAGTTCTTACTGGGTTTTTTGTGGGGTTTCCTTCCAATATCTAATTACATACTGGTAGATTACCTGGTTTCCAGCTGGATAAGCCCCACTGTGCATGTGTTTTACCTATGTCAAGAATACGAGCTTATAAGACTCTTCTTGGCAGGACCTAATGTGAATGGCTATAGGTCATGACAAGTAAATTGCTTTGCCTGAATCAACTAATGCAGCCACTGATCTGCAACCACTAGATACAGGCATACCCCACTTTTAAGTACGCAATAGGGTTTATTTACTAAAGCAGGAAAGTGTACTGTATTTACTAAGAAACTCTGATTTGTTTTGGACCCCTTACCAATTAACGTGTTGCAGAAGGAACAAGAGGGCACCTTTCCCATCCCACCAGTGCTTGGTTCCATTCATTTCAGTGACCTGGCAACTATACAAGCACCCACCTATAATCTACAGAAATCTGAAGGTATGGCCCTAGGGGTGCTGGAGCAATGGATATACAGTAGGAATGGAACCATTTACTACCTAGTTACAGCTGGGGATCCACTGAATAATCCTCCTGGCAGATGGATTGCATTCTGGATTTACCAAATCATTGATGGAGCACATTCCTAGTATTAGTACTGTGCAGCAAGATATGTCTATGAATAAAACAAAAGTTAAATAAACGGTACTGAGTAGTAACTGAGGAGTAACTACAAGTCTTTAGACCAGAAAATAAAAACAGGCATTAAAAATCGTGATGTTCTCAAACATTAGTGGTCAGTGTAAAGCCTCATACACACGATCGGACCGTGGACCAACTTTCCCGTGGATTTTTGTCCAAAGGGCGACACTGACGACACTTCAAAAGAGGACGTTCAAATACTCCAGCGCCACCTTTGGTCAACTTCTGTATTGTTGTCTGATCTTTTGCATTGGTTCTGAGCATGCGTGTTTGTACTTTGTACAAAAGTTCGTTGGTTTTGTATACACACGGTCAGACTTTGGTCCATCGGACTTTTGTTGGCAGAAAGTTGGTCCGTTCGCACAGCCAACAAAAGTCCCATGAAACCTGGAAAAAGTTGGTCCGATGGATCGTACACACGGTCGGATGTTGGTCCAAAACAGCTAATTTGCATGTTGGTTGTCAAAAAGTCCGATCGTGTGTACGGGCCTTTATCGTGTCTCCTTACATTGGTGGCGAATGGAAAATTGCACCCTTCTATTAGTGATAAGTGGAGGTGGGAGATCAATCCACCATTGCTCCTTGCTGAAGGAATCCCTAGCATCCTCAGGAAGAACACTGGCTGGGAAACACAGGTGTAGACTGAACATGTTTGCCTTACAGCAGACACACTAAGGCAAATACAATGTGTAGGTCTGTGTACCCGACCTAGTACCCACAATGTAAAGATAAAACATAAGTGTGGCATAGAAGGTGTCTAATTGCACCAGCATTTGTCAGTTGAGTTTCCTAGACAAATACCAACGTTTTCAAAGACAGTATTTTATTAGACTAATGCCCCGTACACACAGTACAGGAAATTCCGACCACAAAATCCGTCTGATTTTTTCGACACTGGTGTTGCATACACACGGTCGGACAAAGTTGTCGGAAAATCCGATCATTCTGAACGTGGTGACGTTCGTTGCGTACGACGGGACTACGTAGAGGCTAGTAGCCAATAGCTTTGGTCTCGTAATTTGATCTGAGCATGCGTGGCACTTTGTCCATTGGAATTCTCTACACACGATCGGAAAAAGTCTGATCGGATTTTGTTGTCGGAAAATTTGAGAGCAGGATCTCAAATATTTTCCGTCGGAATTTCAGACGGAAAAAGTCCCATGGAGCCCACACATGGGTGGATTTTCCAACAACATGGTCCGATCGGACATTTTTCGTCTGAATTTCCAACCGTGTGTACGGGGGCTTAGACACATGCTTTGTGGAAGGCCCATTGATCGCTCTAGGATGAGTGTGTGCTTACTTTCCCAATAATCTTCAGGTTGGGACATTGCCTGCTCTCAGCACCACTGGAGTCCCAGTAATTTCTGGCAAATACAGGTACCCTCTATGCCATTCTTTCTCAACCTTTTTACACTTGAGGGACCCTTGAAATAATTTTCAGGTCTCAGGGAACCTCTGCTAAAACCAATTAATCGGGGGTCAGTGGAAAGAATTCCACCCTTACATTGTAGTCATAATGCTACCCTTACAAATAGTTTAAAAAAAATCATTAGTGTCATGCCTTTGATGTTACCAAGTGGCGTTGGCCCTTGAACTATGGAAGGTCAATCAGCCACAGCTCAAGCCTTGCAACATCCTGAGGAACCCTAGTGGAGAATGGCTGCTCTATGCAGAGCTTACTTCAATATTCTTCTTATTTCACACAATGTCAACTCTACCAAAAGCCGAGACCTTTGCTGTTGGCAGTGATGGTTTGAACCAAATGACCTCTTCTCATATCTTTCATAGAATCCAATGACAAACATTCCTGGAAGTAACTCCCCACCACATTCCACTATCCGAGTGGCCTTAAGAACCTACAGAGGGATGCCCACATTGCATTGTGGGATGTGATGGGTGTATTCACTAGTCTTTGGTACCCATCAGTACATGGCAGTACCTAGACATCATATAAATGGATGGGTCTGGAGATTAATAGTTAGTGAATTTCAAGTACTGAGGATAGTCGACATGACAGCAAGCCAACTTGAGGGAAATTTATCAAAACTGGAGCAGACAGAATCTAGTTATGGTGACCAATTAGCATCTATCTTTTTTTTTTTCATGTTTAAAGCTTAACTAAACAAGCTGAAGATAAGAGCTGATTGGTTGACGTGCACATCTGCTCCAGATTTTGTCTGTTCCAGTTTTGATAAATTCCCCTCCTCGTATTTTCCGAAGATGAGATCAGCATTTTGCCTCTTTGCTGACTACTCTGTATTGACAGGTAGGTGGGAGGTGTTTCTTTTTTTAACAAGACCAGAAACCAACTTGTTTCTTGGTGACTTTGTGTCCAGGTCACACTTCTTTAGAGTCACACCCACAAAAAGCCACACCCATTATTGCAGCAATGGTTTTCTATACCTTTTGTAATGTGAGGCTTTGCCTAGCAACCCATCAACTTCCATAATTTCCTCTTCCTCAAACCAACCTGTGCTTTCCGTAAGTATGAAACAAGCATTTGAACAAGAAAGGGCCCAGGAAATCCTCACTATGCCCAGGGCTGGTGCAAGGATTTTTGACACCCTAGGCGAAAACCTAATTTTGTCGCCTCCCTGGCTCTAACCCTGACTCCACCCCCTTTGCTCTGCCCATGTATACCCCACCTTTTTAATGAAGCACCCGTCAAATGCAGCCCACCAGCACCCATAAAATTAAGCCTCACCAGCGCCCATCAAATGCAGCCTACCAGCGCCCATCAAGGCAGCCTCACTAGTGCCCATCAAATGCAGCCTCACCAGCATCCATCAAATGCAGCCTCACCAGTGCCAATCAAATGCAGCCTCACCAGCGCCCATCAATACAGCCTCACCAGCGCCCATCAAATGCAGCCTCACCAGCACACAAAAAAAGGCCTCACCAGCGCTCATCAAATGCAGCCTACCAGTGCCCATCAAGGCAGCCTCACTAGCGCCCATCAAATGCAGCCTACCAGCGCCCATTAAATGCAGCCTACCAGCGCCCATCAAATGCAGCCTTACCAGCGCCCATCAAATGCAGCCCAGTGCCCATCGATGAATGTTTGCTTGCTTCCATTCATTCGGGAGTCGGGACACAGACACGGTCCTCCGTCGCTGCTGCGCCTCTGACACTATGTGCGAACGGAGTGGCGGCTGCCTGCTGATGCTGAAACTTAGTTGCTTGCTGCAGAGAGAAGACAGTAGGAACACCAGTGGCCAGGCGCCTTAGGCAGCAGTGTGCCCTAGGCGGCTGCCTAGTTTGCCTAGTGGTAGCACCGGCCCTGACTACGCCTATTTTCAGTAAAGCTGGAGTTTTCCTTTGAAGGCAAAGTTCACCTTTACTAAAAACCTGAGATGGAGATGAACAGTAACAGTTGGGAATGTCTTAGCAAAGTCCTAGCAACAAGGCAGGATGGGATGATGCGATCTCTGGGAGTTTTTTGGTCTGGCTTTGGGAGGTAGGTAAATGGCATATAGCAAGGACATTATTCAACTTTGGCCAAAGCTGAGTAGTTTGATTTCATCTACAGATGCCCCCTATCTGTATAGGCAGTTTTTTTGGTAAAGGTGAACTTTGCCTTTAAGGACTTGCAGGTCTCTTTAGGTTAGCTGTTTGATAAACATTCCCCATCCTTGTATATCTTCTCGCCTCCAGAACTTCCCAGTTCTCGCTGCGTTTTCTCTTTCTTTTTAGGCCCAGGGTGATTACATAACCCCCGGAGCCCCCCTATCTTATCGCCATGGCGATTGTTGGCTCCTCATTAAGGCCTGTGCATTAACAGCGTTTAATTTAAGCTCATACTTGGGCCAGCTGATAATTCTTAAGAGTCTCTCCAGCTCGGTGACGTCGCTGATAAAACAGTTTCTCGCAGTCCTCCGCTCCCGGGCCCTTATCAGGGGTGTCGGTAACAAGCTGCAAGTGGAATGGACAGCCCGCGTCTGAAACAGCCAGCACGCTACATATGGACCGCATCAGGCAGGGCCACATCACCCGGATTTAAGATGTCCAAAGCCCCTGACTCAGCTTTTCATAGTTTTAAAGGATTATTGTACTAAGAGCAAAAAATAAATATAAAAAATCACATACTGTAACTTGCATTATGAAAAAGGGCTTGAAAAACAATCACGATTGCGTACGTGAAAGCTCCCATGTGTGCAGCCTCCCGTTTTGTGGGCTGCAATGGTAAGCAAAAGGCGGCAGCAAAATGACAGTGGGTCAGCTAAAAATATTGCTAAATGATATATCACCATCATTGTAAACAGAATCGGCATCAGACACTGACCAGAGGGAGGGCACTGCAAAATTAAAGTCAACCTTATACTCCTTTTCCCTAAAAATCCCATCAGCATGGAGCTCTGCATGCTCATTTGAAAACATTGTACATTCATTAAACACATTTTTTATTTTATTTTTGCTTCATTCATTTTTTTATTTTATTTATTTTAGGTGCTTATATAGCGCTGTCAATTTATGCAGCAATTTTACATATATATTGTACATTCACATCAGTCCCTGCCCTCAAGGAGCTCACAATCTAAGGTCCTTAAACTCACATTCATACATACACATACTAGGGACAATTTAGACAGGAGCCAATTAACCTACTAGCATGTCTTTGGAGTGTGGGAGGAAACCGGAGTACCTGGAGAAAACCTATGCAGGCACAGGGAGAACATGCAAACTCCAGGCAGGTAATGCCATGGTTGGGATTCGAACCAACGACCCTAGTGCTGCTAATGCCGCGTACACACGATCGGACTATCCGGCGGACTTAGTCCCGTGGACAATCCGCCGGACTTTCCAGCGGAGGTCCGCTGGACTTTCCGAACGAGCGGACTTGCCCCCACACGCCCACACACTACCAAACTTTTCCGGGGGATGCTGGGACTGTGACATCATAAGGGGCGGGGTCACCATGTGACATCAGCCGGTGACCCCGCCCCTTGTCCCTATATAAGTCACTGCGCAACACATCCCGGCCATTACAGGCGGAGAGAGCGTTGTGGCAACATCGGAAAAAGAGAAGAAGAAAGAAGAAGGCGGCGGCGACAACAGCGATGAACCAGAAGACCGGGCCTACGCTAGTAAAAGAGCTGCAAGAAGATAGCGGAGGCCCGGCAGAAGAAACGAAGAGCGGGACAAGACCCCCGAAGTCGGAAGAAGACCCCCGAAGTCGAAGTCGGAAGAAGACCCCCGGAGCTGTCTAATAAAGTACTTTAAAAACCTGTGTTGTGTGTTTTTTTTTTTTTTTTACACTTTTTCCCTCAGGTGAATGAGTAAGGGTACCATGTACCCCATACTCATTCACATAGGGTGGGGGGGCCAGGATCTGGGGCACCCATATTAAAGGAGGCTCCCGGATTCCGATAAGCCCCGAGCCAAGTCCGCCGGATAGTCCGATCGTGTGTACGCGGCATAAGTGGAAGTGCTAACCACTGCTTTTACTTACAATTAATGTTTTTCCACTTCCTGGTTGAATGAGGCACTGGTGATGGAATCCGAGCCTCACAGCTGCATCCTGGGAAGGATACATTACCAGCGCCTTCCCACTTAGAGGATGTACACTGTCTCATGTTCCAGAAGGCAGACCCAGAGTCCCAGGAAGTAAAGGGAGATGGATTCATCTGCCCGTAATGAAAATGGACACCGTGAAAAGAGGAAAGAAAAGAAACAAAAAGGTATGCAAAGAATAAAAAGCCTTCAGTTATCTATAAGTATCTGTTTGTAGACTGTCATTATTAAACATTTAAAGGTGCCTTTGTTGTAATTTAAAAAAAAAAAGGGTGAAGTTACTCTTTAACCGATTCAGCCCCAGAAGATTTGTCTGCAGAATGACCAGGCCATTTTTTGTGATTCGGCACTGCGTCGCTTTAACTGATGCGATGTTGTGCCCAAACAAAATTGACGTCCTTTTTTTCCCACAAATAGAGCTTTCTTTTGGTGGTATTTGATCACCTCTGCAGTTTTTATTTTTTGCGCTATAAACAAAAAAATAGCGACAATTTTGAAAAAAACACAATATTTTGTACTTTTTGCTATAATAAATTTTTTTTTTTTTAAAAAGCTATTTTATTCTTAGTTTAGGCCGATATGTATTCTTCTACATATTTTTGGTAATAAAAAACGCAATAAGCGTATATTGATTGGTTTGCGCAAAAGTTATAGCGTCTACAAAATAGGGGATAGATTTATAGCATTTTTATTATTATTTTGTTTTTTTTACTAGTAATGGTGGTGTTCTGCGATTTTTATCGTGACTGCGACATTATGGCGGACACATCGGACAATTTTGACACATTTGTGGGACCATTGGCATTTATACAGCGATCAGTGCTATAAATAGCCACTGATTACTGAATAAATGTTGCTGGCAGTGAAGGGGTTGACACTAGGGGGCGATCAAGGGGTTAGTTGTGTTCCCTGCTACGTGTTCTAACTGAAGGGGGGATGGGACTTTCTAGGGGAAGAGATAGATCGATGTTCATACTTTGTATGAACACACAATCTGTCTCTCCTCCCCGCAAAGAACCGGGATCTCTGTGTTTACACACAGAGATCTTGGTTCCCGCCGTATCACGAGCGATCGCAGGAGCCGGTGGTCGATGACCGCCAGGCACTCGCATCGGCTCTGGGGGCGAGCAGCGGGCACGCGCGCCCCTAGTGGCCACAATAAGAAGCGACATAACATGATGGCTATTCACGCAGCCGAGCCATGTTGCCGCAGTTAAACTGCGGCTACTGGTCGGCAAGCGGTTAAGATGGCGCTAAAATAAACATGCAAAATGAAGTGTCTCCTACAAGGAAAATAATTAATATTCACCTCTCCCACCATCCACATCGCTGAACTTATAATGAACAGAAACTGTCGCCTGGAGAATCTTCAGAATCCAACAGTTACAGGAGTGTACATTTTTGGAACCACCCTGTGTGCTTTGGTTCCTTCCACCAGATGCCCCTATCTCATTTACAAAACACAGTAGTGATATGCAGTGGTGTATTTTGGTTTTGTGCCACCCTAGGTAAGACTAAAATTGGGCGCCCCCCCCATCTAAATTTGTCCCACCCCAGCCGTGGTATACCGTTCTTGTCTCCGGGTCTGATGAGGAAGCTGTAGCCGTTCACAGTGAACAGCTGTAATTTCCTCATCAGACCCTGAGACATGATTCGTCCAAGTGCCGCATATGTGGTCAATGGAGCAGAGGATGGGGTCAGCGGGGCAGAGGATGAGGCGGCACTGATGAAGCTGCACTGATATGTGGCACTAAAGGGAACTGATAGGCAGCACTGATAGGCGGCACTGATTGGCAGCACTGATGGGTACTGATCGGCAACACTGATGTTCACTGTTATATGTAGCACTGAAGGGCACCATTGAGGCTGCACTGATAATCAGGACACTGATGATTAGTGGCCTGATTATCAGTGTATATGTTCCTGTGAGCGTGAGGAAAGGAATGCCAAAAACTGGCAAGTGTATTTACATTGTGATCAGCTGTGATTGAACACAGTTTATCACCTGGTAAAGAGCCACTGTGATTGGCTCTTTACCCTGATCGGTGATCAGCCGTGTCTGAAGTTCACAGCAATCACAGCTGCTGCCGGGTGCACGCCGCATTTCTGGGAGGATGTCAATAGGTTCCGTCCCAGAACTGGACGATCGCGCTGTAGCCATCATTCAGCTTTAGCGTGGTTGCCTGTGGAGCGGTTAATCCCCCCCCCGAAAAATGCAGCCCAGGACAAACTCCTTGTTTGCCTCGTGGCAGATACGCCCCTGGTGATATGTGGGCCAACAGAGTGAACCACTGAGGGCAGCAGGGAACGAAAAAAATTCAGGAGGTCCCAGAAGCATCAGAATCTTGAAATTCAGGCAGTGTCATTCGGAGTGTTCTCTGCATAACGTTGTATATTATTCTGGTATAGATATGATTTGTCATATGACCTGTCTCAGCTGCTAAGGACTTTTTTTTTTCTTCATTTATTAGAATGAAGGTGGCTTGACTTGCTTCAGAGTCCTCAGAGTGGAACTGGCCCTCCATCCACCAGCAGCACCATCTTCTCCAACAATCTTTCGGATTCCACGTTGCTCATCTTCACCCCTTTGGGCAGCCGCTTATGATGTAACTCCCAAACATTTGGCTTCATGCAGATTCCAGGGTTGAGCCACCACAGTCAAGCCCCATACACGCGGTCGGAAAATCCGACCATCAAATCCATCGGATTTGGTCCGACGGATTTAGTCCGACACTGGTGTTGCATACACGCGGTCGGACAAAGTTGTCGGAAAATCCGATCATTCTGAACGTGGTGACGTTTGTTGCCTACGACGGGACTACGTAGAGGCTAGTAGCCAATAGCTTTGGTCTTGTAATGTGATCTGAGCATGCGTGGCACTTTGTCCGTTGGAATTCGCTACACACGATCGGAATTGGTGTGATCGGACTTTGTTGTCGGAAATTTTTTAGAGCAGGAGATACAACTTTGTCCGTCGGACAATCCGATGGAAAATGTCCGATGGTGCCTACACACGGTCGGAATTTCCGACAACATTGTCCGATAGGACAGAATCCATCGGAAAATCCGACCGTGTGTATGGGGCTTCAGTCTACACTACTTGGATTAAAAACTGCTAGAAGAGAGGGGAAGGGGGCTTTTTAGCAAAATAGATATGCCAATTTCTTCTCCAAAAAACTTCTAGCAACAACAAAAAAAAAATCTTTAAAGTTCCAACAAGGAAAGTATATTTCAGAACTTCCGCAGGTCCCTTAACTATGCAAATGCGTGGTGGCGATATATATTTTCTTCAGCTGAAAGGTACATTATAAAAAATATACAGAAAAGGGGGGAAATGTATATCTCCATGTACTGGAACTTTAAATGAAACGCACACGGAAAGGGGGGGGGGGGGGGGGGGGGGGGGTGGGGGGGGGGGTAGTGCGTCTCTATTCCCTATTATAAATTCAAAAGACAAAACGAGTGTGGGACTTTAAATGAGGCAGGCTCGAAAAAAATGTAAGAGTAGAAATGTTATTAATAACTATACAAAAAACGTCAAGGAGCGTTTATATGTGACAACTGAGTGTTCAATACATGTACAGACAGGACATCCTAGTAGACATGATATAGAACTTGATTATCATAACAGGGAAAAAAAATTCATACAGATTTCATAGGAATAATACAGTACTGGCATACAATAAAATTCATAAAAGTGTTGTAAAATTGATGGAAACGTGAGAGGTTACATCCTTAATAGCTCGACGCGTTTCGTCGGTGGGCCGACTTATCAGGAGCGAATATATAATGTCTGTAAATAATAAAGGGTGTACTAAATTAAATAGCCCATGGTATGAGAGATATTATATATAGATGGATTTATATAAAAAAGTTGGTCAAGTCCATAGAACTTACACCCCATAGGAATGCCGAGCACTGATTATCCTGGTGTGCATAGGTCGCCACATCAAGCCTCCCCCGGGAGCTGAGGCGCAGAGAGTCCGCCCAGAGCCCCAGGTCCACAGTGAGAAGCCCCCAGCCAGCAGACAATTAGAGTAATTTGAGTATTATGCCGGTAACGGCAAGTAGAATCTATAAAATAAATAGAAGGTATTTTTTATGATAAACCCGGTAGCACTGCCAGACACCAAAGAAGTAGAATGCATAGAGAGAGAAAAGTAAAGTGGCGTGACATTAGGGAGATAGAACAAAATATATAAAAAAATATATACCTTATACTATAATGTAACAGTGGCTCGTGTTCTCATTCTTTCACGGTATTATAACAGATATGTAATATTAGATATAGATATACCATTGATTTACCATAGGGACTATACCCTCCATAGCTAAAGCAGGTGGTGCAAGGGTAGGGTCACTTAGCCATCCATTACAGATCTTATAAAAGTTTTGGGAACCTTGGCTACAGGCAGGGCCGGATTCCCCACAAGGCCACCGAGGCCAGGCCTCGGGGCTGCAGTGGTGCAGGGGCGGCGCCGCTTCTGCGGCGACTTCCCTGCTTTAGCTGGAAACTCCCAACCGCTAGCCAGCCTGTTTTGTCGGCACCGCTGCTTATTTCACAGGGACCGATCAAGCTTGTGTATTCCCACTTGCTGGTGACTGAAACGCACCATAGGGCGGACGTGATGTCAGCAGCCGGAAATGATGGGCGTGTTGCCGCCCATGTCTTGCATCATTTCCGGCTGATGACATCACGTCCGCCTTATCGTGCGTTCCACCGCTACCAGGAAGTGGAAATACACAAGCCTAATCGGTCCCCATGAAAAAAGCAGCGGTGCCGGCGAAACGGGCTTGCTAGCGGGTGGGAGTTTGCCGCCCCCCTGAATCTGTCCCTGAATGTCCCCTGTCCACAGAGTCCCTTCCTCGTCCAGACACAACAGCCCACAGACATTGGGCATCAGGGCTGCTGTTAGAAATTATGGGGCCCCGTACATCCTACCTGACAGGGCCCCCTTTGACCCGGTGGCAGGCGACGTGGCAAGTGACACCCTGCATCCGCTGACAAGTGACATGGCCAGTGACACCCTGCATCTGCTGACAACTGACGTGGCAAGTGACACCCTGCATCCGCTGACAAGTGACGTGGCAAGTGACACCCTGCATCCGCTGACAAGTGACGTGGCAAGTGACACCCTGCATCCACTGACAAGTGACGTGGCAAGTAACACCCTGCATCCGCTGACAAGTGACGTGGCAAGTGACACCCTGCATCCGCTGACAAGTGACGTGGCAAGTGACACCCTGCTGCTGCTGACAAGTGACATGGCAAGTGACAATCTGCAACATGTGGCAAGTGACAATCCGCATCTGAAGGCAGGTGACGTTGGCAAGTGACATGCTCAGGCTCCGACAGATTCTGCTTATGGTGAGTTGAACTATTTTATTTTATATAACAATGTAATAATAGAAATATTGCACTTCAATAATTTTTTTTGCGATACGGCACTGCGTCGATTTAACTGACAATTGCGGAAATGTGATCTCTTGTAGCAGTCATCGATAAAGGACGAGAATGGTGGGTGTGTGTGTGTGTGTGTAGGGGGGGGGGGGGCGGGGGCATTGAAGGACCCGGCCTTGGGGCAGGAAGGGAGTAAATCCGGGCCTGGCTACAGGTGTAAGTTAAACTTTCTACGTGTAGGATGGAAGTCACCTTGTCTACCCAAAGGTGTGCTTGTAGGGGGTTGGAGGGTTAGCCAACAATGTGCCACAATTGTTCTAGTAAAAAATAGGGTCAGTAGTTACTTCTAATTTCTGATGAAGGTGTGAGCAAGGTGCAACGTAGTGTGGCGGGCAGTAAACACACAGAGTCCAAGTCAGGCACAAAGTAATTAAATTGTAGAAAAGGATCAACACAACTTATTCAGGTCCCAGTGGGTAGACATGCCCATCTGGAGCCACCAACTGTTTGCGGACTTTCTTGTGCAACATCTTTAGAAGAGGCTTCCTTCTGGGACGACTCGGAGGATCTGAAAAAAAGAATTGTTGCTCTACAAAAGATGGCCTAGGCTATAAGAAGATTGCCAAGACCCTAAAACTGAGCTGCAGCACGGTGGCCAAGACCACACAGCGGTTTAACAGGACAGGTTCCACTCAGAACAGGCCTCGCCATGGTCGACCAAAGAAGTTGAGTGCACGTGCTCAGCGTCATATCCAGAGGTTGTCTTTGGGAAATAGATGTATGAGTGCTGCCAGCATTGCTACAGAGTTTGAAGGGGTGGGGGGTCAGCCTGTCAGTGCTCAGACCATATGCTGCACACTGCATCAAATTGGTCTGCATGGCTGTTGTCCCAGAAGGAAGCCTCTACTAAAGATGTTGCACAAGAAAGCCCGCAAACAGTTTACTGAAGACAAGCAGACTAAGGACATGGATTACTGGAACCATGTCCTGTGGTCTGATGAGACCAAGATAAACATATTTGGTTCAGATGGTGTCAAGCGTGTGTCACGGGAACCAGGTGAGGAGTACAAAGACAAGTGTGTCTTGTCTACAGTCAAGCATGGTGGTAGGAGTGTCGTGGTCTGAGTGCCGCCAGCACTGGGGAGCTACAGTTCATTGAGGGAACCATGAATGCCAACATGTTCTGTGACATACTGAAGCAGAGCATGACCCTCTCCCTTTTGGAGACTGAGCTGTAGGGCAGTATTCCCACATGATAACGACCCCAAACACACCTCCAAGATGACCACTGCCTTGCTAATTAAGTTGAGGGTAAAGGTGATGGACTGGCCAAGCATGTCTCCAGACCTAAACCCTATCGAGCATCTGTGGGGCATCCTCAAAACCGAATGAGGAGGAGCGCAAGGTCTCTAACATCCACCAGCTCTGTGATGTTGTCATGAAGGAGTGGAAGAGGACTCCAGTGGTAACCTGTGAAGCTCTGGTGAACTCCATGCCCAAGAGGGTTAAGGCAGTGCTGGAAAATAATGGTGGCCACAAAAAATATTGACACTTTGGGCCCAATTTGGACATTTTCACTTAGGGGTGTACTCACTTTTGTTGCCAGCGGTTTAGACATTAATGGCTGTGTGTTGAGTTATTTTGAGGGGACAGCAAATTTACACTGTTATACAAGCGGTACAGTCACTACTGTATGCTTCTTTCACCTCTATGTGTGCTTCTTGATAAATACTCCATCAGTCATCAGGGTAACAGCTTTGACAAGGGGAAGCAAAGCCCTGCTCCTCCACCAGCATGACATAGTGATGATCAAGACATGGTTAGCCAGTACTGGGGTAAAGATCAGCTGCTGGAAGAGTTGCAGAAGAATCCTTGCACTGCAGGTCCTCAGGGATGGGGAGATGGGGAGATGGGTTCCCATGGTTTCTTTCCGGTGACTAGTCTTGCTGCTGTGTTTTGGACGACTTGAAGGCGAGAAATCTGGTAATCCGGTAATCCTATGTAGAGGGAGTTTGCGTAGTCGAGACGCGAATTGATGATGGTTCCTACTACTGCTTTCTCCTTTTCCGGAATGAATTGGATGAGTCTGCGAAGCATGCGGAGGAGATGATGGGATCCGCTGATTACTGATCCTATTTGTGCCTCCATGTTCATCTCTGAATCCAAGATGACTCTGAGGCTTTTGGCTTTGGTGCTTGGGAGGATGGTCTGACCAAGGATGGTTGGTGGTGTCCATTAGGGGTGCAACGGATCGTCGCCGATCCGTGATCCGAACGGGTCACCCCGTTCGGATCGGCACACCCCACGATCCGCGGAGCGCTCCGCGGCCTTAGGAAAGGCCGCGGCTTCGGCCTAGCTCCGGAGCAGCGGCGGCCATCTTGGTACACCCGGCGGCCTTAGGAAAGGCCGCGGCTTCGGCCTAGCTCCGGAGCGGCGGCCATCTTGGTACACCCGGCCACTGTTTACAATGTGATCGCTCCGTCAAATGACGGAGCGATCACTTGTAAACATACCCTGCATTACCCAGCCAATATCCTGCATTACCCAGCATATACTCTGCATTACCCAGCATATACTCTGCATTACCCAGCATATACTCTGCGATACTCTGCATTACCCAGCCAATACTCTGCGATACCCAGCCAATACTCTGCGATACCCTGCCAATACTCTGCGATACCTGCCAATACTCTGCGATACCTGCCAATACTCTGCGATACCCTGCCAATACTCTGCGATACCCTGCCAATATTACAGTGGGGGAGAGGATGTGGATATTACAGTGGGGGAGATGATGTGGATATTACAGTGGGGGAGATGACGTGGATATTACAGTGGGGGAGATGACGTGGTTATTACAGTGGGGATTATATGGTGGCGGAATTTTCACAGGTTTTTGCAAATTCAATTATTATTTGCTGATCCGAAAAATGATCCGATCCGTGACTCCTGATCCGAGGATCGATCCGATCCGTGAGTTTTTTGATCCGTTGCACCCCTAGTGTCCATGGGGTCTTCGTTTTTTTCCTTCGGTTTGCGTCGAGGAGCAGTAGTTCTGTTTTCGTTCCATTAAGTTTGAGGGAGCTAGTGGTCATCCAGTCATCCATCAATGTGAGACATTTTCCTACTTCCTGGTATTGGTCTTTTTGTCCGGTGATACGGAAGTACAGTTGAGTGTCGTCCGCATATGAGTGGTAGCATAGATCCGATTTTCTAATAATTTTGAAGAGTGGCCGGATGTAAATGTTGAAGAGTACCAGTGACAATGGTGATCCTTGCGGGACTCCATGAGAAATTGCCCGGGTCTCTGAAGTGAAGTCTCCTAGTTTCACTGTCTGTGACCGGTTTCCTAAGAAGGAAGCGAACCATGGAAGATCTACATCTGTAACTCCTGCCACTTCCCTGAGGCGGCTACGAAGAGTGTTGTGGTCCACTGTGTCGAACGCCACGCTAAGATCATTTAGTGGCCTAAACATAGAAACGCACTGCTATTCTTCATTAGGAATTGCTAGAGAAAAGGTTCTGCTTTGGCACAATTAAGATTTAGAAGTTCCTTATAATATAACAAATCTTTACTTTTTGAGTTTGGGTCTTCTTTAAAACACTTTTTATAAAAGAACCCTGGCATTATTTGTATGTGCGATACATTGCAGGAAAAACGACGCTCTATCTCATTAAAGTGTCTCGGGGCAGATGGGGATTACAAAGATTCGGGATTCCTGTCTCCTCTGCTACATTAGGCACATTTATGAGGGAGAGCAAAAAAATCCATACACAGTGTTAATGTCGACAGCGTATTGATTGCATAATGTGCGAGTGTAAAGGTTACATATTCCCCCTACGAATGGAGCCAACGAGATTGGGTTAAGAAGGAGACAGATTTAATTTGATGGAGATTTTCTTGGAGTAAGCTTTTTTTTTTTTTCTTTTCCAAAGAGCAAAGGATAAAGGCGGATTCATAATCAGCTTGTAAATTCTCCCCCATCATTATCAATATTTCTATTCCAGGAGCCACGGGGAAGGAAAATGCAGACGGGGACAGAAAAGGGAGAGAGTTGGCAACATAATAATAATTCATTGCAAAAAAGGGAACTCTTCTAAGCACTATTTGCATTTCAAGTTGTCATAGAGCATATATCCAATGTCATTTCAGGAATACAACATGTTTTTTGTTAAAGAAAAAAAAAAAAACACAATGGTATTTAGTTACCGTATTTATCGGCGTATAACACGCACCCCAAGACAGAGCGCCGCCGAAAAAGAACGAGCGCCGCCGAAAAGGACCGAGCACCGACGAAAAAGACCGAGCCGACTGTTCGGCTCCACTCGCAGTCCCGCCTCCCTGCTGTTTCGGGAGTGAGCGCAGGGAGGCGGGACTGCGAGCGGAGCCGAACAGTCGGCTCTGTCTTTTTCGTTTTTTTTTTTTTTTGCGGCGCTCGCTATTCTTCTGCGCCGCTCAATTTTTTTGTCACTTTTTTTTGGGGATCGGCGTATAACACGCACCCACGACTTTCCCCCGATTTTAAGGGGGAAAAAGTGCGTGTTATACGCACTTTTGCAAGTCATTTGGTTGTAGCAAGTAAAAGAGATAGTGTACATAGTTACATAGTTAGTCAGGTTGAAAAAAGACACAAGTCTTGTGTTCAACCACAAAAATAAATAAAAATAAAAACAATATTGAAAAAAAAAAACAATATAAAAAAAAAAAAACAATATAAAAAAAAAAAAACAATATAAAAAAAAAAAATAAACAATATATATATATATATATATATATATATATATATATATATATATATATATATAAAAACAATATCGCTGATGATGTGTGTTACTCAGGAGTAAATGTAGGGGTAGAGAAGGCTAAAAAGTTGTCAAAGTGGCTAGTTCTAGGGGCTAACTAAATTAAGAGGGCTGTACTGAAACTAAAGCAAAAGTGGCCATAACTTTCTTTTGCTTTCAGGTTTTTTTTTTTTTTATGGTCAAAGCTTAATTAACCGCTTCAGCCCGGAAGAATTTACCCCCTTCCTGACCAGAGCACTTTTTGCGATACGGCACTGCGTCGCTTTAACTGACAATTGCGTGGTGGTGCGACGTTGCGCCCAAATAAAATTTACGTCCTTTTTTTCCCACAAATAGAGCTTTCTTTTGGTGGTATTTGATCGCCTCTGCATTTTTTTTTTCTTTCTACGCTATAAACAAAAAAAGAGCATCAATTTTGAAAAAAAAAATGCAACATTTTTAACTTTTTGCTATAATAAATATCCCCAAAAAATATATATAAAATTTTTTTTTTCTCAGTTTAGGCTGATATATATTCTTCTACATATTTTTGGTAAAAAAAAATTGCAATAAGCGCATATTAATTTGTGCAAAAGTTATAGCGTCTGCAAAATAGGGGATAGATTTTTGGCATTTTTATTATTAATTTTATTTTTAATAGTAAGTTGGCGGTGGCGGTGATCTGCGATTTTTTATCGCGACTGCGACATTATGGCTGACAGATCGGACACTTTTGACACCATTTTGGGACCATTGTCATTTATACAGCGATCAGTGCTATAAAAATGCACTGATTCCTGTGTAAATGACACTGGCAGGGAAGGGGTTAACTACTGGGGGGCGATGAAGGGGCTAAGTGTGTCCTAGGGAGTGATTCTAACTGTGGGGGGATGGGCTACAACTCACATGACAGCGATCACTGCTCCCGATGACAGGGAGCAGAACGGGGAAATGCCTTGTTTACATAGGCATCTCCATGTTCTTCCGCTCCGTGACACGATCGCAGGGCCCACGGCTGACATCGAGTCTGCGGGACCCACAGGCATGGTCACGGAGCACGTGGCGGGTCTTAAAGGGGACGTACCTGTACGCCCATTTGCCCAGCTGTGCCATTGTGCCGACGTATATCGTCGTCCGCTAGTCCGGCTAGTGGTTAAACAAGCTGAAATTAGAAGCTGATTGGTTGCCATGCACAGCTGCACCAGATTTTGCACTCTCCAGTTTTAGTAAATCAACCCCACTGAGTTCTTGACAAAGGAGGGGTGTAGGTTTTCCGAAATCCACAGAAGTTTACAGAGATGACACCAATGACAATGACTTTTTTTTTTAGGGTCTTTGTGCGCCTAGACGCGCTCCTAATGGAGCGCATTCGGCGCAATACAAATCCAATATCAAATCAAATCAAATCATTGGTGACTATTGTCAATGGTGTCATCTCCGTTATCATTCTGTAGCTTTAAAATAAAGGAGAACAAACTTTAAAAAAAACACCGGCTGCAAAACACAACATTTCTGTGCTTGGGTTTAGATTCAGTTTAAATACTTGTACTGAGTTTTTACCAATGTAATCTGGCATGAGGAGGGTAAAGCTAGAGTGCCTTGGGAACCCCAAAACTTGGACCCATATGTTATACTCAGGACAACTCGGTCCCAGAAGGTCAGTGCTTTGGCCCACTCCCTCCGGACTACCTCAATGCGTGGACAATGGATGTGCGGCCTCAATGAATAATATCACAAAGCAGAAGGTGGTTTGGGGCAGCCAACATGTAAACTGCCAAAACAACCTTAGCATGGCAGAATGGAAGGGTAGTAAGATCGGTTGGCAGCAAGATTGTACATGTTTTTTCACAATTTGATGCCTGATGGTAACTCAAGGCTCTTGAGCAGGGGGTCTTCAAACTTTCTACACAAGGTACAGTTTACTATCCTTCGGACTTTAGAGGGGCCAGACTGTGGCCAGTGGGAGTCAAAAATGTCCTGGCTTCAGTAACAATGCCCCATCATTGGAGTCAGTGGGAGAAATAGTGCCCTATAATTGGAGTCAGTGGGAGATATAGTGCCCAATTATTGGAGTCAGTGGTAGGAATAGTGCCCCATCATTGGAGTCAGTGGGAGGAATAGTGCCCCATCAATGGTGTCAGTGAGAGGAATAGTGCCCCATCAATGGTGTCAGTGGGAGGAATAGTGCCCCATCATTGGAGATATTGGGAGGAATAGTGCCCTGTCATTTGTGTCAGTGGGAGGAATAATGCCCCATCATTGTAGATAGTGGGAGAAATAGTGCCCCATCATTGGTGTCAGTGGGAGAAATAGTGCCCCATCATTTGTGTCAGTGGGAGGAATAATGCCCCATCATTGTAGATAGTGGGAGAAATAGTGCCCCATCATTGGTGTCAGTGGGAGGAATAGTGCCCCATCATTGGTGTCAGTGGGAGGAATAGTGCCCCATCATTGTAGATAGTGGGAGAAATAGTGCCCCATCATTGGTGTCAGTGGGAGGAATAGTGCCCCATCATTGGTATCAGTGGGAGAAATAGTGTCCCATCATTGGTGTCAGTGGGAGGAATAATTCCTCATCATTGGTGTCAGTGGGAGGAATAGTGCCCCATCTTTGAAGTCAGTGGCCCTTCATTGGTGCCAGTGGAAGGAATAGTACTCCATCATTGGAGTCAGTGGGAGAAATAGTGCCCCATCATTGGAGATAGTGGGAGGAATAGTGTCCCATCATTGAAGTCAGTGGCCCACCATTGGTGCCAGTGGAAGGAATAGTACTCCATCATTGGAGTCAGTGGGAGAAATAGTGGCCCATCATTGGTGCCAGTGGAAGAAATAGTGCCCCATCATTGGTGTCAGTGTGAGGAATCGTGCCCCACTGTTGGTGTCAATGGCAAGAATGACGCCCCATTGTTAATGTCAGTGGGAGCAATAGTACCCCAAGGGCCCGATAAAGGCAAGCAAAGAGCCACAGTTTGGAGACCACTTCTCTTGCCATCTGATGAGGAATGCACACTGCATGAAAGTTGGTGTTGGTGTCCTTTATCCATGTGGTTACCCTCATTTCTCTGCAGAGTCATACACTAGCAGGAAATATTCACAATGTCAGTCTGACATCTATGAGTCTTTCCTTTTCAAAGGGGCAACAATTGCAGTCCATAGGCCTGGAAGTGGGTCCAGGCTGAGATTTCCCAGCTGCCTGAGCCTCGGACATCATTAGTAGACATGTGCAATTCGTTTAGTTTTTTTTTTTCGTTTTTTTTTCGTTAAAATTCGTTATATTTGTTCATTCGTTATCGTACGAATGAACGAACGATTCGCTAAAAATTTTAACAAATAACGAATGTTCGAATCGAATGAATCCGAAAAACAACGAAAATCCGAATTGACCAAATTAGAAACAACGAAACTACGAAAGAATAAAATCCGAAAAACGAAAACAGGAACAACGAAAATCAAAATGAACGAAAACATTCGTACATTCGTAACTTTTTTTTTTGTTGAATTGGTAATTTTCCGTGTCTCTTACAATGGCGCTGCTTAACGTGCTTCGAATGGATTGAACGAAAAAATTCATACATTCGTAACTTTTTTTTTCGATTCGTAATTTTCCGTGTCTCTTACAATGGCGCTGCTTAAAGTGCTTCGAATGGATTGAACGAAAAAATTCGTACATTCGTATCTTTTTTTTTTCGATTCGTAATTTTCCGTGTCTCTTACAATGGCGCTGCTTAACGTGCTTCGAATGGATTGAACGAAAAAATTCGTACATTCGTAACTTTTTTTTTTGTTGAATTGGTAATTTTCCGTGTCCCTTACAATGGCGCTGCTTAACGTGCTTCGAATGGATTGAACGAAAAAATTCGTACATTCGTAACTTTTTTTTTTCGATTCATAATTTTCCGTGTCTCTTAAAATGTAATAATAGCATACACATTACATAAAATTATGAATTTACGAATCTACGAAAACAATGTTACGAAAGTACGAATAAATCAATCTTACGAAAGTACGATTGTAACTAAATCTACGAAAATACGAAAGCGTCCGAATTTTGAATAAACGAAAATTAAACTAACGGAAAAACGAATCAACGAAAAAATAACTCTTACAAAAATACGAATCGTTACGAATACGAACACCGACGACTTACGAAATTACGAATCGTTACGAATCGACGGAAACTAAAGAAACAAAACGAAAATAAAATAATTTTTCTATTGTGCACATGGGGGCTTATTACGGAATGACAGTCCCAGAATTCAAGCATTTTTGATTGTTTCCACGTTCTGTTGCTTCTATTTCTTTTTACTTCAGTCTATCAGCATAAAGCCCATGGAGCTGCCACACTAGCCTGGCAGAGAGGTTATGAGACCTACTCAGGGCAGGATATGGAAACACTATTATAGGGGCTTTCGAGTGATATAACGCAAAGACAAATATACACTGTGTTCAGGTTATCCAAGTTCAACTGCAAATCGCTTTCCTCCAAATGTATGAGATTTCCTATCTGGCTGACACCCAATTATCTGTTATTCTCTATTAAAAATGTCACCTATTTACAACGCAGAAGGAAATGTTTGTTAAAGGGCATTTCTTGTTGTTGTGGAAGACTGTTTTGCTTCAGGTTCCATCTCAGAGGATTAATCCTTGTCTTTTTTGTACAGGCGGGAGGTTATAAACACAGGGGGTCAGGATGGGGATGGCTTCACCAAGAGCAGACGCACAAATAATCAGACCTAAGGGAGGAAAAAAAGAACATCCATGCAGCAGGAGATACATTGTTTTTTAAACATGAAAACATACAGTGCCTTGCAAAAGTATTCACCCCCCTTGGCATTTTTCGTGTTTTGTTGCCTCACAACCTGGAATTAATATGGATTGCTTGAGGATTTGCATCATTTATTTACAGAACACGCCCACAACTTTGAAGATGTTTTTTTTTTTATTGTGAAGCAAACAACAAAAAGGACAAAATAACAGAAAAGGTCAATATGCAGAACTATTCACCCCCCTAAAGTCAATACTTTGTAGAGCCACCTTTTGCAGCTATCACAGCTCCAAGTCGCTTTGGATAAGTCTCTATGAGTCTTGCCACATCTTACCACTGGGATTTTTGCCCGTACCTCCTTGCAAAACTGCTCCAGCTCCTTCAAGTTGGATGTTTTGCGCTTGTGAACAGCAATCTTTAAGTCTGACCACAGATTTTCTATTGGATTGAGGTCTGGGCTTTGACTAGGCCATTCCAACACATTTACATGTTTCCCCTTAAACCACTCAAGTATTGCTTTAGCAGTGTGTTTGGGGTCATTGTCCTGCTGGAAGGTGAACCTCCATCCTAGCCTCAAATCGCACACAGAGTAGTACAGGTTTTGCTCAAGAATATTCCTGTATTTAGCACCATCCATCTTTCCCTCAACTCTGACCAGTTTCCCAGTCCCGACTGCTGAAAAACATCCCCACAGCATGATGCTGCCACCACCATGTTTCACAGTGGGGAGGGTGTTCTTTGGGTGATGTGATGTGTTGGGTTTGCGCCAGACATAGCGTTCTCTTTGATGGCCAAGAAGTTCAATTTTATTCTCATCAGACCAGAGCACCTTCCTCCATACATTTTGGGAGTCTCCCACATGCCTTTTCACAAACTCAAAACGTGACATTTTGTTTTTTGCTGAAAGTAATGTCTTTCTTCTGGCCACTCTGCCATAAAGCCCAACTCTATGGAGCGTACGGTTTAGTGTCGTCCTTTGTACAGATACTCCAGTCTCTGCTGTGGAACTCTGCAGCTCCTCCAGGGTTACCTTAGGTCTCTGTGCTGCCTCTCTGATTAATGCCCTCCTTGCCCAGTCCGTGAGTTTTGGTGTGCGGCCGTCTCTTGGCAGGTTTGCTGTTGTGCCACGTTCTTTCCATTTGGTTATGATAGATTTGATGGTGCTCCTAGGGATCATCAAAGATTTGGATATTTTTTAATAACCTAACCCTGACTTGTACTTCTCAACAACATTGTCCCTTACTTGTTTGGAGAGTTCCTTGGTCTTCATGGCAGTGTTTTGGTTAGTGGTGCCTCTTGCTTAGGTGTTGCAGCCTCTGGGGCCTTTCAAAAAGGTGTGTCTATGTAATGACAGGTCATGTGACACTTAGATTGCACACAGGTGGACATCATTTCACTAATTATGTGACTTCTGAAGGTAGTTGGTTGCACCAGAGCTTTTTATGGGCTTCATAACAAAGGGGGTGTATACATACGCACATGCCAATTATCAATTTGTTTATTTATGAAAAATAGTTTTATGTATATATTTTTCTAAATTTACTTCACCAACTTAGATTATTGTGTTCTGATCCATCACATATAATTCAGATTAAAAAACTAGCTAGTAGTAGTTAGTCACACTCAACTGGTCTTGTTTTTGACTCTGACGCTAAATGGATTGATGCCACTGAACACCATTTAATAGCAACATTAGCACCCATTGTTGCCTGAAAGATTTTACAACTCAGTTAGAAAAGGTAAAAGTCAATCAAATTGTACAGAAATTTTAAGCAAGTCCAAAAATCTCCATCAGTGATGACAAGGGCTTCTGACAGTAGAAGACCTTGCAATCACCTCAGTAAATGGATCAATAGATGAGAAAGGAGCAGGTCACGAAGAATAGAAGGGAGATGGAGTGAGAAATGAAAGGAAGGTGGGAAGAGAAATGGAAGGAAGGTAGTATGAGGAGTAGAATGGAGATGGGGTGAGGAATGGAAGGGAGGTGGGAAGAGAAATGGTAGGAAGGTAGTATGAGGAGTAGAATGGAGATGGGATGAGGAATGGAAAGGAGGTGGGATAAGGAATAGAAGGAATATAGGATGAGGAGTGTAAGGAAGGTGGGATGAGGAATATAACAGAGATGAGGTGAGGGATCCAAGTGAGATGGGATGAGGAATGTAACTGAAAAGAGAGATGTTAGAGAGGAATAAGAAGAAATATAGGATGAGGAATAGAAGGTAGATGGAATAAGGAACTGAAGGGTAGTGTAATGGAAGAATGAGTAATAGAACAAAGATGTATTCAGAAATGGAGGGAAGGTAGGATGAGGAAAGGAACAGAAGTGGGGTGAGAAATGGATGGTAAATGGGATGAGGAATGAATAGGAAATAGGGTGGGAAATGGAAGAAAGCTGAGTTAAGCAATGGAGGGGAGATGTGATGAGGAATGGAAAGAAGATGGGGTAAGGAATGGAAGGGAGATGTGGTGAGGAATGAAAGAGAAATGGGGTATGAAAGGGAGCTTGGATGAGATATAGAAGTCAAATGGGGCGAGGAATGAAAAGAAAAGTTGAGTGAGGAATGGAAGAAATGTGGGATGAGGAATGGAAGAAATGTGGGATGAGGAATGGAATGGAGATGGGATTAGGTACAGAAGGGATATGTAATGAGGAAAAGATGGGAGAGATTATAAATGAAAGAATTTGGGATGATGAATAAAAGAGAGGTGGGGTAAAGAGTGAAAGGCGGTTAAGGGAAAAAATTGAAATGAAAAAATATAAGGAATGAAAAAGAGATGATATGAGCAATGGAAGGGAGATGGGATACGGAATAGAAGAACGGTGGGAAAATGAATGAAAGGGAGATAGGCTGAACATGTAAGGAGGATGGGATGGAAGGGAGGTGGGATGAGGAAAGATGGATGATGGATAGAAGGAAAATTTGGTGAGGAATGGGAGGGAGATATGATGAGGAGTGGAAATAACGTGAAGAATGGCAGGGATTTGGGCTCACAAACTGAAGAGAGATTGAATGAGAAATGGAAGAAAGGTGGGATGAGGAAGGGAAGGGAGATTGGGTAAGGAATTTCAGGAACGTGGAATAATAAAAGGAAGGAAGGTTGGGTGAAGAATTAAAGCAAGATTATATGAGGAATGGATGGGATATTCAATGAAGAGTTGGGATACGGAATGAATGTGAGATAGAATGAGAAATAGAAGGGAGTTGGATAGAGGAATGGAAGAATGGTGGGATGAGAAATGGAAGGGAGGTGGGATGAGAAATGGAAGGGAGGTGGGATGAGGAATGGAAGGGAGGTGGGATGAGAAGTGGAAGGGAGGTGGGATGAGGAATGGAAGGGAGGTGGGATGGACATTAGAGGAGAAAAGCATGAAGAATGAAAGCAGGGTGAGCTGAGAAATGGAAGAAAGGTTAGAGAAGTGGAAAGGAGACGGGATGCAGAAAGGAAGGGAGTCAGGATGTGGAATGGAATCGATATAAGATGAGGAATAGAAGAGAAATAGGATGAGAAATAAATGAGAGATGAGCAACAGAGGGTTGGATGGGATAAGGAATGGAAGGAAGGTAGGAAGAGCAATGGAAGGGAGAAGGGGTGATGAATAGCAGGGAGATGGATGGAATGGAATGAGGGTTGGATAAGAAATTGAGGTGAGATGGTATGTGAAATTAAACAGATAAAAGTAAGCGATAAGTATTTATTATGCTTTCAACTACCATGCAGAACATTGAATTGATACATGTTACACAGTTTAATTGTTCACATTTGTCAATATTCCATGTATAACACCACTTCTCAATAAAAAAATTACCAGAAAATAAAAAGGGGATAGAAACAGTGGTGTATTTTGATTTTGTGCTGCCCTAGGCAAGACTAAAAATGGGCGCCCACGCAAAACTAGAATTACTGCCCATGATCCGACTTTCACGGTGATACCTCACATGTGGGGGGCGATCGATGTTTGCATGCGTGTGAGGCCAACAAGCACGTTCGCCTTTGCGTGCGAGGATGGGAAATTATATGTTTTTTTTATTATTATTTATTTATTTTATTTTTATACTGTTGCTTTAATTTTTTTTCTATTACTTGTATGGCTGTCACAAGGAATGTAAACATCCTTGTGACAGCAATAGGCAGTGACAGGTACTCTTTATAGAGAGATATGGGGTCTATAAGAACCCAAATCCCTCCTCTGCCCTTAAAAGCATAAAAAAAATCATGATCTGTGATTTTGAATCCTTTCGATTTTTCAAAACTGGCGCCGATGGTTCCCGAGTAAACCGGAAGTGATGTGATGTTATCGCTTCTGGTTTACTGTTGCGAACAGCCAAGCAAAGCCGATCCTGGCTTTTCTTGGCTGTCTGGCCAGCTGGTGAATGCGCTGGCTTGTCACTCGGGTCTCCCGGTGGGACAGGAGAGCCCAGGAGAGCCGCGGAAGGCGGCAGGAGGGGGTTGTCCCCTCCCGCTGCTTCTAAAAGCATTCAAGCGGCTAGTAAACTCATCCGATTGCTGTTAGAAGAGAGACAACTTCCGCCCCCCTAAAAAATGCTGTCCTAGGCAAATGCCTTGTGGTAAATAAACCCCTGGATAGAGATAATGCATAGGTATATTTTCAAATTAAATCAAATTTACTCCCTTTATCTTTCTCCTTGTATGCTACATTACATGCTTCTTTCTTTTTGCCACTAACATGAAACTTCCCTATAAGTCTACAGGTGGGGGTAGAGAGAAGTGAGAAACGTGAAGTGTTACCTCTCCGTTAAAGTCTAGGTGACTTCATTTGTAAGACACATTACAAATACTGGTGACCCCACCCACAATAGTGATAAAACTTTTTTGTGGAAGGGAGTTTAACAAGACACGTGGCCACTCATCAAAATGAGAAGAAAACTAAAACTAAAAATTAAACTACGTAGAGGGTTCTTTACTGTAAGAGCGGCGAGGGTGTGGAATTCCCTTCCACAGCTGGTGGTCTCAGCGGGGAGCATCGATAGTTTCAAAAACTATTAGATAAGCACCTGAATGACCTCGACATACAGGGATATACAATGTAATACTGACATATTGTCAGGGCTGGGCTCAGCCCTTCCTTCTCTGAGCTAGCCGCTCAGCTGTCGGCTAATTGCCAGCTCCTATCTCTCCACAGTTACTCAGCTGTTGATGATATCCTGCTCGTCAGTCCTGCCTACTTAATCAGTCCAGTTCAGAGGAGCTCTGCCTTTGCCTTGGTCACAGAAACATCTCCTGTTCAAGACTTGCTTTGCCGACATCCCTTCTGGCTCCAGATCCTGCTTGCTGTTCCACTATATTGATCCCTGACTTCTGGCTTGGCTGACTATCCATTATGGTTACTGAACTTTGGCTATGTTTTGACTACGTTTGTTCTTTTTACTTTTATTATTAACTACTTGCCTACCAGGTACGAACACCTCCTTCCTGACCAAGCCATTTTTGAGCTTTCAGCTCTGTCGCATTTTGAATGACAATTGCGCGGTCATGCAACGCTGTACCCAAATAAAATTTTTATCATTTGTTCCCCACAGATAGAGCTTTATTTTGGTGGTATTTGATCACCTCTGCGGTTTTTATTTCTTGCGCTATAAACAAAAGAAGAGGGACAAGTTTGAAAAAACATAATATTTTTTTACTTTTTATTATAATAAATATCCAATTTTTTTATTTATTTTTAACAAATTTTTTCCTCAGTTTAGGCCGATACGTATTCTTCTACATATTTTTGGTAAAAAAAATCGCAATAAGAGTATATTGATTGGTTTGCGCAAAAGTTATAGCGTCTACAAAATAGGGGATAGATTTATGACATTTTTATTATTATTTTTTTTTTACTAGTAATGGCGGCGATCTGCGATTTTTATCGTGACTGCGACATTGCGGCGAACATTTCGGACACTTTTGACACATTTTTGGGACCATTCACATTTATACAGCGATCCGTGCTATAAAAATGCATTGATTACTGTATAAATGTGACTGGCAGGGAAGGGGTTAACACTAGGGGGCGCTGCAGGGGTTAATATGTTCCCTATATTAGTGATTCTAACTGTGGGGGGGAGGGGACTGATTGGGGGAGGGGACCGGTCGGTGTCCCTATGTACAAGGGACACACCATCGGTCTCCTCTCCAGTGACAGGACGTGGATCTGTGTGTTTACATACACAGATCCACGTCCTGCTCAGTTACTGGGCAATCGCGGGTGCCCGGCGGACATCGCGGCCGCCGGGCACGCGCATCGGGTCCCCGGCGATGCGGGAGGCGCGCGCCCCCTAGTGGCCAAAATGGTAGCGCCGTCATATGACGGCGACCCGCCACAAGAGCCGCCGTCTTTTGACAGTGGTCGGTCGGCAGGAGGTTAAACAAGTGCGATTTAACTGTACTTCTGTCTCGGCCTGATTTCATGGTTTCTGACACATATAATCACACACATAGGTTGGACTTGATGGACTTGTGCCTCTTTTTTTTTTCAACCTCGCCTACTATGTAAAATTATCTCTTGCCTGTCCAAGACTTTACTTTGTGTTAATATATGCCTGTGTACAATACACCAGCATGGCATAGGAGAAAGGTGCTAAAAATTCCTGAACGAGGACTGAAAACTGTCACCTCGATAGTAAGGTAATGTTATATGGGCATTACACCTCACTGACCTCTTCTCCGCCAACCACGGCTCAATATTACCTTCTTTAAAATTTGGTTGCTGTTGCTGCGTTTTATGTATCCCACCCAACATTATCTTTCGGTCTTACCAAGCAGATTTTTACAAGAAAAACAGCAAGCCTTGTGACATGTCATAAGCTGAAAGGATGTGGTAAAAAAAGAGGGGGATTATAACAGCTCACAACCAAATTTATCTAGAACAAATATAGCAGCAGACTGTACATTATACTGAAAGTGAAACATAAATCGGTCTGTCTGGAAAGTTTCCTGCCTTACTGTTTTATTAGAATTGAAGTGCACTTAACCCTAAATAGAACAATGGCATCTCTTCTTTATTATTTATTAAGAGTTCAACATAATAATTCATGTTGGCATAATGTCTCCTTTGGTGCGGTGCGCCTGGGTAGCCCCGTGATGACACCAGCCAGAGGACCAGGACAATCCTGACTCCTCATTTCATCTACAGTAAAACCTTGGATTGCGAGCATAATTCGTTCCGGAAGCATGCTTGTACTCCAAAGCACTTGTATATCAAAGCAAATTTCCCCATAAGAAATAATGGAAACTCAAATGATTCGTTCCACAACCATTTGCTCATAGGTCCTTCAGTTTATAGTCCATAGAAAACGATTATAGCAATGTGATAGGTTGTGTAACCATAAAATATCCATCCACAAATAGAAGCCTCCACAAGAGGATTAGAAGAAAAATCCAGCAGGAGCTCCAGAGTATAAAAGGGAAGAGAGGCGCCTCTAATGCCGCGTACACACGGTCGGAATTCTCGCCAGAAAAAGCTCCGATGGTTTTCCCGTCAGAATTCCGACGGAATTTAGCGCAGACTGTCTTGCCTACACACGGTCACACCAAATTCCGACGGTCAATAACACCACGACATACAAGTTCGCCAGCACTATTAAAGGGAAGTTTAATACTTCCGAGCATGCATCAAATTGTTTCCGAGCATGCGTCGGAATTTTGCGTGTCGGAATTGCATACACACGATCGGAAAATCCGATAGAAAGGTTTTCAGTCGGAAAAATTAAGAACAGGTTCTCAATCCAAAGTCTGTCGGCAATACAGACAGAAAAAGAGCAATGGGCATACACACGGTCGGAAAATCCGATGAAAAGCTCCCATCGGACTGTTTCCATCGGAAATTCCGGCCGTGTGTACGCGGCATTAGTGTAGCAATATGTTGCTAAATGTTGTACCTTCATTAACCAATTGCTTACTGGACACTTAACCCCCCCCCCAACCCCGCCCAGACCAATTTTTAGCTTTCAGCGCTGTCACACTTTGAATGACAATTGTGCGGTCATGCTACACTGTACTCAACATTTTTATCAATTTTTTTTTCACACAAATTGAGCTTTCTTTTGGTGGTATTTGATCTCCACCGGGGTTTTTATTTTTTGCTAAACAAACAAAAAAAGACAGAAATTTTTGAAATAAAACAAAACATGTTTCATAGTTTGTTATAACATTTTGCAAACGGGTCATTTTTCTCCTTCATTGATATTCGCTGATGAGGCTGCACTGATGGGCACAGATAAGGCGACACTGATGGACACTGGTAGGTGGCACTGATGGGCACTGGTAGGTGGTATCGATAGACAGCACTGGTGATGAGGCACTGATTGGTGACATTTATAGGTGGCACTGTGGGCACTGATAGGTGACACTGTGAGCACTAGTAGGTGGCGCTGGTGGGCACTGGTAGGTGGCACAGAAGCCTCCGCAGAGGCTCTCCATGATCGGGACTAATGTCCCTCTCACAGCTGCTGGTTATCGGCTGATTACTGTCTCTGTTTACATCACATGATCAGCTGTTATTGGCTGACAGCTGATCACGTGGTAAGGGGTCAGGATCGACCCCTTATTCCGATCTGTGATCAGCCGAGTCTCATAGACTCGCTGATCACAGAACGTGCCGCGCGTGCCCTGCAGGGCACGCGCAGGCAACTCGAGCACGGGGGGATGTCCATGGACACCCTCCCGGCAAAGTAGGTCCATGCTGTAGCCATCTTTCGTCTATAGCGTGGATAGGAAGGGGTTAAATGTAACCATATTGCTACACTTAGAGGCGCCTCTCTTGTCAAAATTTGTTTAAAAATGTTGCTTGTCTTGCAAAATGCTCTCAAACCAAGTTACTCTTAAACCAAGGTTTTAATGTATAAGATTATTAGACAGTATGACAGGTTCCTGCACATTTTGCAGGGATATTAAAAGGTCTATGGTTGGCAGAGATGCCCCCAACTGTCATTATATTTCAAGTCCAAACTTTTTCTTTTTATAGTCTTTGATAGCGTGATGGAGGATTAGAATGCCTATCCGGGGCTCTATTAGAGAGATTTCCCCTTACTTACTGTAACATTGATGAGAGCTTTTCAGGAGAATTCTGTAACAGGAATGCTAACAACATAAAAAAAAAAAAAAAGGTAGACCTTTTTCTCACTGGGCGGACTCCGGCAGGAGTTCCGTTTGCTTAGTGGGGCATCTGTCATCTTATCTCTGCTGAGCAGGTGAATGCATACCTCCCAACTTTTTGAGATGGGAATGAGGGACACCTATCAGCAAAAGTATGCAGGCATAGGACACACCCCTTGCCACGCCCCCTTAAAGGAGAATTGTACAAAAAAAACAAGATTGGTTAAACCCACAAGTGCTTTTTTTTTACCACTACTATTCCTTTATATTGGCTTTTGGCATTTACAAATGCAGCAATTTAGAAATCAAATGAAAGGTTTAGCGCTGGAAAACACTTTTTAATAAATAAAGATAAAAAGTGCATTTTATATACATCTATATGGATCAGACCAAAATGAGGGACAATTGACGAGGAATGAGGGACGGAGGGACATTGCTCCAAATCAGGGACAGTTGGGAGCTATGTGGATGGCGGGTCCGTACCCGCTCCGCTAATGCAGAGAGGACACAGATACAGCCTGCTCTCCTCTATGCGCAGTCGGATATAAATGGACCGCCTGTGAGTTTACACCTGGCTGTCATCCAATCCAATCGCTAGATGGAAGGGTAACACAGAGGAGAATGGAGGGTCCGATCGGGTCAGCCTGTCAGTTTTTCCAACTGTTAGTGTAAAAGGGGCCTACGATGTGCAATGAGGAAACTGCCAGAAGAAGAAAATATAACGTTTAATGATTTAGTGTTCCAGTCATTTATTTTTTTTGTTTATTAAGGGTCGGCAGCAACAAAAAGTCCCAGGATCCAGCGATGTGGCGGTCCGAACCTTTGTTTTTCCCATTCTCCTCTACCTGCCGCTGGCGTTACAACTGTGGGCACCCAGCTGTGACAGCTTGTGACTTCACAGCCGAGTCCTCACTGCGCATGCGCGAGTCGTGCTGCGCCTCCAGATGGTCGGGCAATCTTCAGGGACCCCTGTGACGTGTCCCAGAAGATTGCAAGGAGCAATGGGGAAAACTTCCACTCGGATTGCCTGAGCAATCCGAGCATAAGTGGGAGCGGGTACCTGTCAAAACTAGGTACACCCCCCCCCCCCCAAAAAAAAAATTACATGCCAAATGTGGTATAGGAGAGGGGTTGGGGTGCTTAAAGCAGAACTTCCCCTTTTAGGTGGAGCTCCGCTTTAATTTTATTTCAGAATTTTGTATAGAATTAGAAAGTCAACATACTTTGTCCCATCAGGAACTAGATATTGTAAAAAAAAAAAAGTTATTTTAACTTTTAACCTCTCCCCAACATTTAGGGGTATGTTTAAAAAAAATGCACAGCAAACTAGAGCATGCCATTTTTTTCTGTGCAAATGGGACAAAAATAAATAAATAATACTATTGGGCAATTTTCTGTGCTGGTTGAATGCTTTACATCAATTTAAAATAGAAAATACTGCATTTTCCCACTAGATGGCGCTATGTATCATAGTCAATTACATGATCCATGGGTAAAAAATGGAGATGATTCCCGGGGTAGGGGGGGGGGGTTCTTATTACAGATATGTTTGAATGCAGTAAGCTGCAAAGGCTTATCAGTGGAATGGAAGAAACATAGGGGGAGATTTACTAAAACTGGAGAGTGCAAAAGCTGGTGTGGCTCTGCATAGAAATCAATCAGCTTCCAGGTTTTATTGTCAACCTAATTGATCAAACTGAAGTAAAAGTGTAAGTAAACCCTCCTATCGTTTTCAGCCAAGGAAGCTGCCATCTTTGCCTCTGTTTATTCTACAACTGCCATGATGCTGCACATGTGATCAGTTATGACACCAGCCCTTGGATGGTTTGACAGTTTGGTTGAGAGCACAACCAATGGGAGTTTTACTTTTCTGGCATGTGCCGGAAATGAAATGAAACTGTTTTATGGATGGGTTTATTTCCGCTTTAAAAGCTGATTAGCTATCATGTAATAGATTTTGAGTGCTGCAGTGTTAGCAAACCCCCCCATAATGTTTAAATCGTACATACTAAAAAATGTCAGTAGATGGTATAGTGTGTGAATCCTTAAGGCTCCATTCACACCTAGGCGTTAGGAATCGTGGGCGGAATCCTTTACGATTCTGCCCGAAATACCAGAATCGCAGCAAAACACGGGCCGCAATTGCACTTCCATTACTTGTTAATGACATCCAAATCGCGGTGCGATCTTGCCGCAATTGACTGGCGATAAATTGCGCTGCAATTGCGGCAAAATCAGAACACACTACGCTGTTGCCCAAAAGTAGCTCCTTTTTGAGCGACCAGCTTTGCGCGTTGCAATTTTGCCAAGATTGCAGGGCGATTTATTGCCCGCCAATCGCAGCAAAATCGCACTGCGACTGGGGTGCCATTGACAAGTAATGGCATCACCAATTGCGTCCTGCGTTTTGCTGCGATTCTGGAATTTCGGCCAGAATCGTAAAGGATTTCGCCCGCGATTTCAAACGCCTAGGTGTGAATGGAGCCTTAAGGATTTGCACACTCTACCATCTACTGACCTTTTTTAGTATGTACGATTTAAACATTATGGGGAGGGGGGGGGGGATTTACTAACACTGCAGCACTCATAATCTGGTGCATGATAGCTAATCAGCTTTTAACTTCAGCTTGTTCAATTAGGTTGACAATAATACATGGAAGCTGATCAGCATTTTGCCGAGATTCTGAAATCGCAGGCAGAATCACTATTTCAACCGCCTAGGTGTGAATGGAGCCTTATGCCGCGTACACACCATTGGACTTTTCGATGGACTAGATCCAGCGGACTATCCGACGGACTTTGCAGCGGAGGTCCGCCGGACTTGCCCACACACTATCACTCCAAAAGTACGACCGGACTAGAATAAGGAAGTTCATAGCCAGTAGCCAATAGCTGCCCTAGCGTCGGTTTTTGTCCGTCGGACTAGCACACAGACGACCGGATTATTCGACCGAACTCGAGTCAGTCGGAAAGATTTGAAACATGTTTTTTTTTTTCTAGGTCCGTCTGACTTTTGGAAAAGAAAAGCCCACACGATCTAATTGTCTGACGGATTCCGGTCCGCCGGACCTAGTCCGTCGAAAAGTCTGATCGTGTGTACGGGGCAGTAGCTTGAAGGGTGCAAAATATCATACATACGGAGCAAATTGGACCATATCTAGCAATGCAAAGCTTCTGGGGGAGTTCCAACCTGGAACAAATAAGTAGGTTCCCATGAAAGTGGGAAGGGGAAATGCAGAGATACTGTATACAGTACAATTTACCTAATTACTTAACAAAGTCCCACACTTTACGAGAGTGTGAAGTAATAGGAGGTAGGCGCTTACGATACGTCGGGGGGATCCACAACAAGGCTTGAGCAGAAATAAGAGATATTAAATCACTTCTAGGCCCATCTTGAGATTTTTCTTTTAAATAGGGCCAGCCTCCCTTACCAAGCGCTACTCACCCTCTTTATGAGGGTAAGAACCACCCTAATTATGGCTGGAGACCCTAAGAAGAGCTGATCCTGTGGAAAGATTTTATAATATTAGTGCAACAAAAAAGACCCCTTACTGATGAAGTGGTGCAATATATAAAAAAAGTGTACAAAAAAAATGGCCATCACAAGGCCATACATCACCAAAATTAGCACAGGGGTACCCAGAAAGGGTCAGGTAATACATGGGCATGCTCAAGGTGTTTTGTGGCCGAGCCACTTTCTGCATGGATTTTTTTTTTTTTCATTTAATAAAGGATTGTTTTTACATTCTCAAATATAGTGTGACACCCCCCAATAAGGGAGTTTGTGTTGCTTACAGCAATAATTGTCAGCATTGACTCGGCACCCTGAGTTGTATACAGTTACTTGTAATAGGTCCTCACAAGAACTGGCCCAGTCTCATTCAACATAGTTGATAACAGAGTTGGTATTCTGTTGGTATTGAAGGGCATTATTTCCCAACCAGACTAAAGGGTCTAAAGGGTCTCTCCGATGAAGAGGTCAATGCCTTCCTGGAGACACTGGAAAGTGAGTGGGCTTACATTTTTGGGAGAAGAGGATAGAGATCCACCACACAGCACACACGAGCGGATTTTCCGTTGAAAAATCTTGGATGGTTTTTCCGACGGAATTCCGCTCAAGCTTGGCTTGCATACACACGGCTGAACTTTCGACCGGCAAGAACGCGGTGGCGCACAACGCTACGACGAGCCGAGAAAATTAAGTTCAATGCTTCCGAGCATGCGTCAAATTGTTTCCGAGCATGCATAGGAATTTTGCGCGTTGGAATTGATACAGATGATCGGAATTTCCGATCGAAACTTTATCCGACCGAAAAATTGAGAACCTGCTCTCAATCTTTTTCTGGCTGGAATTCCGCCAGCAAAAGTCCAATGGAGCATACACACGGTCGCATTTTCCGACCAAAAGCTCTCATCGGACTTTTGCTGGCGGAATTTCCGATCGTGTGTACGCGGCATTAGATTGGTGTAGATTGGCTGTGGTATAGAGAGTGTGTTGAGCCTCAGAAAAGAGAAGGTAATAGATGGTAGGAAGATTTACTAAGTCTACTTCAGTTTTACATTTACGTGTAGTTTATAATTTTTTACATAAATTTGGAAAAAATTACAATGGGTGTCAGTGAAATGTTTCTTCAGTGGGTCACATACAATGCTTCGTTAGAGCAAAAAATCCCGTCATCAGTACAAAACCATGTCCATACAAGCATAGAAGAGTGGCAGTGGAAAAAAAACAATCGGTCCATCGAGAAGGAAAGAGTATTCCTATTGGCCTAAACGGCTTAACCTAAACCCCACCCACCAGACCCAGGAGGGGGAGGTTAGCCCGGGCTTGCTGATAACGGCTGGAGGGGAGCAGGAGAAGGGAGACATGAGGGCTGAGCAGGATGAGCTGCCAAAGAGCTCAGGGACCTGTGGGACACAGAGACCTCGCCACCTCCAGGGACGTGGACTGCAAACTCCAGAGAGGGAGAAGCAGAGAATCCAGCTGATGTAGGTGTGTGGGTAGCATGTGTATTGTGTGACCTTTGGGTAAAGTATTACTGATCCTTGGGCACCTCAACATGTGGTGATATTGAACATTGTTACCCTTGTTACACAGATGACCCTTATATCCAACTATAACAGTGTTTGTTTCTGAAATTGTTATTAAGTTTGCCTTGTGTCACCATATTGCCCTAAATATTTCCTCTGCAGGGCTTTCATTGTTTCCTAAATAAATGTAATGCTTCTGGTGTGCCATTGAATTTCATGTCAAATTAGGAGAAATCATCATTGGATAGGGCCAGAGAACCCAACATTTCAGCAGCTCCCTAGGGAGTTAGTGCTACACATGCTCAAATTCACTAACTGACTCACGGCCTTTGCTAGAAGTCTGTTTCAAGCGTTACTACTCCTTACAACAGTGGTCCTCAACTCCAGTCCTCAGGACCCACTAACAGGCCAGATTTTAAGTATTACCTTGGGGAGATGCAGACTAGAATACTACAATCACTGAGCAGACAATTATATCACCTGTGATGTATTTCAGTTATCTTGCAAACCTGGCCTGTTGGTGGGTCCAGAGAGGAGTTGAGAACCACTGCCTTACAAGGTTAGTTTTGAACCTTCTTCCTACTACTTAGAGGTCATCTCCCTGCGCTTTTGTTTGTAGTTTTATATTGAAAATCCTGTCCTGAACCTCATTCACACCCTTACCGTATTAAAGGTTTTAGTCATGTCCCCCCTTACCCTTTCATCCTCAACATTGCACATATTCAATTATTGCAGTTTTTCCTGATATATTTTATTCCCTAGACCTTTTTATTACCCAGTCCTTAAAATAATGTGAGATTTAAGAGGCGGTTGGTTAAATTTATGTGTAAAGTCAAAGAACTGTTCCATAAAACTTTACATTTCATGTACTTTACTTTACATGTCATGGTTACACCAAATTAATTTACAGTCCCATCTTGGAATTTTTCATGCCCAAGGCAATTTAATATAATTGACTTCCCCTGACACGGAGAGACAGATCTCTGAGCCAAACCTAAAATTCTGCAGCTTGAGAAAAATAGTGACAGAAGACCTGGATTAGATCAATTCCCATCAGACCCACTTAGATTTTTCTGGCAGTGGTTGCTAATTGCTTTCCTGACTTGGACTGGAAAGGCCGGGCCGAGCTACAGGTAGCTTTGCTGAATTGTCAGAAGACATTGGGCAGGAAGTGTCGTTTTTGTTCTTCTCAAGTGGCGCATGTTCGGTGTCCACAGTGTGATGTGAGGCCTCCTTCCCTAGGCGGCAATAACAGAACCTGGCGCCAAATCGACTACGCTTCTTCCACTCCATGCCAGAAACTTTGACATGTCAGTCTATTTACGGATAAGTGCGAGGGGCCTGTGTGCTTGCGGTGGAAACCACAATTTTTATTCGTACCCAACCTAAATGATCTAAATATTTATTTTTGTAAGTACCAGTTTTGTAATTCAGGGAATTTTTAAAAGAACACGAAGAGTGTTGATTCTCTTTTAAAAACAGTTTAAAAATATCACTATCAGCAGGTAACCGCAAATACAACTTTTAAGTACTGATATACACAAAATTGGAAAACAACTTTTTTTTGGAACAAGCAAGCCTGTGAATAGTTGTATATAAGAATTAAATCCCAAATTAACTCTCAGTTTAATTCATTGCAGGTGCATCAAAACAAACAAGGTGTGCAAATTCTTAATTCATTCTTTTAGTAAAACAGCCACAGCAAAAGTAAAAAAAAGCCTGTCCTCTGCCAGCATACTGTAGAGTGGGACCTTTGCTCTTTATGTGAAAGCAGTAGTCTCTCTCTCCAGAGGTCCAACATCCCTCCCGCTGAGCCAGAGCTAGCGTTCTCCAATCAGCAGGGGGCATAAGCTTTGCTGATCGCGGTGCTATAGGTCTGACTCAGCAGTGGCTATATTGCATTTCTGACCACTGATTTTATACAGAGAGCTAAGGTGCTTCTCACCAGCATGCCGGCAGAATACAGGCAAAACTACTAAGATAAGTGACTGAACTTGTATCAGTGGAGAGTGCAAAGAGAGTGAAGACTCATCACTGAGCTGCTACTCCTTTGTTGTCCAATCAGCAGACTGGGAGCATGTCCTTGATCAAGCTGTGATGTCACTGCAAAGTTGACCGAGGATCCGGCGAAGCTGTCTGGCTAGGGTGCCACAATACAAGACTGGCGACAGAGATTTCCTTATCCTTTGTTAGGTAAAACTATTGACATATTATTATTTAAACCACATATTGCCTGGAGTTCCGCTTTTAAAGGAACATGTCACTGGAGATACACAGAGGCTCCACTGTTGGATTATTTTCCAAATGTTAGTTACTTGGCCGCCTTGTTTCCATGCATTGAGTCACTGACCTGGAATCAGTCACAAAATAATACTTCTGACTCTTCGATCTTCCTAATTTGCATGTCTGTTCCAGGGCTGTGACTAACACTATTAAAATCAGCATAACAACCAGCTAATTACCATTTTTTCATGACAGGTGTACCTTAAAGGTATTTGTGGTGACTTGTGTGTGATAAGGCAAAGGGTTTGTGGCTTGCCGCATGATATACAGATCATTCACTGTATGGAAAGAAACTAGATTGTCTCCAAGTTTTTCTAAGCTTGCAGTTGGTGAAGGATGAATGGTCCCATACGTTTGCAGTGAAAGCTGCCATGTTGTTATCAAATAGGAGTTTTCTCAGACTATCGTGTAATCAAAAAGAGAGTAATTTCATTGGAAACACTATGTTGGAAATCCTTATTTCCTGTGATAGAGACATTACCATGTGTAAAAAGCTTCAATATAGAGCCTACCAAGAGTATACTTCACAGCTTTGCTAGATGTCTCTAACATGGTGATAAATTATTTAACATGGTACACTTCACAACGTCCCTTGATGTCTCCAACATGGTGACATTTTCGATAACATGATACATTTCCCAACTTTGCTTGATGTCTCTAACATGGTGACATCTTCGATAACATGGTACATTTCCCAACTTTGCTTGATGTCTCCAACATAGTGACATCTTCGATAACATGGTACATTTCCCAACTTTGCTTGATGTCTCTAACATGGTGATATCTTGGATAACATGGTACATTTCCCAACTTTGCTTGATGTCTCTAACATGGAGACATCTTCGATAACATGGTACATTTCCCAACTTTGCTTGATGTCTCTAACATAATGACATCTTCGATAACATGGTACATTTCCCAACTTTGCTTGATGTCTCTAACATGGAGACATCTTCGATAACATGGTACATTTCCCAACTTTGCTTGATGTCTCTAACATGGAGACATCTTCGATAACATGGTACATTTCCCAACTTTGCTTGATGTCTCTAACATGGTGACATCTTCTCTTATATGGCCCACTTCACAACGTTCCTTGATACCTCTAACATGATACACATCACAATTTTGCTTTATATCTCTAACATGGTAACATCTTCACAACTCTGCTTGATGTCTCTATCATGGTACGCTTCACAAATTTCCTTGATGTCTTGTCATGACACTGCCTTCAACAGATCAGTTTCCTTCACGGGGCAGTATCCCTGTAGCATGGAAATGGCTCATGGCAGTCCTATGCCGAAGCATCTTTAACATGGGCAGTCTCTGAACATGGAAATACTTTTGTTATGATAAGGTGAGATTGCTCCCAATTAAGGATATACAACATGGCATTCCCTTTGAAATGACAATATTTTTAATCACATGACAGTCGTCCTGACACAATGCCTATTTGACAACATGGTAGCTTCACTGAATACGTATGGGACCATTCGTAATTCACCAACTACAAGCTTAGCGAGTCTCAGACGTTGTAGTCTCCTTTCTTGTTCTGGTGTTTTTTGTCCCAGCTACTTCCCGAAACAGGAACCCTCTGGCAACATTGCCAGACGATTCCCATGTGCCCTGCACAGAATAGGTCTGGTGAAGTAACTAGAGCAGTGATGGCGAACCTTGGCACCCCAGATGTTTTGGAACTACATTTTCACTCTGCAGTGTAGTGGAGCATCACTGGAAATGTAGTTCCAAAACATCTGGAGCGCCAAGGTTCGCCATCACTGGACTAGAGGGTTCCTTTTTATGGAAAGAGCTGGGCCAAAAGAAGAAGAAAGGAAATTAGAAACTTGGACCCCTTAAGAAATGTATTCTTGGTTGTACAGTTGAATATTCACCCAATTTTGTCTAAAATGGCCTCATGAGGAGGCGAGGATGTTTATGGGGTCCTTGTGGACCAGCCTTCCCAAAGGTTTTCTGGCTCTCTCAAAAGCTGTGGACAGAATTAGAGAATGAAGCTTCTCTGTACGGCTCTACATTGAATTCTCTTTAGACTTTTTTGGTAAGAAGATCCCCAAATGCTTCGCTGGAAAGGTCAGTGCTTGTTTTAAACGAAAAAAGTTGCTTTTCTGTGGGCCGCATCTGACTGTCACCTCAGTAGCCCTCTTCTGTCCTCCTCCGTTTGCCTTGCACAGTGTCAGCGTCCCCAGTGATTGTACACACGAGTACAATGGTGATCTTATGTTGTGAATACCCGGAGACACACAGCACCTTTCACCGAACAAGCGTCTCAGTGAAGAATTAATTATAGAGCAGATTCTAAATACATTCAGTTCTATTTCTATAAAGGGGCGCAGTGTTGCCTGAATGCTCTGAAGCTGGCTCTAGGCCCTGTTCTATGGCCCTGTCCACTATCTCTGTCCCCCCCTCCAGCGCCAGCTTCTCCGCTTTTCACAGAAGTTTCATGCCCGATGCCAAGTGCCACACAACAGGCTGCCTGAAACAAGTCGTCACAAGACGGAATTTTATATATAGAAAGGGCCATAAAATAAGTCATCGGATGGGTGTTTAGCTTGTTATTCATATTTTTTTTTTTTTCTTACTGGCGCTGGAGAATTGCGGACAGGCGTCTGAATATATTATAGATAACAATGCTTTCTTATGTATCCAGAGCGTGCAGACTCCATGTACACGCATGTTTGACGGCACCACAAGTCTCGGCTGACTTCAATCTAATTATTGTTGTCTCCGGGGACAGAGAAACAAAATGTTTAAGGTCACATGGGAAGGACAAATAGAAAAGACTGGTACATTTTTTTTTTCCCTCGGCTAAAGGACATTTTAATACAAGGTCTTGAAGTTGGGGAAAAATTGACAGTGAATTCATATCAAAAAATCAATTCATTTTACCTCTATAGTGGAATTGCTGTATAAATTATCTTTTTTTTTTGCTTTCGCTAGACGTTAGAACCTCAGAGGTTTCCTAATGAAGTCATTTAACAGAATGGGTAATCGGCAGAAAAATCAGAGAGTGACTGTAACTTGTAGTTTGCTAAAAAGGTACAAAGTTAGAAACAATAGTGCAAATTAGTTTCAGAATGGCAAAAAAACATGCTTATGCCTATAGGCAGGTTCGGTCTACTTTCTCCACTGCAGGTGGTGCTTGTCCACAGCAGCATTGCAGTTGGAGAGGAAGTCAAGAAGAACTTGGTTCCTCTATGGCAGGAGTCTCAAACTGGCGGCCCTCCAGCTGTTGTGAAACTACAAGTCCCATGAGGCATTGCAAGGCTGACAGTTACAAGCCTGACTCCCTCGGGCAGAGGCATGATGGGAGTTGTAGTTTCACAACAGCTGGAGGGCCGCCAGTTTGAGACCCCTGCTCTATGGTTTCCTGGGTCACTGGAGAAGCGATCTGATTGGATGCTGCCACCCCATGCGACTCTAGCAGCCATCTTGAGTCAGGCAAAGCCTATTTAAGGCCCTGATACCCATGCCTGGTATGCATTTGTGAGTGGGCAGCATAGGGACAAGTAATCCATCTGTCAGGGACAGTACTGGTGGCAGTGAAAGGTTCGCGGTGAGGAGGGAAAGCGCAAGGTTCGCAACTTCTCTGGGTATCTTGCCGCTTGTGCACAAGACCTCCAGGCTGCATTCTGTCCCTCCTAACAGGCGCTGTCAGTTCGGCAGAAACCTGCGCTACACGCTGTTGGAATTTGTGAGTGTTCCTGGCTGGGCTGTCTTCCCACTGGGTTTATTGTGAACTGTCGTTTTATTGCTTATACAATTATATTGCTTATACAATACAAGTTCTTTACATCGTTTTTGGACTGTGTGTGTTATTGCCGCCACACTATGCTGCACTCACCTACACGCTTCAGAATAATAAAAGCAGCCCAAAGATGGACTCTTTACAGTAATGTCCCGGTCACTAAATCAGGGTAACATATGACTGAATAGCATAGTCTCTATAATACTCTACAACAGTGGTCTCCAAACTGTGGCCCGGGGCTGGATGTAGCCCTTTGCTTGCCTTTATCCAGCTGTTGGGGCACCATTCCTCCCCACTGCCACCATCACTGGGGCACCATTCCTCCCCACTGACACCATCACTGGGGAACCATTCCTCCCCACTGCCACCATTCCTCCCACTGACACATCACTGGGGCACCATTCCTTCCACTGACACCATTGATGGGGCATTATTCCTCCCACTGATACCAAGAACGGGGCATTGTTTACGCCCACTGACACTGGGGCATTTTCTACTCCAACAGGTCACAGTCTGGGCCCCCTAAAGTCTAAAGGACGGTAAACTGTCTCTTTGTTTAAAAGGTTTGGAGGCCTCTGCTCTATAAGAACACTACAGACTACTACTACTCACTAATCACTACTTCAGTAAGGCATTACAAAACATACTGTAGCTACTTATAATTATCCTCATAGGCAGTGTCCCTCACAGTGAAGTACAGGGTAGCTCTAATAACACAGGTGAACAGCTGGAGGGATCCAAGGCCCAAGGGCAAAGCGCCACTCCACTGGAACTTGAGTATTCTGGTAGCAAACGGGGAGGGGTCCACAGACTCTGGGTCTTTTGAAGAAGCTGCGTGTTAATGGGCTCTGACCTGGCTGCCCGCACCCTGGTTATGAAAGTGGAGGGCATCCAACCTAGCAGCAGATCACTTGTCCAGCTATCTCTGCCTCATCAGTTATGGGAAGCAAGGAAACGTATCTTCGCTGGGAAAGTCTAGGAACCCAGGGAGTTGTGAGAAAAGGAGGCATAGGCCTGCATTTGAGCATGGTGAGTTAATGCCCACTAAACTACAGTAGAAGAAAGGTTTTCAGTTCAGGCCTTAAGCAATGTAGAGGGAAGGATTTCCCTTAGGCACCTCTCCCAGGAGTGGTGGTTGAAGGTTGGCTCTTTGCTCAGATCTTTACAATGAGTGAGCAAGGAGGAAAGTACAAAAGCAGGATGTATGAATAAGGATTTCATTTCATTACTAATCTCGTATCATAAAAAGCCAAACCATTTCAGGGGTTCAAGGTGCACTTCTTATTTTTGGCTTAGTATTTACAAATGAAGCGTATAATGGACTGATACAACTGGATGAATCCTGAGGGGCAAGTCGTATAATTGCTCTAAATGCTGATGAAGCTGCTAAATTGGCACCTAGAGTGATCATACCAATTTGCCCCTAGTAGAAAGTCCACTAATCTAAAGCCAGCTCAACTTTGCTACTGTTTGCATCACTTGCCCCTTCCTTTTAGATTGTAAGCTCTTAAAAGCAGGGCCCTCCTAACCCTCTTGTACTGAATTGTAATGCGACTGTATTGTCTTCCTTTATTTTGTAAAGTGCTAAGCAAACTGTTGATGCTATATACAATGATCATCCATAAAATTATGACTACCCACCATAACCCATTGAAGCATGGACTCTACTAGACCTCTGAAGGTATGCTGTGGTATCTGGCACCAAGCCGTCACTAGCAGATCCTTTAAACCCTGAAATTTGCGAAGTAGGGCCTCCATGGATCAGACTTGTTTTTCCAGTACATCCCACAGATGCTCAATTAGATTAAGATCTGGAGAATTAAGAGGCCAAGTCAACACCTCAAACTCGATGTGGTGTCCCTCAAACCATTCTTGAATTCATCAGACCAGGCCACCTTCTTCCATTGCTCCATGGTCCAGTTCTGATGCTCACGTGCCCATTGTTAGCCCTTTTGGCTGTGGACACGGGGCAGCATGGGCACCCTGACCGGTCTGCGGCTACACAGTCCCATGGACAACAAACTGCGATGCTCTGTGTGTTCTGACACCTTTCTATCAGAACCAGCTTTAACTTTTTCAGAAATGTGAGATACAGTATCTCTTTTATTGGATTGGACTACACAGGCCAGTCATCACTCCCCACGTGCATCAGTGAGCCCATGACCCTGTTGCCATTTCACCGGTTTCCTTCCTTGAACCACTTTTGGTCGGTCCTGACTCCTGACCACTGCAGACCTGGAGCATCCCACAAGAGCTGCAGCTTTGGGGTGGCTCTGACCCGTTGTTCTAGACATTACAATGTAGGTCTTGTCAAAGTTGCTCAAATCCTGACGCTTGCCCATTTTATCTTCTTTCCACACTTCAGGGAAAACATGTTCACTTGCTGCCTAATATAGCCCACCCACTTTTAGATACCATTAAAATGAGATAATCGATGTTATCCACTTTACTTGTCAGTGGTCATAATTTTATGGCTGATCAGTGTAAATCTTGTATAATAATAAACTAAGACTTTAGGTGTACATAGGGTTAATTGATGACCGTCAGTGCCAGATCCAGCCAAAAATTCAGCACGTTGTGCAATATCTGTCGCCACCCCAGAACAAAGTTGCCAAATTCCATGTAGATTCCACTTCAGAGCGGCTCGCAGGGCAGGGTGACAGGGTAGCAGCTCGTATTTTGTGGTCTGGCTTGTCATAGGCTCCCAGCACTCTGGACGGACAGAAAGCAGAACCTTTCCTGAGAATGGAGGAGGATTACCACTTCTGTGTCCCGGGGACCCCGCGGTTCCCTATTAGGGGAAAAAGTGAGAAGGCCACGGAGATAACGATTCACCAACTCCAGGAAAAAGATTGAAAAACCCACAAATGACCCAAAAGACGAGATTTCAGTTGTAAATTTATTAGGCGGTCGCTGTCAGTCCCTGCGAACAGCGTTACCGAGCGTCCAAGGCTGACACCGAACTAGGGAAGATAAAATAATTTCATCTCCACATTGTAATTTAAAGTTGCAGTAAAGGCAATTATAAAAAGACAAAAAAGAATGCAGTTCTGTAATCATTACACCATTACAGTGAGGGAAAAAAGTATTTGATCTCCTGCCGATTTGTACGTTTGCCCACTGACAGACAAATGATCAGTCTATAATTTTAATGGTCGGTTTATTTTAACAGCGAGAGACAGAATAACAACAAAAATATCCAGAAAAACGCATTTCAAAAAAGTTATAAAATTGATTTGCATTTTAATCAGTGAAATAAGTATTTGATTCCCCATCAATCAGATAGATTTCTGGCTCCCAGGTGTCTTCTATACAAATATCGAGCTGAGATTAGGAGCACTCTTAAAAGGGAGTGCTCCAAAACTCAGCTTGTTACCTGTATAAAAGACACCTGTCCACAGAAGCAATCAATCAGATTCCAATCTCTCCACCATGGTCAAGACCAAAGAGCTATCCAAGGATGTCGGGGACAAGATTGTAGACCTACACAAGGCTGGAATGGGCTACAAGACCATCGCCAAGCAGCTTGGTGAGAGGGTGACAACAGTTGGTGCGATTATTCACTAATGGAAGAAATAAAATAACTGTCAATCTCCCTTGGTCTGGGGCTCCATACAAGATCTCACCTCGTGGAGTTTCAATGATCATGAGAACGGTGAGGAATCAGCCCAGAACTACACAGGAGAATCTTGTCAATGATCTCAAGGCGGCTGGGACCATAGTCACCAAGAAAACAATTGGTAACACACCACGCCGTGAAGGACTGAAATCCTGCAGCGCACGCAAGGTCCCCCTGCTCAGGAAAGCACATGTACAGGACGGTCTGAAGTTTGCTAATGAACATCTGAATGATTCAGAGGAGAACTGGGTGAAAGTGTTGTGATCAGATGAGACCAAAATCCAGCTCTTTGGCATCAACTTCTTTGGAGGAGGAGGAATGCTGCCTATGACCCCAAGAAAACCATCCCCACCGTCAAACATGGAGGTGAAAACATTATGCTTTGGGGGTGTTTTTCTGTTAAAGGGGACAGGACAGCTTCACTGCATCAAAGGGACAATGGACGCGGCTGTGTACCGTCAAATCTTGGGTGAGAACCTCCTTCCCTCACTCAGTCACCCTATGTCTTCTCCAGAGACGCCATCCATCGCTATATGAACATATGTTTGTTGTTCTGTCAATAACGCTGCCATTTCTTTTCATCTTGTTCACACATTTGGTTTTAAAATGTGTTTTGTGTTTTGGATGATGTGAAGTATTATTACGAGGGAGGCTTTTAAACACTGTCTGTCAGCACTCGGGCCCAGCACGCCTGGAACACACAGAGTTCTGTTCTGCGGGAGAGGGAGAGAATGTCTTTCCTTTTCATCTACCATGTAGAGAACACCCGTCAGAATGTAACAGAATGCAAAATATTCCGGGGGGCGGGGGGGGGGGGGGGAGACGACGACTTAAGGGCAACTCCGCAAAACCAGCGAAGTTGTTTAGAGAACTACAAACATTATAGAATAAAACATTACAACAGTTTATTCCATTCATCTGAAAATGGACACTTTGGGCCCAATTTGGACATTTTCACTTGGGGGTGTACTCACTTTTGTTGCCAGCGGTTTAGACATTAATGGCTGTGTGTTGAGTTATTTTGAGGGGACAGCAAATGTACACTGTTATACAAGCTGTACACTCACTACTTTACATTGTAGCAAAGTGTCATTTCTTCAGTGTTGTCACATGAAAAGATATATAGATATAATATATCTAAAGATATAATTATTATATAATAATTATTATAAAGATATAATAACATGTCGAATGTTTTGTATCAAGTACATAGGTAGTCACCAGACTTTAAATGCATATGTTGCTACATTACATACAATACAGATAAAAATAGACATGGTAGATATACATGTTGTAGTACATCATTATAATAAAGAAGGATAACTGTTGGCATGTAATGGCACTCTACGCGTTTCCTGGTATTTCAACCATTCATCAGGAGTGTTATGAAGTAGTAAACTGAGAAATGGAGAGCAGGGGTTAATAATGAGAGTAAGAGGAGGGCTGAGACTTCATGTCTCGCTGTAATGGAAAATACATTGGAGTACTTACTAATGGTTCCTAGGCCCAGTTTGGTATCCACCAAGGCAAGCGGGGGCCGAAGGCATGATGTCTCTCTCTACATGGCGTACCCTCAATTAAAGTCCCATTAACTCACCCCTTCCTACTTATTAAATTAGGTCTTTCAATGTGTGTGTCAGGTCACGTTCATATTTTACACACCAAATTTTGGGTTAAACACCCGCCCACAGACCTGTCACACCCTACCCACTTCATTGGGGCTTTAATAATTGTGCAGTAATACATCAATTCAGCATTAGATAATTTTCCCTATTCCCATTAGATTCCCAAGCCATTCCCTATCTATGTATTATCTTCGACCCAAAATTTATCAATTAATTATCTGGTTATTAGACCATTTCCCTACTCCCAGTTCGGTTCAGCTTGGGCTATGGGGGGTGTGGGTGTTTTCTCTGCTTCCGGGGTTGCGATGAGCAGCGGCCCATCCCTCCCCCCCACCTTCGGGTGGGGCGGGGCTTGGTTCCTTGCTCATCGGCGCCATGCTTGGACGCCGCTTTTGGCGATGCCATTGACGTTGAATCAACGTCACTCCAATTCCATCTATGGCCATGCACGAGACGGGCTTGGGACCCACTGCTGATGGCTCCTCCATGTGCAGCTGGGTGCCTCCGCCTTTCCTGTGCACTGTGGCCAATTATGCATGGCGTTAGCGGGGCCCCTCCCTGTGGTTGGAAGTATATAGCAACCCGGAGGTAGCTGGTGGTTCATTTGCTTGATTCAATTCTAAGGAAACACATCCTAATCTTACACACAGGTTACTTCCCTGTTGGAAGATCAACTATCCTCTTATGGTATGTTGTAGCTGTTTATCACTTTATACACACTTAATCATGTAGTCCCTTTGTGGAAACACATAGATATTTTTGTCCCTGTACCCTCACACCCCTATATACTAAATTAATCCCCCTTTTTTCTGACACACTTTTTTCTAGAAATACCATGCACTCTTGGTGTACACATAGTCCATTGAGTCTTGACTGTGACCACTATGCTGGGCTCCGGGTGCTGCTCTCCACCCTTGGAGGGTTCCCCCACTTCAACCCTGGGGGGAGACATCATGCCTTCGGCCCCCGCTTGCCTTGGTGGATACCAAACTGGGCCTAGGAACCATTAATAAGTACTCCAATGTATTTTCCATTACAGCGAGACATGAAGTCTCAGCCCTCCTCTTACTCTCATTATTAACCCCTGCTCTCCATTTCTCAGTTTACTACTTCATAACACTCCTGATGAATGGTTGAAATACCAGGAAACGCGTAGAGTGCCATTAGATGCCAACAGTTATCCTTCTTTATTATAATGATGTACTACAACATGTATATCTACCATGTCTATTTTTATCTGTATTGTATGTAATGTAGCAACATATGCATTTAAAGTCTGGTGACTACCTATGTACTTGATCCAAAACATTCGACATGTATTTTAGGGTATAATAAACTATGTACTGTAGATTCAATTTTACTTTATATTGTTATTATTTTTAATTCTCTACATGGCGTACCCTCAATTAAAGTCCCATTAACTCACCCCTTCCTACTTATTAAATTAGGGATGGAGGCCGCCATGTCTTTCAATGTGTGTGTCAGGTCACGTTCATATTTTATCTCCTATAGTAGTGTTAGCAGTCTTTGACCATCTCCTGTAGTAGTGTTAGCAGTCTTTGACCATCTCCTGTAGCATGTTCCTAGTTTCCAGCTACACCTGTAGCAAGTCTGTAGCCTCAGACCATCTTCTGTAGCATTGTCCTCAGTCTCAAACCAGGCCTTTAGCATGTCTATGACCATCTCCTGTAGTAAGCCACCATCTCCTGTAGCATGTTCCTAGTTTCCAGCTACACCTGTCTGCAACTATGCCTTTAGCATGTCTATGATCTCAACCACCTCCTCTAGCATGTCTCTACCGTATATACTCGAGTATAAGCCGAGATTTTCAGCCCTTTTTTTAGGGCTAAAAGTGCCCCCCTACATGATCAGCGTGTCATGCAGACAGACGGCAGTGTTCAAAAGCCGCGCCTCCTCCTCCTCCTCCCCGTCCGTGATAGGAGGAACACTCATTTTCCCAGCAGTAAGTCAGTGTGCAGTGTTCCGCCTATCACGGACGTCCTGTCATTCTCATCTCATGGACGAGGATGAGAGGATGTCCGTAATAGGCGGAACACTGACTGCTGGGAAAACAGTGTTCCTCCTATCACGGACGAGAAGGAGGCGCGGCTTTTGTATCTTGGAATGGCGCCTTACACGCTGATCGGCTGGATCAGCAATGGGGGACACAGATCGAACATAAAGACTGCATCGGCACATAAAGGCTGCAATGGTGGACACAGGTGGCAGATCGCACAGGGAGGCATACACAGGACCCAGGGGATGCAGATCGGCACAGGTAGGCTGCAATGGACACAGGGGGGTATGTACAGGACACAGGGGGGTATGTACAGGACACAGGGGGGTATGTACAGGACACAGGGAGACATGCAGCTGCAGATGGGCATTGCTGACCCTCTTTTCCACTTACAGTAGCTGCTGCATTTTTCACCCTCGGCTTATACACGAGTCAATACGTTTTCCCAGTTTTTTTGTGGTAAATTAGGGGCCTCGGCTTATATTCGGGTCGACCTATACTCGAGTATATACGGTAGTCTTTGACCATCTCCAGTAGCATGTCTGCAATCTCTCACCATCTCCTGTAGTACACCAGCAGTCTCTGACCACCAACTGTAATGACCAGACACTGTTTTCTGTAGCATAATACACACTATTATGGGTACACCTTTGGTGATATCAAGGACTTCAAATTTGAGATCTGCTATATATGTGTACTGTATGTATGAATGTGAGTTGGGGACCTTAGGTTGCAAGCTCCTTGAGGGCAGGGACTGATGGGAATAAACAATGTATATGTAAAGGGCTGCGTAAATTGATGGCACTATAAGTACCTGAAATAAATAAATATCAAGTAGGTTGACCACATCTGTCCTACTTCATCCCCAAAAAAAAAAAAAAAAAAAGTTTGAGATTTAGATACATTTTAATTTTGACTGTGTGCCCCATTTAACATTAAAGTGATACTAAACACACACTGTTTAATTTATATTGTTTCTTCTATTTCTGTATTTGGATGACGACGACACTGTAATTATTTTAATAAAAAAAAAAATCCAAGCACCTTTTTCCTAATCGATGTACAGCTGTCACATGACCCAGCTCTTTCCCAGCCTGTCTGCAGGGAAACATAAGCAGGAGGAGCTTCTAGTCCTCTGCTGCTGGTTACATGTTCAAAATGAAAAAAAAAAAAAAAAAACTGCATATGGAATGCAGAGTAAAAAAATAAATAATTAGCGTAATAGCAATCAACTATTTTAAATTGTCATACAAATATATATTTGAAATAAAATAATTTTTTTGGGGAAAAAGTAGGCTTGCGGAGGGACGGGGTGGGGAGGAATAAAGCACTGGAGGGAAATGAATAAATAAATAAAATGATATGCTAAGAGAAGCGCAGAGGTAGAACAAGGATATGTTAATATATAAGCTGATGGTTGGAGATCAATTGTATGTATATGCACTTTTGATGTTGATGTATGTTGATAAGCTCAATAAAAACCTGATTTAAAAAAAAAAAAAAAAGAAATAAAATCTTTATTATTTTTTGGCAATTACATGGTTTGAGTGGATTTCAGCCTGTGTCTTTGAATAAGAGGGAGATGAAGCCTCCAATAATCTACATGTATTATCCCGTCCCCATTGTGTTAAGCTGGTTAGTGGACATGTTGGAGGAGGGAAGGAGTGGGCTGTCATTTACCACTGTGTATACACTCACATGTGTGACTCTATAGTCACATGGGCTGCTCAGATGTGATAAGGAGGAAATGCTCAGCATAGAAACTCACTGAAAACTGAGCATGTGCAGAGTTGCCACCACAGCTGCAAAATCCCCAGCTAAATTGGGGACATGGACAGAAGGGGAGATCGAGAAAAATAGGATCAACCAGTTTTTTTTGCAGAATACAGAAAATGTATTTCATAGTGACTGAGTGAATATGAACAGCATGTAATACACCATTTATTGATCGTTTTTTATGATGTGGGTTTAGAGACACTTTAAACTGTGTCTCTTCTTCAAATTCAAACTGTAATTGTTCCATTTTAAGATGGGTGCCCACTAATAAGATCACCGAGTATCACCATCAAGAGCATCACGATAGGAGTATCTGCATTAAAAATTTGCTGACTTCATCATGCATGCATTCACATTGAACACAAGAGACAGACCAGAATTTGGAAATATAATTTTATTATAATTTACAGAGTAAACCTGACTCTTATTGTAACATGAACAGAGATGGCAGTGCTCACAATTTAGGGGACATTTCTCTTTGGAATCGTACTGAGAAGCAGACAGAAGGGGTGTTGGATATTATTAGATTATAGCGTATTTTGTGCTTGCTGGGGGCTTAGCATCATTCACCAATAAAAAAAGCTTACAGTTCAGTCCATGAAAGCATAGAAAACAAAAAAAAAACACAAATTCAGCTTTATCATGAAGAAAAGACACAATAATGTTGAAGACAGGCAAGGAAACTGACCAAATTAAATAGTCACCACTTCATGATGAAAGGTGCAGCACTACTGCCATGACAATAGCCATTGTGGGCATAAAGGGGTTTCAGTAGTGAAAGCATACACACAGATTTGAGGGGACAGATTTCCTCCTTCATGAAGTAGGGATTAGGGTGGTAGTAACTGTCAAAAGTCCTGAATGGTCAAGAGTAAAACTCATGCATCTTTTAATTGCCTCAGACTCCAATGGTCACGGAATTTTCCTTTCGTGCTTCCATAATTCACTTGTGTATCAAAAATGAGAATCTGGGCAATAAACTATTAGAGACCATTCTCTCCTTAGGTACACATGGAGCTGTTTGCCTTGCCCATAATCCTCTGCCACTCATAACCCAATGATAAGATGGAGTTGGTGAGTTATAGTCACATTTTTGTGCAGAAGTATAAAGATGCTAAACCAACAAATCTTCTAGTTTCTTTTTTCATTACCGTAAACAAGGAATTTTTTGATGCCCAACCACAATGGTCAACGATTTTCTTAACAACAACAACTATCTCTAGTCAGACATGAGGCCTTAATGTGCAAGTACACTTTATTAGTTAAATGGCACTTGGCTTTACACACAAATGCACTTCAGAACGCACAATATTAGGCCAAAAGTGTGTGGACATCCTCATCCCTCCAAATTATTGTGTTTATGTGTTTTGAGTGTAGGGTAATGGTATACAAAAGACATTTTAGGCAACGGTGTGCTTCCAACCCTTTTCTTGTACCATCATGACTGTTGCACAAATCCAACTCCATAAAGACATGGTATGAGGAGTTTGGTGTGAAGGAACTTCAGTGGTCTGACCTCATACCTACTGAACACCGGGATGGAAATGTATTTGTTAAAGTGGAAGTAAACCCTCCTATCGTTTTCAGCCAAGGAAGCTGCCATCTTGGCCTCTGTTCAATCTTCAACTGCCATGATGCTGCACATGTGATCCGTTATGACACCAGTCATTGGATGGTTTGATAGTTTGGTTGAAAGCATAGTCAATGTGACAGGTAGCATTTCCGGCATGCCATTTTTTTTTAACTATTTAAAATCAAAGGGTTTACTTCCGCTTTAAGCAAGGTCTTCTCATCCAACATTAGTACCCAATCTTAAAAATACTCTTTAGCCCCATACACACGGTCGGATTATCCGATGGATTCTGTCCTATCGGACAATGTTGTCGTAAATTCCGACCGTGTGTAGGCACCATCGGACAGTGTACGTCGGATTGTCCGACGGACAAAGTTCTATCTCCTGCTGGATAGATTTTTCGACAACAAAGTTCGATCACACCAAATCCGATCGTGTGTAGCGTAGTCCGACGGACAAAGTGCTACGCATGCTCAGATCACATTACAAGACCAAATCTATTGGCTACTAGCCTCTACGTAGTCCCGTCGTAGGCAACAAACGTCACCACGTTCAGAATGATTGGATTTTCCGACAACTTTGTCCGACCGTGTGTATGCAACACCAACATCAGACAAAGTACGACGGACATGATCCAACGGACCTGGTCCTCGGATAATCCAAGCGTGTGTATGGGGCATTTTGGTTCAATTGGCAATTCCTATAGACACTCTCCATAATCTTGTGAAGAACCTTCCTAGAACAGTAAAGACTGCTATAAGGGCAAGCCAACTGCCTATTTTTGAAAGAGTTTTGGAATGGGATGTCCAACAGGCTCACATAGGTGTGAAGGTCAGGAGTCCACAAGCTTTTGTCCATACAACGTATGTCCTAACTATGGTGGTAATGCACAGTTGCTGTAAGACCATGTACTTCCTGTGCTCTGTCCTTTCTGTCATGTCAAGTATATGGATCAAAGGTGAACTGGTTAATCACAAACCAAGATGCCACCTGCTTTGTAGACAAGATGAAACATGCACTTGGCAAAAGCTGAAAAGTGCCACCACCATTAAAGTAGAACTATAGGCAAAAAACTTATAAGGGAGAGTTCTAACCCCTGATGGTTTATTTTTTGCTATCTGTGCACCATTGGGGAGATTCCCCTTCATGTACAGTCCCATAGACAAAACAGCAAGTGAAAGGAAATTTAGGGAATCCCTTGGGGACCCCAGGTCACCAGAACTAGTGTCCCCATTGGAAGATTTCCCTGCTTTTTAAGGGGACAAACCAATATTTGGGCTTTTCTTTTACTTTCAATGATCATGGTAAACTAGACAAATAGAGAGGGCGAGCTTCCCTAATGGAGGCACAGACAGCAATAACAACTGACAGGGGTTCTAATCCCTTTCCACTCTATCCAAAACTAAAGAAAAATATGGGCCTTTAGTTATTCTTTAAGACAGATATACTAAAGCTGTTGAGTAATTTTTTTTTTTTTTATATTTTAAGGCCTGGTATTGAAAGTTCAGTAAAAGTGGACACACGCTTTAGATACCAATGCACTCCCTTACTCCTCTACGTAGCAGAGCGAGGGGGATCAGGACTTGCTCTGAGGGAGATTTAACATGTTGGAAAATGTACCTATATAATACCGAGCACCTCTGACCACTATAGAAGGCTGTCGCTCCAGAAGAGTGTAGAAACAGACCGACTATCTTAAGAAAGTCTCAAACTCAGGGGCATGGCTTGCTTTTACCAGGACATTTATGTTGTAATTATCACCCATTGTGATGTTACGACAAAGACAAAATGCTAAAAATGCACCTTTCTCTAAGGCCCCTTTCACACTGGGGCGGTGAGGCGGTGACGGTAAAGCAGCGCTATATTTAGCGCTGCTTTACCGTCGTTTTCACCGCGGTTTTCGGCCGCTCGCGGTGCGGTTTTACCCCCCGTGAGCGGCCGAAAAAGGGTTAAACACCCCCCGCAGAGCGCCGCCGTAGCGGCGCTTTGCGGCGGTATTGCCGCGGTTTTACCGCGGTCTCCCATTCTTTTCAATGGGAAGGAGCGGTATAGGAGCGGTGAACACACCGCTCCTATCCCGCTCCAAAGATGCTGCTAGCAGGACTTTTTTTGTCATCCTGCTAGCGCACCGCTCCAGTGTGAAAGCCCGCCGGCTTTCACACTGGAGTTAAAGGGGCCGGATTTTTTCATGCGGTGAACAGGCGCTATTTTTAGCGCTGCACCGCATGAAAAACGCCCCGGTGTGAAAGGGGCCTTACAATTCCACCGATGTAAACGTCAGTCAGGTGATCAAAGCCGAAGCACTGAAGTGTGATAGAACTGGAACAATTAGGGCAAAGATAATTTTGTTCCCAACTGGAAGGAAGATGGTCACAATGAAGATGTTCCTGAGAGTAGAGGTCTGCGTTAAACCCTCATCAGCCCTGATATGGCAAATATTTCTTGGAGCGTTATTACCAGATCACACCGTGACTGAACAGAAGAGGTCAGAGGTACTGGAAATAAATGTATACCGTATATGCACACCATGCTTCACAATGGACTCTCTATGAAAATAAATAAAATGTATATACACAAACCACCACTTCCCATGATTATACAAAACATAAAAAAAAATGTATGATAAAATGCAGTACCATAATTTAATCGGGGAAAAAAGGAAAGAAAAAAAAAAGGAAAACCTAAAAATTGTTTTGGGAAAGGGGTATGTACAGTTTGCTCATGTGAAAAATATTTCCATTTATCAAGATCAACAGATGGACCTAGGTAGTTCATGAGATGAGTCGCCTGAGCTGAAGTTTCACCAGCTCTGGAGACAATTTCAGGTGGAAAGGGGCAGGAAGAGACTTGCCAATGGGACCATCGATCAGAGAGGGCAATGAGATAAAGAGCATTTGAGAAGGCAGGAGGATGGATTAAAGGAGGTCTGGCCAACTAGAATCCAAGCTACTTCTAATACATAAAACCTGACATCACAGGCGTCCTTCATCTAGTCAGGGCAGAGGGAGCCTAGGAAAAAGATGTCTGACACAGTTGTTGGCTAGTTATGGGAAGCAATATATAAAAGGAACTATATGTTAATGCTAAAATTTCACCAAATTCAGATTTACATTTTGCTTTTTCTGGGAAAGTAGCAGGTTCTCTTAACAGCCCATCTATCAGCCCATTTGCCTGCTGGCAGTTCCAAGTAAAAAAGCCAAGTGTAAGGTCAGACGCACATGGAGGGTGTCTGCCCTACAAACAGTGCTTGGGCCCACCAGCTAGCCACTCATTCCCCAATCACTGATTCATGGGAGAAAGGAAGAAGGGTAACATGCTCGCTCATACCCAGAAGTACTGAATATTGTAAAGGGCTTCTCCTGGCATATGGTGCAGCAGGGAAGAGAAGTATCTACAACAAAGGGTGCAGGCTATCTGGTCAAAATGTCCCTCGTAGGGCCACTGATGGTAATATCTGACAGAGGTTTTAACCCTCTTGTACTCTATCCTAAAGTACGTAAAACATTTTGGCTGGAGCTGGGCTTTAGGGCAGTCATACAGGGATTGACCAAATTCCAATCCATATATGTGCAGGCTGGTTGTACACAAGTCGATCTAGCCAACCTGTCTGTTTTTTCTTAAATTACCAGTTTTGCCAGCAGCAATAAGTATGGTATTCTGATGGCGGGGAAGGCTCCTTGCCATCAGAACACAATAGCACAGCGGGAGTGATTCCCCCCATCCACCCATAATGTTTGGATGGGGGAATCAGATCTTTTTTTTTTCCGTTAAACCCACTGGTTGAGCAAAAAAAAAGTTTAATGTATGGCCAACCTTAATCTCCAATGTCAGATATGGATTGACTGATTCTTTACAGGTAACCTGCCAAGAGAAATATGACAGTTAATACTGCAGACTTTGTAAAAGATTCACTATCCAAAGTTATTATCATTTCTTTACTACCTAGTGAGTGATTGGCTTGGAGTTTGATCTTTTGATGCTTCGTTGGCTGTATGCTCGTTCCATGTTAGTCATTTACTAGGAGAGTGAGGCAAGGATGATAATAGCAGTCTTAGGGCCTGCACTTTAAAAGAAAAACAAATCAGCTCCATTTTCCTATTCTCCCATGTGCTTCATAGGCCTGGAACCAGAAACGTAGACTGTTCAGGGAAAAAAACAACAGGTTGGCCAGATGTAAAGCCAAGTGTTGAAAACCCAACAGGCTATAGTGAAGGCATATAATACAATTTCCACTCTTTACTGGGTTTTTTAAGGAGTCCAAGTGGTCACATGACCGTACCTTGAGAGTTCCTTTCCATGCACAGTCAAGGCAGTAGGTGATGAGAGCCTGCAGGGGCTCGTCATTTCCAGATACAGGAGCTGACTTGAGATCCTCCTCCAGCATTAGAGGAGGCTTTACGTTCCATAGATATAAGATGTGGGCTGTGTGATATAAGCTGAATACAGAAAGACTTGCAGGCACACTATGGAGGAGATTTACTAAAGTTGTGGCACATTTTCTGTTTTATTTTCTGTTAAAAAAAAAAAAAAAAGTTGTGGCACACAGAATCTGGCGAAGCTGTGTATAATAACCAATCCGCTTGTAGGTTTTATTGTCAAAGCCTAATTGAACAAGCTGAAGTTAAAGGCTGATTGCTTACTATGCATAGCTGCACCAGATTGTGCGCACCAGTTTTAGTAAATCTCCTCCCGTGTGTTAGTACTGCACTCCCATAATTGAAGCGTACATTAAAAGGTGACCATGCCACCACTGCATTGTAGGCCATTGCTTGAGTATTTTCACCCTAAAACAGGACGTGAAACTGACAGAGCAGTAACTTCATGGATGGAAGGTAAAATTACATAGATGGAGCACAAAAATGGTTTAATGGGGCACAAGCAACTAAACAATAAATTCTACATTTTAGGTCTACATACCTCTTTAACTGTAACTGTACCCCCCATCCAAGTCTATAACTAACCTTTCCTTTGCTCCTCCACCACTCTGTTGAACACCGGGAGTCAAAGAAATCACAGAATATTTCAAGGTACGAAGGAGCATGTGACTCATTCCAAGTAGGATCAATCATCGATTAACATAATGTATTTTTAGCTGAAGAGGGCCAAGTTAATTGAACTTGTTGCTTTGCCTGTCGGCATAGTAAATGTTCAATTTCATGTCATAGGAGGTTATGATGCCCTAGCTGGATAATGGATTCACTGGACCCTCTGAAAAGGCCAATTCTGCATCAATGGCGGTCACATGGCTGGAAATTATTTGTAACTGTAACCTGACAGGAGAGAACTCATGAAAATGCTAGATTTACTTCCATTTGGAAAGTAGGGAATATTACCGACATGCAAGCCATTCATTTCACAGCTTTATTAACCCAAAGTAAACAGATATGTTTAAAATATTCCCCCTTCCACTGAAATAAAAATATACTTATCTGCATCAACAATCAATTATAATAAAGGAAAACAAATGAAACTGGTAGGTTGGTTGAGATGTAAGCACCCCCCGATGGAAGCATTATAAACAGTCACACACTGCGTACAACCTTAGAACATAACTCCACAAGCCTGGAGGCCATCAGAGGTTTCCACACATTATAGAGGATTGGTGGGAGAGAGCAGAGCAGTGAATACCAATGGCTCTCTCTCTCCATTAGCCAAGCCATCCAATAAAGAGCTATGTCTCTATTTGCAGCCAGCTGATCAACCGGAATCCATGGTGAAGAGTTGAATGTCCTGGGGATTCCAGTACAGGCCGACCCCAGAATTATATACTAAGGACCAGACGTAGGGGATGAAAAATTCCTCGGGCTGCTCCTCTTCCACGTATTTGAACTTCAGCTCAGGAAATTTCTGCGGAAAAACAAGACAGGTTATTGTGGAATTCAGGAAACCGGAAGAGAAAAACTAAGTTACGGTAGTTACCTGGTAACACTACTTCCAGGAATATTCTTTAACAAAAACTTTATTTATTTCGTACATGACATGTTAGAACAGTGGTACAATCTCAGCAGTGGTTAATTGCAACAGAACAGGAAATAAACAGGAAAATCAATTATCCGTCAGCAGCGATCAAACATTCACAATAAGCATTGACAGGAGATGTTACTTCGACAATATACATTGGTAATGGTAAAGCCAGTGTTAAAGCATTAAATTTGTAGGAAAAGTCAGAGGAGACATAGTGGGTCCACGTCACCCCTGACACAGGGGCTGTGAAAGGTGTACGCTCCATGCACAATTGTCCTGATTCCGATGGAGGTCTCGGCACATGTCGGAGGGAGGGGGGAGAATTGTCACATCTCAATGTGTATGTCTGGTCTTTCCTCGACTCATACATACTATCTGTCTAACCATTATGGGAGATCATTCTGCCTTTCCTGGGTCCAGGCTGCCCAGATCTTCTCAAACTTCTAAGGACAGTTTCTTCCTAAGTAGGTTAACTCATATAGTGGCAATGCCGCATCCACAAGGGCCTTCCATTGGGAAACCGTAGGTGGGCTGGGGTCTTTCCATTTGAGAAGGATCACCTTCCTGGCGTAGAAAGCCAAGTAGAAAACAAAGTGCTTTTTAGCTTGTGTTGTTTGTAACGTGTCAACAATACCTAGTGGTAGCGGTAGGGGATTGCATGGAACGTGCAACTTTCCTATGGAATTGATTTCCGCCGTTACTGCTTTCCAGAAGGACTTGAGGTATTCGCAGGACCATATGACATGAATAAAAGGTACCTGTAGCTGTTGTGCATTTAGGGCATAGGCCACGTCTATCAGGGTAGATGCTGGCCAAACGTTTAGGCGAGTAATAGGCTTGGTGGATTCCAGGAATATTCTAGCAAGCCTATCTGGCATGTGCTGTCCTCGAATAGGACTTGGAACAACAGTTTCAGGACAGTGGTGGTGTACAGAACCAGTATATGTGCTACAATAACCTGTCATGACTCCACCTGGTTCAACAAAATATGCTAGGCGCAAATCACTCCAATCTAATAGACAACTTTAAAGCAGACCATACATGGGCTGAACAAATAAAATTGAACTGATTCACCCATCCACACACATTCAAGGTGGATGCAGGAATCATGCCCGCTGTGTCAATGGATTTTGACAGTCCAGTTAGCTGGACTCCTCCCCCCTGCTCCAAAGCAAAGTCCACAAATGATAAAAGGACCAGCTGCAAACCAGTCTTCAGTGTAGCAAAACTTTATTGCACTGGACATTTACAAAACGAAACCTGGCTTCATATATCTGTGAAGGTTCTCATATATTATTATAATATTATACAGGATTTATATAGCACCAACAGTTTGCACAGCGCTTTACAACAGGAGTGCAGACAGTACACTTAGGCCCCTTTCAGACGAGGCGGACTCCGCTTGCACGGAGCCCGCCTCTGTCCGCCGGCTCAGCGGGAGATCTGTCCGTTGATCTCCGCTGAGCCGGCGGATGACAAGTCCCTCTCCGCTCACTGAGCGGGGAGGGGCTTGCGAGCGCCGCTGATCCGTTTTTATCCGATCTCACCCGATCCGATCCGCCAGCGACGGATCTGGACGTGTGGCCATCCGTCTGCTTTTGGCGGATCGGACCGGGTCGGATGTCAGCGGACATGTCTCCGCTGACATCCGACGCTCCTTAGAGTAACATGGAGCGCCCGTTCAGATCCGCCGTCAAAACTGACAGGCGGATCTGAACGGCCCGTCCGTGTGAAAGGGGCCTTACAATACAAATCAATACAGGAGGGATCAGAGGGCCCTGCTCGTTAGAGCTTACAATCTAGAAGGGAGGGTCAAGTGGAACAAAAGGTAATAACTGTGGGGGGGTGAGCTGATGGAGAAAATGGAAATACAGTTGTTAGATGTGGGTAGGATAGGCTTCTCTGAAGAGAACGGTTTTCAGGGATCGTCTAAAAGCTAATAGAGTAGGAGCTAAGCGGACAGATTGGGGTAAGGCATTCCATAGGATTGGAGAGGCTTTGGAAAAGTCCTGGAGGCGAGCATGGGAGGAGGTGATGATGGAGCTAGAGAGCAGACGGTCTTGAGAGGAACGAAGAGAACGAGTAGGTTGGTATTTAGATATATATCCAGGTTATGGTATACCTAGTAGTTGTAAGTCACATTAAACTTGACTTCTTGCTCGCCCCAACATCCTCTTAGCCGCTCACCCTGGCCGTTGATTGGCTAGAGTGGATGGATTGAGAGCAGCGCAGCCATTGGCTCGCGCTGCTGACAATCACATCCAATGATGCGGCCAGCGAGCTGTATCACGGGAGAGCGCCCGCAAGTACTCCACACCATGCAAGGAAGCTCGCATTTAGGTGAGAAGTACTTGCGGGGAGGGAGCCGAGACAGCCGCCAAGGGACCCCAGAAGACCAGGTTTGGGGCCACTTGTGCAAAACGAGCTGCATAGTGGAGGTAAGTATAACATGTTTGTTATTTAAAAAAAAAAAAAAATTTTCTTTACAACCCCTTTAATCCAAACACCATGGAATGAGTCAAGGCAGACACTGGTTACCATTTTAACATCTGTACCCCAGCAATTTGAAAACAATTTACACATTCAGCCATATGAATCGGATGATTATCACCAATGCAGACCCCCCTGACAAGGATGGGATTATTTAACTAGTACTTTTTAAAAGTAGTTTAAAAGTTAGTTCAAACTTTTTTCACACCTCCCATCCTGTTTTTGGATAATCAACATCTGCCTTGACACATTCTGTGGTGTTTGGGTTAAGAGGTCTGTGCTACCTTCATGTAAATGCTGGGGTATATACCTGACGCTCATTAGAACTGAAAAAAATAAATAAAAATGAATTGGATTAGCTATTAAACGTCTTCACTTCGTCCAATCAGAGAACCCTTTGCATTCATTCAGAAAATTAAAAGGATTTCAGAATGCAGTGGACCTGCCGCTCAGCACAGGACTTGGAACCAATTGGAGATCACTGGAGTAGCAATATCAACTTCAGGGATTTCCAGCTTCCAGGGGCATCGGCCAGGTATGGCATATACATAGTTACGTTGGTCAATGCCGGACCAATCCAACTATGTAAAAAATATCCATAACTGGAATTCTTCTTTAATTTATAGTCTTCTCTACATTTACATGCCAACTAAGCTGCCCTGCAAAAGTGATATGGAGTTGGGACAAACTAGAACACGGTGAGGGATGCTGAAGGTAAGATGAGAGTAGTAAGCACCCCTAGCATGGTTTTCATCGATTGCAACCTTTGTAGCTGTCACTTCTTCTGGGCAGCATGGTCTCCATACAAATGTAGAAAGAATAGAAAGATATAAGAAAGAAATCTACTGATTCATTCAGTCACCTCATTTGTTTGGATGGAGGAATCATCTATGGCCAGCATTAGTGCATCTAAAGCCTAAAACGTGTTTCCAGTTTTGTATAGGGGAAGGGTGAGAACCTGTCAGGTTTTTATTACTGTTGCTCTCTACATGCCCTTGTGACCATTGTTACCAGTATAGAAAATTATATTAAGAGGCATATGTACGCACAACTATGGGGTGGAGAATGCCCTGGCCTCAGATGACTGGCCCGTATAGCTGACAGATTCCTAGTGGGCTGCCACACATGGGTTTGTATTCTAGTATGAACATGCTCAAGCTGATCACTGGTTGTCATCAGAATAGAAGGTGAGGAGAAAACTTCCAATGGGGACACCTGTTCCAAGATAGGGCGTCAAACTGAGATTTCTTCTCATTTCCAGTTGTTTCTCCTGGACGAGGGAAATGGGATAAAAAAAAACTATACTCGATCCTACACTAATAAACAAATTACTTTAGATGTACTTTAACCAGAGGCAAAATATGTGGTTCTAAAGCCTAATTCTACGCATTAAGGTAAAAGAAAAAAAAACCTGTGTCGGAGACTCTGCCCCTCACCCCTCCCTTTTACTTACCCAAACCCCATCGTGATCCAGCGCTGTGCACGAGAGCTGCGGCTCTCCTGGCTTTGTCCCTCCTCCCTGGGCAGATTGAGAGCAGTGGGAGCCATTGGCTCCAGCTCCTGTCAATCAGCTCCACTGACGAGGGAACGGAGGGGGGGGGGGTCGGGCAAAGTCCTGCTTGTCTGTGTCAATGGACACAGCAGCGGGGCTAAGTTGGGAGAAAGCCCGCACCAGTGCCCCCATGGAAATCGGTTTCCTATTGAAGTGCCAGCAAGAGAGGAGGAGCCAGGAGCGCCAGTTGGGTATCCGAGAAGAGCAGAATCGGGGAGCTCTATGCAATTCTATTGCACAGAGCAGTTAAGAATAGAAATGTTTGTTATTTAGAAAAAAATGTTTTCCTTTACAACCACTTTAATTGTAAGTCACAGTTCTAGTCTGCATTATTTGGTTTTAATGGGCCAGTAGTATCATGATAAGTCCACCTTAAATGGACAGAGGAGGTCTTCTTCAGAGTAGAAGGCAGGTGTGTGTATCTGAAGTTCAATCACCTTGGCTCATCCCATCTAGTCTAGTCTACAGATCACAGGCTTACGTTTTCTACTTTTGATAAGAGAAAATTGTCCTTACATTCAGAAACAATGGATGAAAGCCTTTGAATTCTATAGAGCAGACAGTGCTTGCAGAAAAAAGGAAAAAAAACAGCATTGTGTAACGTTAAAAGCCATTCATTGAATAAGAGAGAGCTTGGAGGACTGGTTAATGTGTGATGATTGCTAATAGGTCCCAGCTATTGCTGTTCACCACCTACACTACAAACACTGGTAAGTAATTCAATACGCTGATCATGAAAACTCCCAGTGTAGACAATGGCGCGATCATAGCCGCGTTGAGTGATGCGTCTCTGTAGAATATTGTATTGTCAGTGAGAGCCAACCATTCATAATAATCTAACAATGGCTCTTCCTTGGGAATCAAACATAATAGAGCCCCTCCTTGCTTCCCCAAAGAACGACCAACATTCATACGAGATTGTTCTATAAACTCGGACAAGATCTTAAAGAGACCCTGTCATTAACCTTTTAACTTCCTGAGGCCAATTGACAACACTGCCTTTGCTGCACTAAAATCCCAAGCCGTGTTGTCAGCCCTTCAAGAGCTCTCCCCAGCTGAACAGCAAAACATAAGGCCCCATTCACACGTGCCAATGGGGACATTAGTGATTGCATGCAGAAGAACGAACAAAGATTTCCAGCGATTATCAGCAGCCCTATTGAATGCCATAGAAGGCTGACAGCTCCTGTAAGTTAACTGCAGTAATTGCTTACCTGCAAATGATCAACCTTGAATACAATTACTCCTTGGGCGACCGCGATTAGCTGCGGGAACGGCCAGCCTCCCATTGCTATCAAATGGGCTGCATTGCCGGAAACCTCTGCTGGGTCTCCTACATGTAATCAATAACAGCCCCAGTCTGCTGTACAGTAGAGGAGAACTCCAGCAGGGTGGACAACACCGCTCGGAATTTCAATGAACACCACATAAAGTTAGGCACTCGCTGGATTTCAGGTCTACAGGTATTGGTTTTAAGAGTTAAAATATGGGGAAATGTGCATGTATGGCAGAGCTTTTTTATTTTATTTGTATTTTTCCCAGACATACCTTTTAAGAAAAACTATTTTTAGAACTTTTTCATTTCTTTTTTTTGAAGCTCATCTAACCCAAAATGGATGCCACTGTCTATGGCAGAAAGAACAAAGCGGTTATTTTGTGTCAGACTGACAGGGCAGCTTGGAAGCCTTTGATAATGGCCAGCGACGTTGATGAAGTAGAGCTAAGGAGTTTTGGTTACACAGTCCTAGTGATGTGGACACGGCCTCGGCCAAGTTTTAAGCTCACCTCATGCACGCTGTCAAACAGTAAAAGGTAATAGCGTTTGATCACAGGCAGATTGGAAGGAGCAGTCCTAGAATGAAAGGCTCTTTTAACCCAGTGCCAATCCACTAAGCCCAGGATCTGTAACCTGCAGCTATAAAACCTCACAAGTCCCGGCCAGCAGTTTGAAGTGGTTGTTGAGTGAAGGGCAGCAGTGTCCGTCTTGTGTGTGTGTGTGTGTAGTGAGACAAGAGAGGCGCGGGGTGCCCGACCTGAGGAGCGGCATCAATATGGAGACACACGGGAGCTAACTCATTAACAAACTGACACTGAACGCTATCACAGGTGCATTTAAAGGGACATGGTGGTGTATTAACAGTGAGTGCACATTTCCATTATTACTGTAAGATACCTGAATTACATTTTTGAAAGGACCCCCGTTTTCTAAAAGATTGCCATTTCATGAATGCAAAGATTTGTAGGAGCTCCCATTTATTGCCACCTCGGTGTACCGTCCAACACAAGATCATTCTGTAGGACAGTTGTAGTATAAATATGGAAAACTGCTTTTGCACAAGCTTGTATGTTTAGGCACTAAGCAGACATGGTGCCGGGCGCATGGCAGGAATATTCTAGCCATAGTTGGGATTATCAGTTTTTGACAACCTTCCTTTAACCCTTAGATTGGTCAGTCTAGGGGAGTCTGCAAAAAACGCACAGCACAAAGGTTCCAAAAAGTTTTGCCTCTCTTGTTGGCATTACACCTGCAGCTTTACCCTCATCATACACTTACCGAGCTCTGAATGTTTCCTCCCGCACGTGCCCCTTCCCCTGACTTCTCTGTCAAGATCAATGGCCCATCCATCAGTCCGTCCCCACATGCCAGGGTGCTAAGGGGGAACCTTAGACTCTGATCTCCCCTTTCAGGCCTTTCAGGCCCACATCCAATCCCTATCCAAATCATGCCACCTTAGCCTCCGCAACATTTCTAGAATACGTCCCTTTTTAACTATTGACACCACCAAGCTTCTGATTCACTCCCTGGTCATCTCTCGCCTCAACTACTGAAACTCCCCCCTCATTGGATTACCTTTACATAGACTCATCCACCTTACCAACCATTCATTGTCCTCTCTGCCAATCCCTAAACGGGCTTCCAATCACCCGACAAATAAAATTCAAAGTACTAACAATAATTCACAAAGCCATCCATAACTCTGCCCCCAGCTACATCACTAAACTAGTCCCAAAATACCAACCCAAGCCACTCGCTTCAGTCCTCCCAAGACCTCCTGATCTCTAGCTCCCTTGTCACCTCCTCCCATGCTCGCCTCCAGGATTTCTCCAGAGCTTCTCCCATCCTTTTGAACTCCCTACCCCAATCTGTCCGACTGTCCCCTAATCTATCCATCTTTAGACGATCCCTGAAAACCCTTCTCTTTAAAGAAGCCTTCTGCTTCTGACACACTGTTTTACTTTCTCCATCAGCTCATCCCCCACAGCTATTACCTTTTGTATGAATTGACCCTCCCTTTTAGATTGTAAGCTCTAATGAGCAGGGCCCTCTTACATCGTTACATAGTAGGTGAGGTTGAAAAAAGACAAGTCCATGTGTGTGATTATATGTCAGTAGTACATTGTATATCCCTGTATGTTGCGGTCATTCAGGTGCTTATCTAATAGTTTTTTGAAACTATCGATGCTCCCCGCTGAGACCACCGACTGTGTCCGATTCCTCTTGTACCAAAAATGTAACTGTAATGTCTGCCTTCATTTTGTTAAGCGCTGCGCAAACTGTAAAATATAAATCCTGAATAAAAATTATACACTTATCCCCTTCCATATTCCACAAAAAATTACTAAAGCTCATCTCCGAACAAAGCTAAACCCCCCACCAATTCACCAGCTTTTATAAAAAAAAACTTCTGAAGCTCTTTTTGATAACCTGACTCTGTGGTCCCTGTCCAGTGCTAATGTCACCAACAGGAGTGATGAGTGGTCACCTCTTAGTGACATCATCATACGTTACAGTCTTCTGGAACCTGAGAGCACCTTGTGGCTGGACAGCCAATTAAAAGTGTCCACATCACCAGGCAGTAAAGTTGACGCCCGAAAAATTACCCTCCTCTTTTACAGAGAACAAAATAGAGGACTTGGAATCTACTGCATCATGTGACTGCATCACGTGACCCCACTTTTAGGCAAGTAAAGGGGGGGCCTTAAGATTAGGATACTTTTTACGTTTTTTTTTTTTTTTTTTAAATATGTAAAATAGCCATTAGTTGTCAGAAATGGTAAGGGTGGGGGGGGGGGGGTGGGTGGGGTACCTGTAGTTCAGCTCTACTTTAAACTTTGACAATGGCAACAGTCTTCCCACTGGTTAGACTATAGATGCCATACATGAGACCAATGTAAATAAGTAAATGCATTGTGTTCTTTCCCAGAAGCCTCTTCCATTACTTATACTGAGTGAGACCAATTGCACATACTGCACCAACTGCATAAATCACAATGATATTGTCTCCTATCTGTTCTTATAAGCACCTAGTTAAGGTTGAATATATATTTTATTAACAATATGTACACACATACATGAATCCAATAAATTTCGTCCATATAACATAGTTTACATAACATAAACATTAAAGCTTATAATTGGGGGGGTTGGGGGGAAACATTGGGGGGGGGGGCAGAGAAGGGTAGGGGGGTAATAGAATCACATCTAAGGACTGATCACAGGTCGCTCCCACCAAATGCCTGTATGGCTTATCGTTGTGCCAGTTTTCCTGACTACCTATAAGTAGGGTTTGTCGAGTAACAAACTTGATTGTCCCTGCGCGGTGTCATCTCTCAACAGACACCGCCCAAGGCTTAATCAATGTGATATTTCAAACCCCTCTGAAGAGTATGTAATATAATGAAGAGAGGTATTCGACAAGAGCAAAATACCTATATGAGGGGGGAGGCAACTCTGTGTTTAACCATTTTGATGAACACGCTATAGAAAATCATGCACTCTTAGTCATTTTCTAGTATTAGCTGCGATATTATACATTGCTTAGGAACCCAACCGAAGTGGAGTGGTGGCGCCATTATAAGCACCTAGTTAACCTATATCAGTGATGATGAACCTTGGCACCCCAGATGTTTTGGAACTACATTTCCAGTGATGCTCATACACTCTGCAGTGTAGTTGAGCATCATGGGAAATGTAGCTCCAAAACATCTGGGGTGCCAAGGTTGACAACACTGACCTATATGTTGTCAATGGGAAGGCATAGTTGGAAGAAGAGGAAGCAGAGCATCCAAAAGGTTCATGTTAAACTGGAACTAAAACTGTTGGGTGTCCCGATCCCCAAGTGACAGCTTTGCACTCTCTTGTAGTTCCAGAATCATCAGCTCCATCTTTGTGGAAGTTCTTTTTCTGCCAGTGTCCTCCTCCTTCGTTAATAGTGCATGCACAATAGAGCTGCACCATTCTTGCTCTAGACTCTTCAACATCTGACAAATTTCGGGAGTCTACACTGCACTGTAGGGAGTGGCACAAAAAAAAGCAGCAAAAAGCTCTTTCGCCTAATAAAAAAAGGTTACTTCTACAAAAAAAAAACAGGATGGGACAGCTAAAGTTTGCTTTTAATTTGAAAAGTTGCACTTTTAGATTGTTTTTTTAAATTTAGTTTAGCCTGGAGTACAACTTTTAACCAGTCACAGAACCTGTACCTCACTTGTGTGGGTATTAAAACAGGGGATGTTTTTCCGCATGACTTCTGGCATTCAATGTATACCTGTGCCGTAAAAGGCACATGTATACATTGAAATGTGCAGCTGTGCTTAGTAACCAATCAGCTTCCATGCTTAAGGTTGGGTTCACACTGGTACGACAAGCGCTCTGACTTTGGGAGCTCATGTCGCATGACGTGTGCTAATCGATGTCTCCCTTTGAGTGCAGTCTTAACTGGTCCAACACAAGTTGGTCCGAAAAAAAAAAAATGTAAGATCAAAAAAAGTAAGATCAAAGTCGGATCACCGTCCTAACTAATCCGACTTTGGCATGCGACTTGTGCTCTGAAGATCTTGAGGGGGAACTCCACGCCAAATAAAAAAAAAAATAAAAAAGCATACCAGGCCCTTCGATCTGGTATAGATTTTAAGGGGAACCCCCCAGGCCAAAAAAACAGCGTGGGGTCCCCCAAAATCCATACCAGACCCTTATTCAAGCACACAGCCCGGCAGGTCAGGAAAGGGGGTGGGGATGAGTGAGCCCCCCCTTCTGAACCGTACCAGGCCGCATACCCTCAACATGGGGGGGGGGGCGTGTTTTAGGGCAGGGGCGCCCCCCACCCCAAAGCACCTTATCCCCATATTGATGAGGACAAGGGCCTCTTCCCAACAACCCTGGCCGTTGGTTGTCCAGGTCTGCGGGAGGGGGGCTTATCGGAATCTGGAAGCCCCCTTTAACAAGGGGCCCCCAGATCCTGGCCCCCCACCCCTTGTGAATGAGTATGGGGTACATTGTACCCCTACCCATTCACCTAAAAAAAAGTGCCAAAGATAAAACGCAGTACACAGGTTTTTAAAGTAATTTATTAAGGCAGCTCCGTCGTCTATTCCGATTTCTTATCCCCTCTCCAGCCCTTCTCCCTCATCCGTTGATGTCTTCTGCCTCTGCCGTTTCTTCTCCCCTCTCTGGTTCTTTTCCGCTGATGTCTTCTAGCCCTCTCCGGTTCTTCTCCCTATGTCCGCTGTCATCTTCTCCCTCTGTTCTTCTTCCGATGTTGCCTCGACGCGCTCTCCCGGAGCTGCCTTAATAAATTACTATAAAAACCTGTGTATTGCGTTTTATTTTTTACACTTTTGTTTTAGGTGAATGGGTAGGGCTTCAATGTACCCCATACTCATTCACATAGGGTGGGGGGCCGGGATCTGGGGCCCCCTTGTTAAAGGGGGCTTCCAGATTCCGATAAGCCCCTCCCGCAGACCCCAACAACCAACGGCAAGGGTTGTCGGGAAGAGGCCCTTGTCCCCATCTACATGGGGACAAGGTGCTTTGGGGTGGGGGGCGCAGCGCCCCCCCTGCCCCAAAGCACCCACCCTTCCCATGTTGAGGGCATGTGGCCTGGTATGGTACAGGAAGGGGGGGTCTCGCTCGTCCCCTCCCTTTTCCTGACCTGCCAGGCTGCCTGTTGGACAAGGGTCTGGTATGGATCTTGGGGTTTCCCTTAAAATGCATGCCAGACTGAAGGGTTTGGTATTGTCTTCAAGGGGGAGCCCATGCCTTTTTTTTTTTATCAGGCGTGGAGTTTCCCCTAAAGATTCATACCAGACACACAGTGCCTGGCATTGTTGGGATCAAAGTCGGATCCCCATTCACTTAAGTCAGACAGATGTCGGCTTCAAGTCGCAGGGCAAAGTTGGATCCACAGTCGTACAACTGTCATGCCATACCAGTGTGTACCCGGCCTTATTGTCAAAGACTAATTGAACAAGCTGAGGTTAGAAGCGGATTGGTTTCTATGCACAATTGCACCAGATTCTGAATGCTCCAGTTTGAGTGAGTGCCTGTTCACCCTATGCAGTGCGGGAACTGCATGAAAATTTTTAACAGGAATCGCACCACAGTTACATGTGATTCTTCACCAATGCACATTTAGCCATTATTCTGCATGGCTCAAATCACACAGAATCCGCACCAAACTCATGCAGGACACTTTTTTTGGCAGCATCAGAATCAGATCTCATGGATATGAACACCCATGCAATCCGATTCTGCAAATCACACTGCATTTTGCAAACTGATTTTGGGGTATTGTTAACTTGACATATACACCCGCAACGATTCGCATGTGTAGAATCTGCATAGAATTTGCAGTGCACTAGTGTGAACCAGGGCCTAAAGCCCCCCTAGGGTTTCTGCAGGAAGAGACGTCTTAGCCCTCCTGCTGCAATCTTTCCAGTGTTTCATTAACAAAAGATAAAATCTAGCCACAACAGTGATAGTCATAGCCAAAGCAGATGGGTGGCACTGGAAACTCAAGTGATGAAATCTCTCAGTAAAGTAGGTGCTTGATTAAGCAATTCCACCACTAGCCAAAACTACAATGTCAGCTCTTGGTCAACAGACCCTTTAAAGTGGAACCATTTCCTTTAAATTTGGCAAGGTTTGGAAAATCGGTCCCTATGGCTGTCTGTGTCCCCACTGGGGTAATCTTCCTTCATTTCCTGTCCCAGTGGTATGGCAGGAAATGAGTGGAAATCCAACCTTTCATAAGTGTAACTGGAATAACAGTCATCATAGGAAGATTCTCTCTCACCCCTTGCTACAGTATCCCCCCCCCCCCCCCATGGTAACATTGAATGGTTCTAAACCTTCCCCGCTCCATTTAATTCTTCACTTTAAAGCCCAACTGAATTTTAGTCTAAATGAGCTAAAAACATTCCTTGAATTCCTATAAAATTTATACACTGTACCAGAGGCGAAACTTCCTCATTATAGAGAGTAGCGGAGGAAAACGAGACCACTTAAATCAGAGAGTGGTAAATTCCACATTTTCGATGTTCTTTCAAAAATGTTCCTCTTTGCATTTGGCCTTTAAGTTTAAATTCACTAAATACATTTCAGGTGCATTAAAACAAATGGCGTGCAAAGTCTTACAGTTAGTTTTCTTTATAAAGCAGCCACAGCCTGAGTAATAAAAAGCCTGTCCCTTGCCTGGAGCTGCACAGAAGGACCTTTGCTCTCTGTGTGAGAGCATTGGTCTCTGTGAAGAGCTCTGATATGCCCCTGCTGAGTCAGAGCCTTCCAATCAGCAGGGAGTATTAGCTTTGGCGATTGCAGAGCTATAGGTCGGACACAGCGGGGGGTGTTTTGGACCTCTGCAGAGAGAGCACTCTTTGCACTAGGGTTGCCGATACCGAGTATTTGCACAAGTATCGGTACTCGTGCAAATGCACCAATACCTGAAACCGATATTTTCCGGCTCGGTTCTTTGAGCTGTCAGTGGATCTCCCCTGTATACAGTTGAAGTGTTAAAGAAGTCCGGTAATTGGAGCTGTCAAAAAAAAAAAAAAGAAAGAAAAACAGCCGGCAGTGTTTATTAACAACATTGCTCAGCCGCTGAAACACTAAAATTAAAAGAAACATTGTTTCTTTTTGTATCTTTCTGTTTCTTCATCTGCAGACAAAAAGGGATGAACAAATGTTCCTCTGTTTAACACCTTATTAACCCTTAATTTACTCTAATCAGCCTTAATTAACTCCCTATTCTCCTCCAATTATTATTTTCTTGCTTTTTTTGTTCACGTCTATTTTTATAAACGATAAACAATGTTTTTGTTTGCTTTGCTAGTGAATATTTTTACACATATATTTACAAATTTCACATTGAAAAAGCACAAAACTAAAAAAAATAAAAAATCGATTTAGTTTGTAAATAACTATTCAATGCTTTGTACCATTTGCTGACAGCAAGTGAAAACAAAACAGTTGCGGTAGGTATCGGTAATTGGTTTTGGCAAGTACTAAAAAAAAGTATCGGTACTCGTAAAAAAAAAAAGAAATGGTATTGGTGCATCCCTAGTTTGCACACAGAGAGCAAAGATCCCTCTTTGCTGCATGCTGGCAGGGGACAGACTTTTCTACTTTTTAAGACTTTGCACACCTTTTGTTTTCGATGCACCTGAAATGCATTTTGCAAAAAAAAAATGTGTAATTGGGCTTTAACACATTGAGAAGGGGATTTATCAGGAAAGAGCCCCTCTTGGCCAAACGTTCAGAGGAGCGTTTAGACCCCTTACACACTGAAGCCCCGCTAAAACAGCTCTTAAGTAACGGTCGTTTTTGCGGTGCTTTAGCAACGCTTTTCGGACGCTAGTGGGGTATTTTTTTTTGTTAAAAAAAAAACACCCATTTTGCGATGCTTTCGAAGCCCTTTTAAGGCACTTCGGAAGCGCTGCTCATTTAGTTCAATGAGCAGGGGCGTTTTTGGAGCGCTTTTTACAGCGCTCCAAACCCGCCCCAAAGATGCTGCTTGCAGGACTTTTTCTAACGTCCCGCAAGCACACCGCCCCAGTGTGAAAGCACTCATGCAAATGAATGGAAGTTAGTTTTCAGGCGCTTTTCAGAGGCTATTTCTAGCGCTAAAACGCCTAAAAAACACCCTCAGTGTAAAAAGGGTCTTAGAAAGAACAATATAGCTTTTACACAAAATGTACCACTTTCTGATTTAAGTGGTCTTGTTTTCCTCCGCTACTCCCTATAATGAGGACGTTTTGCCTCTGGTAAGTGTATAAACTTTATAGGAATCCAGCTTTGACAACTCCGCTTGCGTCTTCCAGTTGGATCTGTATTCTCTTTTGCAACCCAGAGACGATAAAATGAAAAACAACGCACCATCGACAGGCAGAGCAGAACATTGCGTGAGCTAAAAGCAGAAGGATAAGTCAGCGGTTTGGACAGAGGTACAGAAAAAAAAAAAAAAAGCGAGACGCTCCAAATGCTTCTCAGACTGTCTGCAGTTCCAACCACGTGACTTTATCAAAAAGCCACAGGAAGTCCTTGGAACAGATGTAAGGCTAAAGCGGCGAGAACGAACCTACCGCAAGCAGAATAAGCGGGCTTAGTGCTAGCTTTGCTTTCACTGGGTTGCTGTATCAGAAAAGCAGATGCATACTTCAAGCTGCTTTCCAAGCTCCCGAGTCCGATCGTCAATATGCTAATAACACAATTACTCTTTCCGGGCGTTGTGGGGGGTCGTGGAAGCTGTGCCGAGGCTAGAGAATGGGGGTACATCTGCACAGTGTTATACATAGCTCATCCTCTAATATAATAAAACCTGTTCAGTGCCAAAGAATTGCGCAGACAAGCAGAAGAGTAGAGCTGTGGAAGGCTCAGGAGGGGTTTAAATGAAACCTCAGATTACAAGAGTGCATATTTTCTCTATTACCTCTCTGCGTCTGGCTCCACGGCACCAACGCACCATGACTGTCCTCTCTTTCCGTTTCATTTCTCTTTCGGCTCTGTCTCATGCCTGAATCATGCTGAAAACAACAAGAGTCACAAGCCGTTCAAGGCACCGCCAAACCAACGGCTCCACTGGAAGGGACACAAATATGCCAAATAGGAAAAGTGGATTCTGGGTAAATGGCAGTGAAATAGAGACAATAGTCACAGTTGAAATAAGTATGATTGCTCCCCCCCCCCCCCGATCCTTAGGGAGCCACAAGGCCTTCCTACCATCCAATACACACTACTACAGGCCTCACCATTACTTGTGAAACTTTACTGACACAGCTAACACAATAATGTTCTCATTTTTTATAGTCTTGATTGGTCAGCTAGAAAGTGGAGAGCCTCACCTGCTATGAACATAAAAAAATAAAAAATAAATAACCCCAAACCAATAATCGAGCTTCAAGGGTCATAGCTCAGCGACCTGGGGTAACCGAAGTCCTAACCCACCACTGGTCAAAGTTTGGGGCTCCTGGCACCTATGGTTCCAGAGATACATGGCTTGGAGCCTTGGACCAATGGCAAAGCACTATTGGCCAAAGATTTTAAAATCATAATTTTTTTTGCTAGAAAATTACTCAGAACACCCAAACATTATATATATTGTTTTAGGAGACACCCTAGGAAATAAAATGGCGGTCGTTGCAACTTTTTATGTTACAAGGTATTTGTGCAGCAATTTTTCAAATTTTATTTATTTTATAAGAAACTGTTTCATGAATAAAAAAAACAAAAAAAAAACAAACAAACAAAAACAAACTAAAGTTAGCCCAATTTTTTGGGATACTATGAAAGATGATGTTACGCTGAGTAAATAGATATATAACATGTCACGCTTTAAAATTGCACACACTTGTGGAATGGCGCCAAACTTCAGTACTTAAAAATCCCCATGGGCAACGCTTAAAATTTTTTTACAGGATACCACCGGTTTAGAGTTACAGAGGAGGTCTAGTGCTAGAATTATTGTTCTCGCTCTAACGATCGCGGCGTATATAACCTGTGTGTATCTGGCTCTAATACTAGCCAGTCCCTCACCAGCCACTGACCTCACTGCACGTCCCTTATACAGAGTTAGACACCTTCCTCTCCACAAGGACAGGCTGAACCACAGTTCTATGTAGCCTTAAAGCCTGCCATAGACAGATTGAAATTTGACTGGCTCAGCAGAAACTGGACGAATGTCGATCTATGTATGGCTAGGCTGGTTGTACTGAAGTCTATCCATTGACTTCAGTACAACCAGTCTGTCGGGTTTTATTTTGTACGATCACTGCCACTGGCTATAAGCGACAGTAGTGATATCCCCCCACTGTCAGAATACAATAGCGGCACTGAAGGGATTCCCCCCATCCACACTGACTGTGTTGATGGGCGAATCAAACCATTTACACGAGTTGAAGAAAAGAAAATTGCATAATGAATGGCCTGCCTAAAACAGGCTAACATCATTTGGTTCTAATTACAATTTCATACATTTAAGCATTGAAGAAGGGAGATGCTTTCCCCTAAAATGTGTTGGATATTCTTAATCAATAAACATTTTATAGTAATCATCAATCAACATTTTTACTATTTGCTGCTAACCCCATATTCAAGAAAAAGTAAACAGTCCTTCATGAACTTGGCAAGTTTTGCAGCCCTGATGTTCATTCCTTAATGCCCCGTACACACGAGCGGATTTTTTCTGACGGAATTCCGCTCAAGCTTGGCTTACATACACACAGTCACACAAAAGTTTGCTGAACTTTCGACCGTCAAGAACGTGTGACGCACAACACTACGATGAGCCGAGTAAATGAAGTTCAATGCTTCCGAGCATGCATCAAATTGTTTCTGAGCATGCGTAGGAAATTTGCGTGTCGGAATTGCTACAGACGATCGGAATTTCCGATTGGAACTTTTTCTGACCAAAAAATTGAGAACACGCTCTCAATCTTTTGCTGGCTGCAATTCGGCCCTCAAAAGTCGGATGGAGCATACACATGGTTGCATTTTCCAACCTCTCTCATCTGTCTTTTGCTGGCCCAATTTCCGATCGTGTGCACGCAGCAGTAGGCAGCCTTTCTCAACCTTTTTACCCCAGAGGAACCCTCTGAAATAAATGTCAGGCCTCGTGAGCCTCTGGTAAAATGAATTAAAAGGGTGCCAGTTATATGAACGCTTCCTTCATTGGTGGTCAGTGGGAAAGATTTCCCCCTTACAGTGATGGTCAGAATGCCACCCATACACACAGCTAAAAAATATCTGCCAAGTGGCATTGAATCTGAAGGTATGCAGGCACCATTGGATTGGAGGTCAGCCAGTCACAGCTCAAGGAACCCCTAGCGACCTCTGGAGGAACCATGGTTGAGAAACATGGTCTTAGAGTAATGTTGTCAATCATGCTTGGGCTTTGTTACAACTAGGGGCTATATAACTTTACAGTTCTGAAATGTCACCCTATAGGAGGTACCATTAAATTTTCCTAAAAGGGCGCCTTGTGTAGAGGACATCCCACTGCAACATATGGAAGAGGCAAGTCGGCCGACAAAATTCCAAATACGAGTTCAATATTTTGGCGCTAAAACTGCTTAAACAAATGCACGTAGTGATTATGGTGTGCCTAAGCACAACCCCTGCGCATGCCTATGAAAGTTTTATTGCATCCATCAGCAGAGCATACAATCTGAAGCAGAAAATAAAAATTCCAAAAATTAGGGAACTGAGTTTATCGTAAACGGTAGATAATGAACAGGAAAATCATGGGCAAATTAGAAGTTACAAAAACAAACCCCGACTCGGATAAATCATCAAATCCCATGGGGGGCAGATGACTTCAAGATCTAGGTATAAGCATCAAGTATACAAAAGCTTGGAGGGCTATTTTCCAAAACAAAAGCATTAAAAAAGTGTGGAGAAACAGAGAGGTGCTGTAAGGACGAGGTGGCCTGCACACCAATAAGAAGAAATCGTCAAAAAAAGGGGAGAGGAAAATGAGGTAGAGAGGGGGGCTGGGGTTTGCAGGTCTATTATAGATCTGAAAAAAGGGGAAGAATGAGCCAATCCTGACTCATTACACGGGGGGGGGGGGGGGGGGTCTCAGTGAACTGTATCTGCCAAGTATGCAGCGTAGTCACGTGTGTAATGGAAGTTGTGCCAACAAAATGTTTTGCAAAATTGCTCATCTTTGCTATTCAGAGCAGCCGTCAAGTGTTCCATATTATCAATTTCATTTACCACAGCTATCCATTGTCAAACGGTCGGCAGGCCTGCACTTGACTTTTGGGGAATTCCCACTTTTGCAGCATTGAGAAGGTGGATCAAAAGGGATTTTTTGATAACTGCACTATCAAAGCGGGGTGATATGTAGCAAGAATACCGCCGTAGGAAATTCCAGTATAATGGCGGTCAGTTTGTAGATCAAAGTTTTTATGGCTTCCCAAAATTCTCCTGTGATTAGGCACACACAAAAAAAAAAAGGCCCTCATTCCAAGTCACCTTCTAGATGACCCAGGTTATGTCGTCACCAAAGACATATCCTCATCAACTTCCCATCAGAACTCAGCCCTGTACGGAAAGGGGACCTGTCCTCAGACTGACCTCCGCATCCTCCAGTCTGTCTCCAAAGAGCAGTTCCTTATTTCTGGTATCTGTTTCCATATGGAGGATTTCAACACGACTGACAAGAAAATGACACAACTTGAGTCATCTCATTAAACACCTAAAACATTTTATATTTGAGCATTAACAAACCTATTTCTTGCAACTGATCATGACTTATAAGGGCCAATAAATGGATGTGGCCATCTCATGTAAAGCTACCCACTGTCACGAGATCTTTGTTATCTCATTATACCAGACTTTGGCCAGATTGGGTAACGAAAAGGGTTTATGCCTCCCTTGTGCAGCTTTTACCTTTCCCATGCTGAGCAATGCAGTACAGCTGACTGCAATAGACTTATATCAAGCCAAATTCAGGTACTTGCACTGCTTCCATTAAAAAAATGATGTAAAGTGGTTCTAAAGCCTTCAGGTTTTGACCCTAAGGCCCCTTTTACACTTGTACGACTTCAAATTCGCACAATTTCACCGTGATTTTGCACCGCTTTCAAGGAATGCCTGTGTAAGTGGCATCAAAATTGGACCAAAGTAGTGCAGGGACCACTTTGAAGTCGTACTAATATGAATGGCTGTCATTGGAAATCATGGGGAACGACTTGTCATGCTACTTTGCAGTCCCAAATCGTGGGACAAGTTGTATAAGTGTGAAAGGGGCCTTAAGCGGGTCTGCGCACAATTTTTCAAGTTAAGCTCACTTGTTTAGAAATGTAGCCCAGAGTGCTCAATGGACATTTTTTTTTTTTTGTTCCTACCTTTAGATAGGTGGCCCGGTCTATGTTGCCTGTGTTATCTCCCTGCGGCTGTTGGCGGGGATTTTGCGCATCATTTCCTGTCCTCGCTGAAATCCCGCGAGATTTCGCGGCGGCTCTCCGCACTGACTCCTGGGATGAATGACACGAGATCCCAGGAGTCAGTGCGGAGAGCCGCCGCGAAATCTCGCGGGATTTCAACGATGGCAACAAAGATGGTTACGCCGCTCGGCGCAGTTACCACTGAGCAGGCGCGGGAGCCAGCAAGGAATGTGATTGCTTGTGGGCTTCAAATGCCCACAAGCAAGATGAAAACTGCTGTACATTATTATTATAACTTACGATTTTATAGAAAAACGTACACGGAGACTGGAAAGGACCCCTAAAAGTGAGTGTGACATTAGAAAGATAGAAATTTTAAACTGTTGAAAAAAAAAAAAAAACGTGTGTGCAGATCCGATTTAATGCAGTCTTTGCATTAAAGCGGAGTTCCACCCTAAAGTGGAACTTCCACTCCTTTGTCTCGTCTCTGCATCCGGTGCCACAATTGCCACCTTTCGGGGGGGGGGGGGGGGGGGGGGGGCGATGGGACGGACAGGTATCCTGTTCCCACTTCTGGGAAGTCCGCACGACGGCCCATGACGTTACCGCAGGGCTTCCTCCTCCTCCCACTGTCGCCGGGCCAGTAGGAGAGAGGAGCGGGGCCTCGCGCATGCGCAGTAGGGTTCCCGGCGTGAAGCCGTAAGGCTACACTGCTGGGTTCCCTTACCTGCAATGGCGGCGGCAGCACCCAACAGCTGATGGAAACATCAGCTGCGGTGCAGACATCGCTGGATCCTGGGACAGGTAAGTGTCTGATTATTAAAAGCCAGATGGGGGGTGAAGCCAGGGAAACCGGCAGGAGACCCGATTAGAGGAGGATTGGGGCCGCCCTGTGCAAAACCATTGCACAAAGCAGGAAAATATAAATATTACATATTTATTATTTTAACATTTACAATCACTAACGATTACAGATCTGCATTCATTTCTATCTTTTATATCTGCCTAGAGTTCAGCTTTAAGATGAAACAATATATCATACAAAGAAGAGCATCACAACAAAAGACACAATACATACAGCATCATTTCTATTGATTGAAGCCACATAAAGCTTTTTCCACTGTGGATGAACAAGGTCTTATGTTTGTCTAATAAGGGCATTGGAACAAATGGTAAAAGTAGACCATCCTACATTCATATAACTCTAACAATGCTTTGAATCCGCTCCCGGCTGGGGGACAGGTTGGGAAAAGCATTACAAAATGATTGCAAGGATGACCTAAATGCAATATAGAACATGAATTAAATCCTGAGGAACACCATTATGTGCAGAGCCATTCGGTTGTGTACACTCTTTTTGGACCTGGCATTCTGGGGTGGGGGCTTAGCAGAAGTCACCTTGGGGCAGAACAACATCAATTGCAACGTTTTCTAACCTGCATGACTAATGTTCCCCCCAGAAAGCTGTCCACTAGAACGGCGGTTGCCAACCAGTGGTCCATGAAACTATTTTGGTGTTCCCCAGGGGTTCTGCCACAACTCAGCATTGTGGCAGAGGTATACTGCCCAATGTTGTTTCCAGTGTTCTTCTCAATGCACGCTGACAGTTAATACTGATTGATACCCAATGCCTCCTCTGTAGTTCTGGCTCCTGTGAACTCAGAGGGTGGCACCGGGAGTAGTGCAGAGAGCGGGAGGTGAGAAAGGAGGGGTTTTCTGCTGATCACAGACTGTGGAAGGGAGCACGGATCTCGAGCACATGGCTGGACAAGAAGGTGAGATCCAATGATGAGTCTGTGTAAGGCAGCAGTGTGATGCAGGGTGGGGTGGGGGGCAGAGAGCCAGAGCATTATGTGTATAAGGCATTCATGTTAGTGGCCTGCTGGATTCAAAATTGTGAGTTTAGTGGTCCGTAAGGTCCAAATGTTTGGAGACCACTGCTCTCGAGGGTGTCCGCCAGCTACCAAATATGTGAGATCATCACCTGCTCCTGCCAAAGTTGCCAGATAGCCAACCACCACCTTCAATAAATAGGAATTAAAGACCATTTTTTATCCATCTTTGCTATGTAAAAGTTATTTCCTTTGATTTACGTGACAAAAAGTGTGTTCCTTCTATAGACAGCTTTACCTCAAGGTCACCCATCAAGTAAGAATGCAATACCGGAGACCCAAGGCGCTTTACTTATCAGAATTCCCGAGCATTGACCAAGATATCAAAATAGTCTACAGGCGGATATGACAGGTCAGACGGGACGGGGGGGGTTGACCGGAACCAATTTTGTCAACTTAAAAGTACAAGGGATTGTTCTGTACTGGTTTGTTGATAAATGCATCCTATAAAAAGCTACTTGGGGGCGCCTGATGGTCTTGCGGTAGTTAAAATTCCATTTACCGGGGCAAATATAACAAGACATACGGAAAAAAAAAATATATATATATATATATATCCTATGGGAACCCAATCCACCAGACAAAGAGGCCTTAAATGTTGATTCTTGGCTTTATTTGTGCATTTAAAACCTCTGCCAGACTTGTAAATAATAAAAAAGAAAAAGCAAAAGATAACAATTGCTTAAAAAACAGGGACAGACTTTCTGTCACCAAGCATTAACTGTGTGATCAGAGCAGGCTAGGAAGTGGACCCTTATCTGTCTGAGTTCAGGACATGCTGACTAATACCCCCCATTCAGGCTGCAGACCTCTGGCTCCACAAGCTGTATGCCCTGGAAAGACAGCGTGATAACTCACAAGCTCCCATTCAGTTTTGCTGCAAGGCCAGGACACACATCACTTTTGCTTGTTGTGAGCAGATATGAATGATAAGTGGCAGAGCTAGGGGTAACGTCAGCTTGCTGATCTGACAAGTGCTCATGAATCCTCTATTCACGACGCAAGTCACACAGACATTCGGCTTCTGTCCCCCCCGAGCCTGAATGGTGAATGGTGAATGGCAACAGTAAAGGCGTAATTGCCTCTAAAAATGTAAAATCTCTGTTGGGTGCAGCTCCTGGAAACAGAACTTATCCAAGGCTGGAAAATACTAAATATAATGTGTTTCTCCCTTTCAGTGTATGACAAGCCAAAAGCTTATTTTTTTAGTTTTAGATCGACTAGGCGCAGGGGTAGGCAACCTGGGGCCCTCCAGCTGTTGCAGAACTACAAGTCCCATCATGCCTCTGGGAGAAAGGCCCCTTTCACACGAGGCGGACTCCGCTTCCACGGAGTCCGCCTTTTTTCCCCTGGCTCAGCGGGAGATCTCTCCGTTGCTCTCCGCTGAACCGGCGGATGACAAGTCGCTCTCTGCTCACTGAGCGGGGAGGGGCTTGCGAGCGCCGCTGGTCTCTATGGAGAGATCGGATGAAAACGGACAGCGTGTCCGTTTTCATCAGATCTCACCCGATAGCGACGGATCTGGACGTAGAGCCATACGTCTGCTTTTGGCGGATCGGACCGGGTCGGATGTCAGCGGACATGTCTCCGCTGACATCCGATGCTCCATAGACTAACATGGAGTGCCCATTCAGATCCGCCGTCAAAACTGACAGGCAGATCTGAACGGTCCGATCGTGTGAAAGGGGCCTAATTGTAACTGCAAGCCTTGCAATGCCTCATGGGAAATGTAGTTCCACAACAGCTGGACCCAGGTTGCCTAACCCTGGATTAGGGAATGGGTAAGATCCCCGATTTCCCATCACTTCCTGCCCCAGAGACACAACAGGAAGTAAGCTTACCCAAAGCAGGGGGATATCGCCTCTAAAGCCTCGTACACACGATCGGATTTTCCACAGACAAAACCGCTGACTTTTGTCCGAAGGGCTTTGGCCTCAAACTTGTCTTGCATACACACGGCACACAATTGTTGGCCAACAAACACGAACGCAGTGACGTACTATGTGTTTTTTTCAGCTCTTCAGCACCACCCTTTGGGCTCCTTCTGCTAATTTCGTGTTTGTAGAAATTTGGCGAGTGTTGATTCGCGCTTTTCATTTCGCGCTTTTCCTTTCACGCTTTTCATTTCGAGCTTTTCAGTTAGTTTCTGAAAGGCCGTTCGTCGACCAGCCATGCTGTGGAATCGGAGGAGGTAACGTGTTATTATTGGTCTTGGAGTTATTGCTTTGACCCAAGTCCAGTACAGGAACAGGAGGAGGAGGAGGATTTCTTGGACCAAAAATTGGTTGCTTTATTAATCGTGACCAATTATATCATATGCCTTTGCTGCAGGAGCTCCAGGAGAATAATCCGGATGATTTTTGGAATTATCTCTGGATGGCGGACCCCTGCTTTCACCATCTCTTGGCATTGCTCACCCCCTATATTAAGAAGCAGGACACATGCATGAGGCTTTTATTTAATTTTTTGGTTGAATAATGATTTGATTTGGTATATTTTCTATATTTTTGGATGCATAGAATACACTTTTTGGTTAAGTTCTATTGGCAGATAGCATGTCTAATTTTATTGTTTTCTTTTTTTAAAGCACAATAAAAAAAATAGTGTATAATAATACTTGGCTGTGTGTTTTACTTCAAATGACAGTTTGGGAGTCGGCGGTTACATTTAAAAAAAAATACAATGTAAAATTGACAAGGGACACCAACATAATTGTATCTTTGATCTTAAAAACTACGGGATAATGGTGTGTGGTAACTTGCCCAAATAAAAAATAAAAAGCATAATAATATTATTCTTGATATCACTAGAAAAAAAAAAGCCTTTGAAAATGTGTTTGCAATAACTCCATCAGTATCACCAGCAAAGCAGCTTCATTATTATTCCATTAAAGAAGGAGAATGTGCGCTGCAGGGTTCTCAGCTTCTGATTGGATAGATTGATAGCAGCGCAGCCATTGGCTTCCGCTGCTGTCAATCAAATCCAATGACGCGGGGGCCAGGGCCTTCATTTGGCCACTATGGACGCCGAATGCTGGACTCAGGAGCGCGCCCGCAAGGTAACCCCCTCGGGAGTGCTTCTCCTAGGGGGTTATCTGATGTGGGGAGGAGCCAAGAAAGCCGCAGAGGGACCCCAAAACAGCAGGTTCGGGGCCACTCTGTGCAAAACGAGCTGCACAGTGGAGGTAAGTATGATAGGTTTGTTATTTAAAAAAAATAAAAAAACACGAACCTTTAGTGTCACTTTAAGCGCTGTGTAAATGTACGGCACTACAGAAGTGCCTGAAATAAAATAAATAGGTGACACAGAAGCAGGTGTTGCCACAGCTCGAGGACTAGCCATGAGGCTGAATACACGTTACATTTTTTGGGTCTGTAGGTATACACTGAAAATCATATTGGTCCAATGGTGCTAAGGACTATAATGCGGCGTGCACACAGTCGGAATTTCCGATGGAAACAGTCCGATGGGAGCTTTTCATCGGATTTTCCGTCCGTGTGTATGCCCAACGGTCTTTTTCTGTCGGAATTTCCGACGGGCTTTGAATTGAGAACCTGTTCTCAATTTTTCCGACAGAAAACCTTTCTATTGTATTTTCCGATCGTGTGTATGCAATTCCGACACGCAAAATTCCGACGCATGCTCGGAAACAATTCGACGCATGCTCGGAAGCATTAAACTTCCCTTTTATAGTGCCGTTGAATGTGTTTTATGCCGCTGTGTTATTGACCGTCGGAATTTGGTGTGATCGTGTGTAGGCAACACAGCTTGAGCGGAATTCCATCGGAAAAACCGTCAGAGTTTTTTTCGACGAGAATTCCGATCGTGTGTACGCGGCATAAGGGTTGTCTATGATGGCCAGACCACCGATGAGCTGCCTAGAGCATCGTTTATCAACTCCAGTCCTCAAGGCGCCCCAACAGATCATGTTTTCAGGCTTTCCTTTATGTTGTACAGGTGATTTGACCAGTTTCACTGCCTTAGTAATTACCACAGCTGTTGCACCTGAGGGAAATCTTGAAAACATGACCTGCTGGGGCACCTTGAGGACTGGAGTTGAGCAACACTGGCCTAGAGGATATAGGGAATTGTATGCCTAATAGAGGGGCTACCGCCATGCTAACAGGCAGTGGTCATCTAGGCCTCTGCTGGAAAAGAAGGAAGAAGAGGCTAAAAATGGCAAATTCCCATTGAGATGAGTGCAGAAGGTAAATAGTTCCATTAAAATGTAAAGCTGGAGTTGGGCCTCAAGGGAACACTAAAAAGACACCCAGGTATACTAGCAATATTTTAAATTAACACTAGTTACTATATATATATATTTTAATAACTGCCTGGAACTGTGCTTTCAGAGGACCCTGGCTAAATAGTCTCTGATGTTCCTGTAAGAAGTAGTGTTGGAAGGCTTGGAGAGGCAGCACCCTGTGCATGTAGAATGAGCTCTCAGCGCCTCTTACAAGACAGTCTGTCTCCTCATATCACCAGGCAGCCATAGCGGCTGAGAGCTGGAAGACATAACAGCTTCTTGTCAGATCTGCAGCAGAAAAGGTTACTAAGGTCTCTTAGCTTCTCACACTCATTACGCTGCAGTATACGTGTTCTGCTGCCTATCCATTACAGTCTTATCAGTTTGACTGAATTTAAACTGAATTCTTTGCCTTTGATTATTGAAAAACAAGAAAATCAGAAGCAAAAAAAAATAAAATGTATTAATTATCCCACACACTAGCAAAAAAAAATAAAGATTTCACACAAGGAATAGGGAAAGGTGTCATCTCCGTAAACCAGTCATTTTCAACCAGGGTTCCATGGTTGCTTGGGGTTCCTTGAGCTGCGGCTGATTGACCTCCTGGTTGATAATTCCCGCATAGTTCCAGGGCCAATGGCACTTAGCTAAAAAGATTGTTTGCCACCTGACCACCAATGTAAGCGGCGTTATATCCCACTGACCCATGGATAAATTGGTTTTAGAAGAGGTTTCTTAAAACCTGGAAATTATTTTAAGGGTTACTCTAGGGTTATAAGGTTGAAGGTAGGCTGCTGTAAATCTGTGCTATCAGCCATTATGCTTAGGAGAGTGGATTATTAACACTGGATCTTTGGAAGTCAGTGTCAACCAAAAATTTGGAAATGGTGTCTAATGTCTGAGCAGTTGGCCGGCAGCTTCTACCCACCAATAGGGTTCCACGGTCATCTTAAGGCAGGCCATAGATTCTGCAGTTTTCTTTCCTTCCACCGCGGGTGGAAGGAAAGAAAACAGCTTGATTCCCTCAACACAATCAGCAACGCTATTGTGTTTTTTGCCGACGGGAAGCATTTCCTTGCCGGTGTTCTGTCAAAAAAATGTCCACCTATCGAATAGTGTACGCCCCATACTGCGCAGGCGCAGCGCTTGCGCAGTACGGAGGACAAGAAGATTTGGAAAATCTCCGAAGATGAACGGCGCCTACGCCGTGAGTCCAGGTGCAAGCCCCACCATCCAAGTGGACATAGGGCTGCACATAGTTAGAGGGCCCCTCGCGGGCTCGTTTCGATCGCCACGCTTCGGGCACGGCCTTGCTTCGCTCTGCTCTTTTTTATTCTAACTCTATGTCCACTTGGATGGTGGCTCTTGAACCTGGACTCACGGCGCAGGCGCCGTTCATCTTCGGATATTTTCGGAATCTGCTCGTCATCGGCGGACACTATCCAACGGGGGACAGTATTTGACAGGACACCGGCAGAACACAATGAATTAGTGTTGCTGGCTATAGCTGAACTGACCGAATTTCAATCCATGTATGGTCGGCTTAAGCTGTGACTGGAATGAGTAGATCTACAATCCAAGCGCCACCACGTGATGTTCTAAAGTCCATATAGAAGTTTATTCTACTGTTTAAACAGTACAAAGGAAGTGAACGTGTTGGTTCATCTGTGTCCCCCTTCATCAGGGCTTTTAGAGGAGGAACAAAATATGTGGAATTGGAAATAAACAAGTTCTTTGATACAGTGTTTGTATGGATTTGCATAATGCTCGTCACCTCTGATGAAGGCGGTATGGGTGAGCCCCTTTGTTGGGGGTTAGTTTGTTCCACAATTGTGGAATAATGGAATGAAATGTTACATGAACTTTAACATCACGGTGTGGTGCCTCAGTCCTAGGTCTACCAATTCCTGTCATGCCATTATGACTTTCTGGGTCATAAAATTGACACAGGTGCTAGATCGAGTGTCATCCATGATCATTCCCGATTATTCGTTAGCAATTTATCACTACACTTAGGAAAAATTGAAGCATAGTATGTATAAGAATTCATTGCTAATGATAGCACAATGCTCAAATTTATGCAATTGATTACTACCAAATGTAATTACATGTGTAGTGATCAATCACTCATACTATCAAAAACTGCAGGTGTGCGCCCAGCCATATGGTGATGGTCACCCTCACCAGCCATTTTTAAACTCACATAAATGGAGGCATGATTGATTGGACTGGCTGAACAACCTTTCTTTGTGTTGAGTGGCACTGACATCTGTAAGCACCAATGATCTCCACTTTCCATAGATACAAACATGATGTCCACCCAAGCAGTCATGCTTTTGCATCCGCCAGAAGATGGTGGAGCCTGTGGGTCATGGGATGGTGCACACACATGTAACTACCACAGGTATAAAATCCACTGTCATATCCTATAGATGTTAACTGGTTATATTTCGGTTGGATTAACACCTTTGCACTTGCAGTAACATGTGGCAAAACCCTTTTCTTCAGATGGCTTACCGCAACACACCTTTACATGCTATATGTTTGTGGAAACTTATTGTCATGCATTTCAACTGGAACCCCCACTGTAAATCAGGGGTGCCCAACCAGTGGCCCCAGGGCCACATGTGGCCCGCGGAGCCCTCTAATGTGGCCCGCGACCTCCTGCTCTGGGATGGAATAGAATACTGTTATTAATAGGAAGTTTATTACTAAACTCACAGTGTATATATGGGCATATCTGTTCAGAAATGGTTACTGGGCTGCTTTCAAACTGATCCGCAGGTGCAGAGCAGTGCACCTGAGGGTTACCTGCACTGAGCCATAGGCCCCTTTCACACGTTCAGTCCGACCCAATTGGACCCTCCATTCACCTCTAAGGAGTAGCAGATGTAAATGGACTTGTGTCTGTTTACAAATGCCTACCTCCAATCTGATCCGCAAAAAAAAAAAAAAAGTAGAGTGGGCTCTATAGAGTAGAGTGGGCTGCCATGCACCCGCTTCGCTCATTGTGGCCCGCGACTGGTTACCAAGTCGCTTAGGTGGCCCTCGCTCTTCAAAAGGTTGGGCACCCCTGCTGTAACTTAACATATTGCCCCTTCAGCTATTCAGAGGGTACTGCACTGTGCGATGCAGCGAGCTGTGTTGGCCAAAAATAATGCAAGTACATGTATTGATAAAATTGGCTGCCCCAATGCAATGTGCATTAATAGTGCACAGAGGTGTAAACAAAGGCCAAAGGATTCTCAAAGACCATTACTATAAACAAATTTCCACATTTTCTCCATTATGCTGTTATGACTGTCTGATGCCCCCTGCATGCGACATATCCAAAATAATGCAAAGCGTGTATAATAAAGATGCAAAGAAGCAGCTTTTAGAAGATTAAATGACCAACATGAAAGAATAACATCTAAAACCCCAAAATAGGTATTCAGGTGAGATAAACTGACTTTAGATCTGGCAGTTGTGTCATTCGGATGGAGCCAGAGCCTTCTTGAACGCAAAATCAACAAGAAAAACATGTTCGTTTGCTGAATCTCCTACTCCCATCGATGTATTCTAATCAGGTTTTACATGTCAGAACTTCAAACGAGGTTCTGGAGCATGCCAGCAGAGAGACGTGAGCTGTGTCAAAGTGGCCGTGTTTGGATGAACTTACAAGAATAGAAAGAAATAATCCTCTGAGCTCTCTGTGCCAAAGACACAATCACTAGTGATATCTTTATTTATCTCTATAAAGTCTCTGCTGAAGAGAATACAACAGAAGCCATTCATCACCAAAACTTTACCTGGATAAAAGTGCTGACAGCAGACAATCAGCTAGTTATTATAAAATGCACGTTCATTCTTTGGCTGACCTATGGCATGCCCCGATGATTCTTATGATCAGCCATAGCATTGGTTGTCAACTGATCAAACCATAGCGCAGGATAGTGTTTAGTAATTCGGTTTGCAACGACAACAAAGCAGTCCAAGAAGACTGGTTGTCAGTCAGCAAGGTCCTCTAAAGTCTCTCCTACAAGCCACAGAGCCTAAAGAAGGGTATTTTAACCCGGGTATCCACACTCCTTAGGGGTATGAAAATGAAAAGATGGGGGCATGGGACTGAAATGGAATAATCAAGAAAAAATATTGTAAAAGGACTCTGTGGTATTGATCCTGAAAATGAAGCGGAGGAAAGAAAGTGTCAGATGACACACAAGTAACACTGACAGCACCTGGTCCTCCATGTTGTTGATTACACAAAAAACGCAAAAAGCTCAATAGTTCTAGCTTGTGTATTAGCAACTTGCCATTTTTATATAAATTAATATGATAAAATCCTAAAAGTTTTCTTTAAGTTGTTTTGTTCCTTGTTATCTATATGTAAAGTAAAACCAAGCTGTAGAAATCATCATCATCTTCAGTCCCAACAGGTTCAACCAATGGCTCAGTAGCAGATCCTTTAAAGTAGAAGTCCAACCTAACACTAAAATCCTTGCATCTACAGACATTCATGATCTAACACTAACCTATCTAGCCCTGTAAAGAAGAAATCGATATACATACCTTTTTTGAGGCCAATCCGGTCTCCAGCGACGGAGGCTCTGTAGAGGACACAGCCAGCAACGGCTGTGAAATGAATGGGGAGTGACGTCACCCTTAGTTACTATGGGGCTTCCGTTGTCGGCTGCCTTCTCTGCACCCGTCTCCACAGCGAATACCGATTTCTTCTTTACAGGGTAAGATAGGTTAGTGTTAGATCGTGGATGTCTGTAGATGCAGGGATTTTAATGTTAGGGTGGACTTCTACTTTAAGGCTTGTAAAGTTGCAAGGGAGGGCCTCCATAGATTTGACAGAGATCTAGAGAATTTGGAGGTCAAGTTAACACTTCGAAGACACCTTAAGCCTTTGCTTTGTGGTGGAGTTCTGATGCTTATGTCTTGTGGGGGAGGGGGGTGGCTGGTGCCCGAATGAGTCCCAGAAAAGCCCCGGGTCTCAGGCATGCATAACTGTATTAGTAGCCCCGAGCGCTGCCGAGCGGGGACAGATCTGATCCCGAGCCCCGCCAAAAGTGGCCGAGTCACATAGCAGGTCCCGCCTTCTGGAGCCTGCAGCGCCTATGATGGACATCCCACTGGTCCAATGGCTGGACCGCGGGATGTGTGATGTCCATCATAGGCGCCGCAGGCTCCAGAAGGCGGAATTACAATACGCCCACCGCGCCACATCACTGTGAGATCCCCGCTCGGCTCTCCTCTCCTCCTCTGGCTGCCTGCTGCGATGATAGGCGCACCGCACACCACGGCTGAGCTGCTGCTGCTGCAGGACACAAAGTAGTAGTTGGAACAATCAATTCGCGACTCGACTACGCAAACTCCTTCTACATAGGACTAACTAAATACCAGATTGCACGCCTACAAGCCGTCCAAAACACAGCAGCAAGACTAGTTACGGGGGAAAAAAACCTGGGAATCCATCTCCCCATCCCTGAGGACCCTACATTGACTAACAGTAAAGGATAGGATCACATTCAAGACCCTCTGCCTCACCCACAAATGCACACAAGGAAACGCCCCCTCAATACCTATGCGAGAAAATAAAACACTACACACCCAATCGCAACCTCCGATCAACTTACCAAAATCGCCTCCTCCTCCCCAAGTCCCGTTACAAATCAAAGGGAGAACGAAGATTTGCAGTCCAAGGATCACGGCTATGGAACGCTCTACCCACGGACATCAGCATGGAAAAAAACCATCAGGCCTTCAGAGAAAAACTCAAGACCCACCTCTTCTTAGAAGCAGGATAACACAGGACGGACCAAGCGCCTTGAGGCGATTCAGTTCACATTTGCAGCGCTATACAAGACGTTCATTCATTCATTCAGGTAGGTCACTGTATGTCAGGTAAGTAGGTCAGTGTTTGCATGTCAGGTAGGTAGGTCAGTGTGTCAGGCAGGTGAGTTTAGTGTTCAGCATTGATGGGCACCGGTAAGACAGGCAGCAACCAGCAAGTGAGCTTACCCCCGCCACACAACCCCACCGCCCAGACAAAAAATCCCCCGCCACTACCACCGGCGCAGCCGCCCCCCCCCGTGCTGGCCTTGGACTTTGGGCTGAAGCCCCTGGTCTTTTTGCCACCTAGCAACTCCCCTGCTTATGTGCCCATTGTGAGCCCTTTTGGCTGTGGACACGGTTCAGCAAGGGCACCCTGACTGGTGTGCAGCTACACCCCCCCCATGCACAACAAACAGTGATGCACTGTGTGTTCTGACACCTTTCTGTCAGAAACCAGGATTAACTTTTTCAGCAATTTGTGCTACAGTAGCTCTTCTATTGGATTGGACTACATTGCCCAGCCTTCTCCTCCTGCACATCAAAGAGCCTTGGCAGCCCATGACCCTGTTGTAATGTTTTCCTTCTTTGGACCACTTTTGGTTGGTCCTGACCACTGCAGACCCAGATTGCCCAGCAAGAGCTGCAGTTTTGGAGTTGCTCTGACCCAGTTGACTAGCCATTACAATTTGGCCCTTATCAAAATCACTCAAATCCTTACACCTGCCCAGTTTTTCGGCTTTCAACACATCAACTTCAGGGACAACATGCTGCCCTATATGTCCCAGCCACTTTCATGTTCCTTTGTAAAGAGATAATCATTCACCTTACTTGTCAGAGGTCATAATGTTATGGTTGATCGGTGTATGTCTGTTGGGGATACTGAAAATTCTAAATGACCCCTCTGCTCACTGATACATACCCCTACATGTTTCCAACAAACTTTTGCATGAAAACAGGGATTCTTGGCTCACATATATATTACAATACATGTTCAAGCTGGCCAACTGGCCCGTGTTGGAGATGCTCCTCTCATTTTCTGTCATTGTAACATAAGCAGTAAATAATAATCACTTAAATAGGGACACAGTAAAAACATGAGATAGCTTCATCCCTACTCTATCCGAAGCTAAAAATAAAGGTTTTAGTGGAGTATTACTTTAAAGCGGAGCGCCACCCGATTTAGAATCAATATCTCCCAATTATTATTTCTCCCTATTAGATCGAAAGATGACAAATAGAAAACAGTACCTTTTTTTTTTTCTTCTGATAGCCTGGGGATTCCGGGTATGGGCGGGGTTGTGGCGGCTATTACGCCACTTCCTTAGTGCCGCACTGTCTCCTGGGATCCTTTTCTCTTGTTCCAGGAGTCTGTGCGGCGGCCTGGCGCGAGTTCTTGCGCGATTTCTGCCATCACAACGGGGCGGCACTTACGACGACGACGACGCCCGTTGTGATGGCAACAGGAGCTGCTGACGGCGCTCCTATGGTAATATTACTGCGCATGCGCGAGATCTTACCTAAAACAGGCATTGCATTCTGGGAGATGCACGTCACTAGATCCCGGAAGAGAATGCCTGTGGGCTTCACATGCCCACAGGCAAGATGAAACCGATGGCTAACAAGTTCATAAAGCATTCTTTCAGGAAAAAAAAAAAACGAATGGGAAACCTACTAAAAACGGGACATGTGAGTAAGGCACTGAGGCGGGAGCCTCGGCGACGGTAAAGCAGCGCTATATTTAGTGCTGCTTTACCGTCGTTTTAGCCGCAGTATTCGGTCGCTCGCGGCGCGATTTTACCCCCCCCCGCGAGTGGCCGAAAAAGGGTTAAAATCCCCCGCAAATCGCCGCCGTAGCGGCGCTTTGCGGCGGTATTGCTGCGGTATTACTGCGGTGTTCCATTGCAATCAATGGGTAGGAGCGGTGAATACACCGCTCCTATACCGCTCCAAAGATGCTGCTAGCAGGACTTTTTTTTACCGTCCTGCTAGCGCACCGCTCCAGTGTGAAAGCCCGCCGGCTTTCACACTGGAGTGAATGGGGCCGGTTTTTTCAGGCGGTGTACAGGCGCTATTTTTAGCGATGTACCGCCTGAAAACCGCCCCAGTGTAATGGGGGCTAACACATGTCCAAATTAATTTGTTTAGAGATGTCACTTAAAAAAAAAAGTCAGAGGCAGTGGAGCCCCGCTTTAACATAAACCTATAACTGGAGAGCCACTTTAAACACAACAGCTCTTCTAGCAAAACCTAAAATTGCCAGACCCCCCAGCCTGGGCCTTGTGGAAGCTGAAAGCAAACCGTAATCATGGTGACCCAAGACTGCGCAGACCCCAGATAGAACACAGGCCAGCTGTGGTTCTAGAGGGGGGGGGGGGAGACCCCTTTTAAAAAGCAGCGAGTCCTTCCCATGTCCAAATGATGCTTGTGGAGTTGAAGAGAGCTGTGGCTGCCCCTGGAAGCAGGAAGAATCCTGATTTCGTCAGTGAGGTTTGGCAATGTCAGTAACCCTGTAACCAATTTCATTTCCTGATAAATGAACAGTCCACAGGGGGAAAGTCAGCCAGAGGGTTTCGGAACTGCCGAGTGCTCAGACGCTGCTGAGAGACTCCTTGAAGGAGCCAGACTGTCTATTGCTTATCAGCGTTGAGCCAAATAGCACCGTGCAAACAGTGCAACTGCCAGATCCCATTCGCAGCCCCAGCGTGATCGCACTTCATAAACATGTGACATCTCCCTGGCCGCGACTCCACAGGAAAAAACTCTACATTGTTTTCTAAAGGGTTTCTTAGCACAGGAAGGCGTTCTAACATTAATATCAGCAGCACTAATAATAATTACAACAGGGGAATTTGAAGAGGAAGAAAATAAAGTTCATAATCGTGACACGCAACAACCAGCACCACGGGAGATACGAAATGGCTCGGAAATGCCGAGTATTCTCTTCCGATGATCGAGTTCCGGTCCATTCCTGAGGAGAGCGAGATGGGCAAATCCCGCTAATTCTCCTAACTGTGAAACAGGAAAACACAAACTTTAATAGCGGAGGGCTTCCATAATTATGTACCAAGTGACTTGACCTCTAAGGGCGATCCTCCCTTAGTGAGCCCCAATGTTCTTCCCTAGAAGCCCAGAGAAGGCATATACTTAGCCGTGCTTGGTTGTGTATGGACCTTCTGCTGTAATGAACGACGACCACAGTTTACAAGCGCTGTAGTGCTGGGCGGGAAGATCGGGAAGAAGGGGCTTCATGGGTGCAAAGCAAGGACAGGCAGATATATCTTGCCCAAGCTGATGGGAGAGGGCACTCAAGCCTAGAAAAACACTTACCCTTAAAGGGGAAGCATCTCCCTTAAAGTGTACAAGCTATTTTTCAAATATGATCACGAAGGAGGTTGGCAACAGTAAGCAATGTACTTAAAGCGGTGTTCCGGCCGAAATTATACTTTTTAAAAAAAAATACCCCTATAATACACAAGCCTAATGTATTCTAGTAAAGTTAGTCTGTAAACTAAGGTCCGTTTTGTTAGTTTATAGCAGTAGTTTGTTATTTTATAAACTTACAGCCGGCCGTGGCCATCTTAAGTGTGGGCATCTGAAGCCAGAATGTATTTCTTCCTGGATCTCATCCTTGCAGATCTCGTACATGCTCAGTGCAGCACAAGCAGTGTAATAGGTTTCAGGTCAGGTTTCCATAGCAACGGCAGTGTCAGAGGAAGTTGCCGCCCCTTCCCAGGAGGCATTGCAAACAGGACATGATGCGATGGGCCGCGGCCAGGGAGGAGGAAGTGAAAAATGAATACAGCAGATATACAGTAGGTGCTGAGAAAAAAAAAAAAAAAAAAAACAATTCGTTTACAGTGCACAGTTTGGTGAGGAATGCTGAAGAGTTGTAAAAGTGGGAGGAACTCCACTTTAAGGCTTTTAATTTATTACATTTTGAAAGAAGATTTAAAGTGACACTAAAGCTTTGTTTTTTTTTTTTAAAACAAACATATGATACTTGCCCCTCCACTCCTCTTCTGGGGTCCCTCAGCGGCTCCTCCCTGCATTAGATGCGCTCTCCTGGGGGGGTTACCTTGCAGGCGTGCTTCTGTATCATTCATTCTGCGTCCACAGAAGCCGAATGTATGACTCAGCCCAGCCCCCAGGTCATTGGATTTGATAGACAGGAGCGGGAGCCAATGGCTGCGCTGCTATCAATCCATCCAATCAAGACCCAAGACACCGGCTTTTGCTGGTGTGCTCGTCCCCGAGACATGATAGAGGGGGTACAGGTAAGTAAAACGTGGGGCTCGGGGGGGCTGCATCATTACTGGAAGTTTTTCACTTCAAGGCATAGAATGCATTGAGGTGAATAAACCTTGAAGGTTTACAACCCCTTTAATTCCACCCTTTATTTTAATTTCACTATTTCTAGCATCAAATACTACTCCATGCAACTTTATTTTTCTCTGCTGCCATTCTATTCATCCACCAGGAACAAAGAAAAACTGGTGATGCAGTTCAGAGCTTCTAGAACATCCTTTCTCAAAAGTTTTAGCCCAGAGGAACCATTAAAATATTTTTCAGGTCTGAGGGAACCCCCTCTGCTACAATGTATTCAGAGGCGGCTCTAGGCTTTGTGAGGCAAATCTAAGACCCATTCACGCCCAAAACAGGAAAAATAATTCAAGTGGACATTTCCTCCAACTCCCACACACTTCAGGCAAATTAGGCAGCCACGAGGCCCCTGGGAGTGCGAGGCCTAAGGCGATCGCCTAATTAGAGAGCCGCCTCTGAATGTATTCATTGGGGTCAGCGAAAAGAATCCCCATCTTACAATGGTGGTCAGATTGTCACCCTTACACACAGCTAAAAAAAGATGATTGGTGCCATGCCACTGGCTCTGTCCAGTGGCTCTGGACATGGAAGTACGCAGACACCATCAGATGGAAGTTCAATCAGGTACAGCTTAAGGAACCCCTAGCAACCTCTGGAGGATGCCCAGTTGAAATTGGCTGTTGAGGAGGGTTCAGGTCTACCCCCGCCCCCCACATGGATGCTGGATCGGTCACTATGCACCAGCACCGTCATAGAGAGTCAAATGCTCCTTCACATTTGGAAGTTCTGGTATTTTCTTCACTCATGGGCAGCATAGAGTGTAAGAGAAGTGCTATGTAGGACTCCTATATCCTTAATTGCTGCTTGCTAAAGTAAAATGAGGCATTTGATGTCACTCCAGTAGCTTAAAGTGGTTGTAAACCCTCACATATACTCAGAAGTGACTTAGATGATACACAGAGATGAAACAAATCCTCCTACATAAGTTGTACCTGTTTATCTGCAGCCATCTTTCCTATACATCCATTCACAGTGCAGAATTTACACAATTTGCTTCTAGGCTTTATAAATGCCTAGAAGCAAAGTGAAGTCTATTATTAACCCTTTCACGCCGAGCGTACGCAGATATGCGTACTCGGCTTTCGGGGGTTATACCGGGATGATGCCCGCAGCTGCAGGCATCATCCCGGTACCGTTGTTTAGAACGGGCGATTGGCTATCCAGGTATAACAACCGATGGGGCTAAAAGCCGATAGGCTGTTATACCGGAGGAGCGGGAGGGGACACCCCCCCCCCTCCCGCCGCTCTTAACGGGCCTCCCGTTCCATCAGAAGGCCCGATCGAACATCCGCCGCTTCCGACAGCTAGTGACAGACTGTAACGAAGCCAGTCTCCTGGATGTAAACACAATGTCAATTCCTGTTTACTCGGCTGCCAATGGCGCCGGATTTAAAAAAATATACGGTATTCAGATACACCGTTTTCGGTGATCTGAATACTTTGAAGTGCAAAGGAGAGATTGGGGGTCTTTTAAAGCCCCAATCCCTCTATAAAGAGTACCTGTCACCACCTATTACTGTCACAAGGGATGTTTACATTCCGTGTAACAGCAATAAAAGTGATCAATTTTTTTTTTTTTTTTAAAACACAATGTAATTATCTAAAATTAAATAAAATAAATAAGGGGAAATTTTTTTTTTTTAAAGCGCCCCTTCCCCGCGAGCTTGCGCAGCAAAGAAAACGCATACGGAAGTCGCGCCCGCATATGTAAACGGTGTTCAAATCACACATGTGAGGTATCGCCGCGATCGTTAGAGCAAGAGCAATAATTCTAGCACTAGACCTCCTCCGTACCTGGTAACCATAAAACGTTTTTAAAGCGTCGCCTATGGAGATTTTTAGGTACCGTAGTTTGTCGCCATTCCACGAGTGCGTGCAATGATAAAGTGTGACATGGCGTAACATCATCTTTCACATTATACAAAAAAACTGGGCTAACTTTACTTTTTCGTTTCTTTTAAATTCATGAAAGTATCTTTTTCCCAAAAAGTTACGCTTAAAACACTGCTGCACAAATACCGTGTGACATAAAATATTGCAACAATCGCCATTTTATTCTCTAGATTCTCTGCTAAAAAAAAATATATATATATATATATATATATATATATATATATATATATATATATATATATATAATGTGTGGGGGTTCTAAGTAATTTTTTAGCAAAAAAATACGGATTTTAACACCAAATGTCAGAAATAGGTGTAGTCATGAAAGGGTTAAGAAGTGAAAGGTATAGATCTGGACGTTGCTCCCAACTGGATAAAAGAGCCAGAAGGAAACTGGTCAGAGAGGCTACCAAGAAACCTACAGCAAGTCTGAAGCAGTTGCATGAATTTAAGACAAAGAGTGGTCATTGTGTCCACGTGACAACAATATCACAAATTCTCCACAAATGTGGCTTGTATGGGAGGCACTCCTCAAGAAAGGCCACATACAGTCATGACTGAGCTTTGCCAAAATGCATCTTGAAGGTTCTGAGGCCACATGGAAAATGGTGTTACGGTCAGATGAGACTAAAATGTAATTATGTAGGTTTTTTTGTTTTGAATTCTTCTGTGTATTGTATTATAAATGAAAAAATCCTAATAAAAATGTACTGAATTAAAAAAAAAAATGAAAACAATTATTTGGCCTCAACACCAAACGATATGTCTGGCGGAAATCCAATACAGCTCACCGTCCAAATAACACCATTCCTACAATAAAGCATGGAGGTGGTAATGTCCTGTTATCGGGGTGCTTCTCTGCAGCAGGGACTCGAGGACTTGTCAGGATAGAAGGAAGTATGGGCAAAATAACATTCAAATTCTTGAGGAAAATCTGTTGCCCTCTGCCAGAAGGTTGTCAATGAGAAGGTTTACCTTCCAACACGACAATGACCCAAAGCACACAACAAAAATGACCACACCGTGGTTGAAGGATAAAAAGGTGAATGTCCTTGTATGGCCTAGTCAGAGCCCAGACATAAACCCCATTAAAAATCTGTGGAATAACTTGAAAGCTGTAGTCCACAAACACCATCAAATTTTACTGAACTTGAGCAGTTCTGCAAAGAAGAGCGGGCAAAGTTAGTAGAGACATACCCCAACATACTAAAGGCTGGAATTAAAGCAAATGATGGTTCAACAAAGTACTGACAAAAGGGGGTGATCCTTTTTCCAACTCAGTGATTCTGTTTTTATATTGTTTTCTGACATTTTGGTATTATATCTTTCATGTTATAGGTTGCAGTAAATATTGCTGGATAAGACAAAAACGGTTTCAGTCTTCATTACAAGCTGCAAAGCAACAAAGTGTGATTATTTTAAAGGGGGTGATTCTTTTCTATACCCACTGTATACATTGCCAGGGTTTTGGTGATCAGAGGCTACCATGTCATGGATCTCAGGCCACCTTTTTCAAGGAAAGGTGAGCTTACAGGTTTACTTAAAAGCAGAATCCGAACTAACAATGAACATTATCATAATCTTAGAAGCAGATTTGAATTACTCTTTTACTGGCGAGAAGGAAAGTGTGCGCCCTACTGCTGAGAATGACCCCTCACTTTTACCTTTGTTGCAGTTCTAAATTTATAAGTTAAATGGCATTTCCTGTGTTGATATGATCTAAATTGAGCTATGGAGAAAGCCATTTACCTTGTGCTTGTTTTTATACAGTATGACTCATGACAATATCAGGCAAAATCATTTGCCATTGTCATATTTCTTTACTTACACTAGTCAGTGTACAGTATCTCACAAAAGTGAGTACACCCCTCACATTTTTGTAAATATTTTATCATATCTTTTCATGTGACAACACTGAAGAAATGACACTTTGCTACAATGTAAAGTACTGAGTGTACAGCTTGTATAACAGTGTAAATTTGCTGTCCCCACAAAATAACTCAACACACGGCCATTAATGTCTAAACCGCTGGCAACAAAAGTGAGTACGCCCCCTAAGGGAAAATGTCCAAATTGGGCCCAAAGTGTCAATATTTTGTGTGTGGCCACCATTATTTTCCAGCACTGCCTTAACCCTCTTGGGCATGGAGGTCACCAGAGCTTCACAGGTTTCCACTGGATTCCTCTTCCACTCCTCCATGACGACATCACGGAGCTGGTGGATATTAGAGACCTTGCGCTCCTGCACCTTCTGTTTGAGGATGTCCCACAGATGCTCAATAGACTTTAGGTCTGGAGACATGCTTGGCCAGTCCATTACCATTACCCTCACCCTTACCCCTTAGCAAGGCAGAGGTCGTCTTGGAGATGTGTTTGGGGTTGTCATGTTGGAATACTGACCTGTGGCCCAGTCTCTGAAGGGAGGGGATCATGCTCTGCTTCAGTATGTCACAGTACATGTTGGCATTCATGGTTCCCTCAATGAACTGTAGCTCCCCAGTGCCGGCAGCACTCAAGCAGCCCCAGACCATGACACTCCCACCACCATGCTTGACTGTAGGGCAAGACACACTTGTCTTTGTACTCCTCATCTGATTTCCTGCCACACACAATTGACACCATCTGAACCAAATAAGTTTATCTTGGTCTCATCAGACCACATAACATGTTTTTCCAGTAATCCATGTCCTTAGTCTGCTTGTCTTCAGCAAACTGTTTGTGGGCTTTCTTGTGCATCATCTTTAGAAGAGGCTTCCTTCTGGGACGACAGCCATGCAGACTAATTTAATGCAGTGTGCGGCATATGGTCTGAGGACTGACAGGCTGACCCCCCAACCCCACCCCTTCAACCTCTGCAGCAATGCTGGCAGCACTCATACATCTATTTCCCAAAGACAACCTCTGGATATGTTGCTGAGCGCTTGCACTCAACTTCTTTGGTGAACCATGGCAAAGCCTGTTCTGAATGGAGCATGTACTGTTAAACCTGTTGTATGGTCTTGGCCACCGTGCTGCAGCTCAGTTTCAGGGTCTTGGCAACCTTCTTATAGCCTAGGCCAGTGATGGGGAACATTGGCACCTCAGATGTTTTGGAACTACCTTTCCCATGATGCTCAAACTACTCTGCAGAGTGCATGAGCATCATGGGAATTGTAGTTCCAAAACATCTGGGGTGCCAAGGTTCGTCATCACTGGCCTAAGCCATCTTTATGTAGAGCAACAATTTCTTTTTTCAGATCCTCAGAGAGTTCTTTGCCATGAGGTGCCACTTTGAACTTCCAGTGACCAGTATGAGAGAGTGAGAGCGATAACACCAAATTAAAAAAACCTGCTCCCCATTCACACCTGAGACCTTGTAACACTAACGAGTCACATGACACCAGGGAGGGCAAAATGGCTAATTGGGCCTAATTTGGACATTTTCACTTAGGGGTGTACTCACTTTTGTTGCCAGTGGTTTAGACAATAATGGCTGTGCGTTGAGTTATTTGTTTTGGGGGGGGGGGGGGGGGGGGGGACAGCAAATTTACACTGTTATACAAGCTACTCACTACTTTACATTGTAGCAATGCATAATTTCTTCAGTGTTGTCACATGAAAAAGATAAAATAAAATATTTACAAAAATGTGAGGGGTGTACTCACTTTTATTGAATCAAAAGACCAGCACTGTGCAATCAAGCAAAGAGAAACTCCAACAAGCTCACTTGCTCTGATGGGGAGGCTAACATGCCACAAGGCTTCCATCAATGCTTATCCAAAAGTAACAAACTGTAAGAATATAGAAAGGCTTGCTGGACCGATAAGGATGAAAGAGCCTAAGATACTTTTAGGAAGAACTCCAGGTATGGCATATATTTTTTTTTTAGTTTCTGCGCCAATTTAACCACTTCAGCCCCGGACCAATTGGCAGCCAAAGGACCAGGCCCCTTTTTGCGATTCGGCACTGCATCACTTTAACTGACAATTGCGCGGTCGTGCGACGTGGCTCCCAAACAAAATTGGCGTCCTTTTTTTCCCACAAATAGAGCTTTCTTTTGGTGGTATTTGATCGCCCCTGCGGTTTTTATTTTTTGCGCTATAAACAAAAATAGAGCTTTTGCTATTTTGCTATAATAAATATCCCCAAAAAATATATAAAAAAAACATTTTTTTCCCTCAGTTTGGGCCGATACGTATTATTCTACATATTTTTGGTAAAAAAAATCACAATTAGCGATTATTGATTGGTTTGCGCAAAAGTTATAGCGTTTACAAAATAGGGGAAAGTTTTATAGCATTTTTATTAATATAATTTTTTTTTTTTTATTGTGACTGCGACATTATGGCGGACACATCGGACATTTTTGACACATTTTTGGGACCATTGTCATTTATACAGCAATCAATGCTATTTAAATGCATTGATTCCTGTATAAATGACACTGGCAGTGAAAGAGTTAACCACTAGGGGGGGAGGGGATATGGGCTGTGACGTGTGTGTTTTTTTAACATTAGGGGGCGGGGCTGACGTCTGACGTCATTGATCGGCTTTCCCGATGACAGGGAACAGCCGATCAATGACAGGCAGAGTAGGAAGCGCGGGGAGAGGTTTGTTTACACAGACCTCTCCCCGTTCTTCAGCTCTGTGACCCAATCGCGATCGGGTCCGCTGGTCCCGCGGCCGTGGTCACGGAGCTCCCGACCGGCGCGACCCCACGGCTAGGCAATAAAAGGGCAATGTACCTGTACGTGCTTTTGCCTAGCGGTGCCATTCTGCCGACATATATGTGCAGGAGGCGGTCGGGAAGCGGTTAACTATGCATATACAATACCTGTAGGATCCCTCTAGAGAAGCTGGAAGTAGGTAGACATTGCTACTACAGTGATCTCAACTAGCTTCCAGATCCCATGCCGAGTGGCACCTTGCTGCATTTTGTAGGTCAGCTGCTGGTCATGGGTGCCAGAGCATTCTTTGCAAAGCATTCTTTGACTGGACGAGGTGGAGAGAGACACATCTACACCGCCTCTCCACCTCGCCCAATCAGTGAACGCTCTGCGTTCACTGAGAACATGTGAAGCGATTGCTGAATGGCGCCCATGCCGAGCAGCAGACCTCCTATGTTCAGAAAGCAGCAGAGCAGCCGTTTGATACGGGACCCAGAAGCTAGTGGAGATCACTGCTGTAGTGGTGTCTGCTTCAGTGATTTGAATATGCCCATACTATGTAATAGGGGTATGTTCACAACTATATAGAAATTCTCAATTTCTGGGGCAATCCTCCCATATAGAATATACAACAAACCAAACAGAATAGGCAGGAATGGGGTTTTGATTAATGACCCCAGAATGAAGAAGATGGGCCAATGTAACTATGAAAAAAAAAGCTATACCTGAGATTCTTCTTCAACCACTTGCTTACTGGGGACCTATACCACCCTCTCCCCCCAACCCTGCCAAGACCAATTTTTAGCTTTTAGCGCTGTCACTTTTTCAACGACAATGGCGCGGTCATACAACACTGCACCCAAATTACAGTTTTATAAAAAAAATTCCCACAAATAAATTTATTTTGGTGGTATTTGATCACCTTTGGGTTTTTTATTTTTTGTTAAAAAAAAATAAAAATAGACCAAAATTTTTCAAGAAAAATACAAAACCGTTTTATAATTTTTGTTAATAACATTTGCATACAGGTAATTTTTCTCCTTTATTGATGTACGCTGATGAGGCTGCACTGATGTGCACCGATGGGCAATGATAGGCTGCATTGATGGGCACTGATAAGGCGGCACTGATGGCCACTGATGAGGTGCCGCTGATGGGTGGCCTTGAAGGGCACTAATAGGTGGCACTGATGGGCACGGATAGGTGACAGTGATAGGCACTGATCGGCACTGGTAGGTGGCACTGATTGGCCCCACTGGTGGGCATTGATAGGTGGCACTCGTGGGCATTGATGGGTGGCACTGATGCAGATTCATGGCACTGTATGGACACTGGAAGGCGATATTGGTGGGCACAGATGAGGCGGCTTCACCTCTTTCTCTTCGGGACCGATCTCCCTTGCACTGAAGCCGGTGACCAACTTTTTTTTCTCCTCACAAAAAAATTATTACTGATCTTCTGTTTACATCACGTTATCAGTTGTCATTGGCTGACAGCTGATCATGTGGTAAGGGACCAGGATCGGCCACTTACTCAGATCTGTGATCACCCGAATCTCATTGACTCAGTGATCACAGTGCAGGACGCACGGGGAGCATGCCAAGGGGAGGACGTCTATTCACGGCTTCCCAGCAAAGTAGATTTGCGCTGTAGCTGTCATTCGGCTATAGCACGGATCTGAAAGAGTTAAATGTTCATAAACTGGTCATTTAAAACAGCCAACGTGTTTCAGGGGCCAAAACACTCTCCTTTCATCAGGGATAAAAGCCAAAGACAAAACAATCATAAAAGTAGAATCCCAATGTGTTTCTTTGCTACAGTATTCTGATATTTGACTCTAGATTTCAAGTGAATCACTTGTAATAATGTGGTTTATTACAAAATTCTACTTTTTACGATTATGTTTTGTATTTTTCCCCACATGAAGGGGGAGTTTTTTGGCCCATGAAACGCATTGAATTTTTTATATGACCAATTTGTAAACAAAGTATCTTGGACTCTCGAGTTCCATTCTATATTCCTATAGCTTGAGTATATTGAATATGGGCATTCTGACACAGACCACAAAAGTGCTGTAGTGAAAAAAAAAAAAGATAAAAAACATTAGCAAGAATGAATTCCGATATATTTGCAAATTTATTGATTGTGGACAGCACTTCAAAATTAGATTAACCCCTTCCAGTCGCCACCTCTTGACTCTTTATGAGGTTCTAAATGCTGGGAAGCGAAGGCGGGAATTCTGATCGCGTGACCGTTGTGATTGGGCAGTCACAGTGGTCACATGATTGGAAAGCTCCCGATCACAAGTATGCTCCAGGTCGGTGGGAAGCGGTCAAAATAAATAGATGTAAACCATAACTGGATGACATTTATGCCTCGTGTCCACTGAGCGGATTGGTTCGGTACGGTACGCTATTTTGAGTGTTTCCATTATGAAAGCGGCCCATACCATCGAACCATACCGCACGGCCAGGGGCCATACAGGGTTTAGAAAAAATGCCTTTGACGTAAGTATTGACATTTTTTCTGTCCGCCAATCGGTGGAATGTATTGTGTGATGCCAGTAGCTCGGCCCTAACCGTACCATACCATTTTCTATGGCCCCACATCTGAAGCAGGACCCACATCTGAATTCAGGGTCCTGCTTCAGATGTGGGGCCATAGAAAATGGTTACGGTACGGTTAGGGCGGAGCTACTGGCATCACACGGTACATTCCACTGATTGGCGGACAGAAGAAACGTCAATGCTCACGTCAAACGCATTTTTTTCTAAACCCCGTATGGCCCCTGGAGGTCCGACTTGCAGTGGAAACGCTCACCGGAATAGGCCGGACCATTCTAACCCTTCCGAACTGTACCGACACGAACCGTTCCGCTCTGTGGAAACGAGGCATTTGTTTGCTAAAGTGACGTTTTTCTTAACATTTGTCATTTCATTAAATAATGTTTTCTCTTTTTTTCCCAATGTTTTTCTATCTTACGTCTGCTGACCCTCTTTTCAGCCACTTCCTGTCTTCTTTAGAGGCGGCTGCACATCAGTGCCCTGGACCGGGTTTCCTGTTAGGGACAGCGGGTGGACCATGCACGACCACGTGGAATCTCATTCAGGAGCAGTGTTGGTCATCTTACTTTAAAAAAGTAATTAGTTAAGTTACAAATTACTTCTCCCAAAAAGTAATTGCGTTAGTAACTCAGTTACTACATTGGAAAAGTAATTAGTTACGCAGCAAAGTAACTGTGACTTTTCTTTTATATTCTATACGGGTAACTAAGGGGCGGGTCTAGTATTACTGTAAGCAAGGGGCGCATTTATCATTATTGTTATATATCGTGTAACCAAGGGGCTGCTCTATTATTACTCTAACCAAGGGGCAGATCTGTTATAGCGTGTAAGCAGGAGGCGGGTCTATTATTATTATATCGTGTAAGGGGCGGATGGCTACAGAAGAGGGTGAATGTTAAATTAATGGGCAGAGCTCGATATATAACAATAATAATAAATGCGCCCCTTGGTTACAGTAATACTAGACCCGCCTCTTAGTTACACGATAGACGCCCCTTGCAGAGTAGCATGAGTGAGCGTGCGGCATCGCCTCGTACAATTACATGTTAACTGCGCCTGCACGGTGTAGAGTTCACTCAGAGCTGTTTAGGTTCAGCAATTTTCGTAAGCTCCGTAGTCCTTCGTGCTGCGCCTGCGCAGTACAGGGGGGTCCTTATTCGGCAGGGGAACTTTTTCGGCAGGACACCGGAATTACACTACTGCCATCTAGTGAAGGTAGATGTAACTGCGGTAATGCCGCCCAAGTAATGGGAACTGCGTTACCATGAGGGGAAAAGTAATCAGTTAGATTACTAGTTACCCTCTAAAGTAACTGCGTTAAGTAACTCCGTTTATTTTAACTCAGTTACTTACATCACTGTTCAGGAGTGCACGTGACAAGGTGACAACACAAGAGCACAGCTGTGAGCCAAAGACAGAGGTTGTCGCCCATCATGGCGGGACTACCGGGTATTACTTTAATGAAAGTGGCAGACTGAAAATTACTAATGAAATTAAATTAACATATTAAAGCTTATATGAGATTTTAGCGATTGGGTTTACAACTACTTTAAAGTTTATATTCGGCAATCTTAGTAAAATGATATAACAGACCTGGATGAAATAAAAATAAATGGAAAAGGGATTCGTCCCATTATAGCCAAAGGGCACATTACGTAGTTACCTTAATGAATCAGTTGGCAGTTTGCAGTAAATAATTGTGTAAGAATTAAATGTAAAGTTGTCAATCAATGGGAGGCGGGCCTTAACCCAAATCACTGTACAAGTGACATGGATTCACACCAACACAATGTGTATATTGTTCCTTTAATGCCACTCAAACCTGTCCAAGTGTATCTACAAAACTGACAGCATAACTTTAAAAGGAAACCATTCTGTGAGATTGACACAACGTCTTTCCTGGAGGATTACCCGAGGCACACAGAGACATTCTTACTCTATTCTTCCAATATATTTACTTGAAATTTAAAGTGACCCTATTCACAAGATTTATCAACTCACCAGCTATTAAAATGCAGACTGCCTGCATCAAGGGCCGATCCCTCGTATTTAATTGGTGCATTTGAGATTACATGCGAGTGGCTGCAAATATCTGTGGGAGCCGGAATGGCTTTCAATGGGGCCATGGCAAGGGGTGGCTGCCCTGGGCGGAGCAGTTTACTGTACGGATGGGGACGCCAGGGAGCTCATTCTGATACAAGGCATTTGGACAAGCAGACTGCTGGAGTAGCATCCTCTAAGTTCACACATAATGAAGGGGCATGGGGGTGCAGTTTGATTTCTTTGCCTTGGGCAAAAAATGAATGGATGACCTTGTCCTGGCACAACTGCCTCCTGCAGCTAATCATGGAAACCCCCCCGCTGGGGTGCGACTTTTAGTTTGAATTCAGCCAAAAATTTGGGCAGAAATCAGACCTGAAACCAGAGGCGTAACTAGGTGGCAAAAAAAAACAGGGGCTTCAGCCTGAAGTCAGAGCCCAGCACCGGGGGGAGGGGGTTAGCACCTACCTGACGCATGCTGACCTACTTGACAATCACCTACACTGACCTACCTGACACACACTGACCTACCTGACACACACTGACCTACCTGACCAGACTTCAGGTGTCCTCCTGCAGCTCAGTGGCGCGCCCATCACACAGTAGAGTAGACTCCAGGCAGCCAGAGCCATGAGGAGGAGAGGAGAGCCACCCGCCCGAGTGCCGAGTGGGGTCGGGATCTTCTGACAGTGGCACGGCGGCTGCATTGTAATTCCCGCCTTCTGGAGCTGGCAGCGCCTATGATGTACGTCATGTCCCGCGGTTCCGGCATTGGACCATGGGGATGTCCATCAGCGCTGCAGGCTCCAGAAGGCGGGACCTGCTATTACACTCGGCCGCGCTCGGGATCAGATCGGTCCCCGCTCAGCGGCGTTGCTCAGGGATAATAGAACCGTACCCACCCGAGATCCGGGGCTATTTAGGGACCCACTCCTGAAACCTGAACGAGGACACACCAGACCCCTGCTGTGAGCCGCTTTCAAAGGTAGTGTGAACCCAGCCTGCAGGACCCCTGACCCTCTGTCTGGACAGTGCTGATTGGCCCTGTACTGATCAAATGTACCCTCCAAAACAAAAAAATTTAATAAATAAAGCTCTAGCAAATAACACCAGACTGAGCATGTACAGAGTGTCCACAAGGCTCTGTACTATCAGGAGATGTATTGGGGGCAGTACAAGAAGAGGAGGATCAGAAAAGACAGGATCAAACAGCCTTTTTACACAACGCAGATGATTAACCCCTTAGGTTCCACAGTGAGTATAACAAGAATGCATTACTGCTTATACAGACTGATTGTACTGTTGTGGCTTTAACTCTGCATTTGCAGTAATGCTTTGAAAAAAAACGTAAAATACTACTGAAAATGAAAACTTCGAATGGCACCTAACAGATGAAAAGGTGTTATATAATAATAACACCCCCAGGCAAATGCCTGCAGCACATCATCACATCTTGGCGGTGGCGGGCGGTGGTATCTATGTACACACACACACAAAGTCGCAGCGGTTGGGAACGTGAGAACATGTCCCAAATCCGGAAATGATTTGCAGAGAGATCATGCTGACACATTCTTTTCTCCGCCATTTGGAACAAAATTATTATTTTTTTTTCTTAACGACTTACTGTTTGTGGAAGCCCAATTATTACTTTTCTGCTGGCGGTGGTACAGATAGAATTTGATATTACATGGGAAAGCAGTTTTTGAAAAGCAGAAATCCAAGACGCTGCTTCTGTATACTTCCCACTGTTGACACTGTAGCTGTGTTTGTACATCATCTTATATTCTTACAGAGGTGTCAGGAAGGCATTCCAATTTTCTTTCACCTCGAGCCAAGAATACGTGTTAAAATGAAAGGAGAGGTTTATTTGTGACTGGCGCTGCTAACAAATCATTCTGCGGCAAAAAAAAAAAAAAAGGCTTTACTATGGCCCAATTAAAGCACCCCTGGAATTCAGCAGTGAGCAAGACCACGTACTCTGTGTGGGGCTTTCAGCACCAATGAGACGATCAATAAAAACTCTGCCTTAAAGTGGAAGAAAAACCTAACTAACTTTTCTGAAAAATATTCCCTACCCCTCCTCCCATCTATCCTGACTACCTTGTATTAAAAAAAAAGATCGGTGTACCTACCTATTATTTCTGGCCTGGTCACATGATCCTGCAGGTACCCTTTTTCAGTGAGCTGCAGGGGAGAAGAGGGAGCACTGACAACGACTGGGCCATGAGAGCCTGTGGGTGATGTCATCACTCCTGGAACTCACAGCCATCAAGTGCTTCATTATACAGGGGAGCCAGAGCTGCAGGGTCACGTGACCGGACTAAGTATAGGTAAGTACACAGATATTTTTTTTAAAGATTTTTAAGAATAGTTATAGTTGGGCTCCATGCACACCACCGTTTTTCATAAGCTCAACCAAAAAAAAAAAGCTGAATGAAAAATGCGGATAACATTTTTGTGCCAGCTTCTAGTAGCATTTTAGTAGCTTTTAGAAGCATTTAGAAGCTTTTAGGCGCATTAGCATTTTATTAGCGTTTTTGCCATACAAAAAAAGCTGAAAAAAAAAAAAAAAAAAACTAGTGTGCATGGAGCCTGAAAGCGATACTAAAGTCTTGTTTTTTTTTTGGTTTAAAAATAACAAACCTGTTATACTTTCCTGCTCTGGGTTATGGTTTTGAACAGAGCAGACCCGATCATCCTCCTCTCGGGTCCCTTGACTGACCCCCCCCCCCTGACAAGTGCCCTCACAGCAAGCAGCTTGCAATGGGGGCACCCGAGCCCCCAACCCCTCTCTCTCCCCATTGGCTCACTGACTTTCATTGACAGCAGCGGGAGCCAATGATGCCTGTTGTTGCGTCTCACCCAATCAGGAGGGAGAGTCCCGGACAGCCGAGTCTCTAGTGCAACATCACTGGATCGAGATGGGGCACAGGTAAGTATTAGGGGGACTGCTGCACACAGAAGTTTTTTTATCTTAATGCATAGAATGTATTAAGATAAAAAAAAACTTCTGCCTTTAGAACCACTTTAACTTTTTGCTGACCGCCCACTGTCAAATGACGGCAGGACGGTGCAGCTCTTGTGGCGGGCCGCCGTCATATGACGGCGCTCGCTTTTTTGCCACTAGGGGGCGCGCGCACGTGCCCGCCGCGTAGCTGGGAAGCCGATGCGCGTGCCCGGCGGCCGCGATGTCCGCCAGGCACCCGCGATTGCCCGGTAATTGAGCAGGACGTGGATCTGTGTGTGTAAACACACAGATCCACGTCCTGTCAGAGGAGAGGAGACCGATGGTGTGTCCCTTGTACATAGGGACACCGATCGGTCCCCTCCCCCAGTCAGTCCCCTCCCCCACAGTTAGAATCACTCATATAGGGAACATATTAACCCCTGCAGCGCCCCCTAGTGTTAACCCCTTCCCTGCCAGTCACATTTTATACAGTAATCAATGCATTTTTATAGCACGGATCGCTGTATAAATGTGAATGGTCCCAAAAATGTGTCAAAAGTGTCCAATATGTCCGCCGCAATGTCGCAGTCACGATAAAAATCGCAAATCGCCGCCATTACTAGTAATAAAAAAAACAATAATAAAAATACTATTAATCTATCCCCTATTTTGTAGACGCTATAACTTTTGCGCAAACCAATCAATAGACGCTTATTGCAATTTTTTTTTACCAAAAATATGTAGAAGAATACGTATCGGCCTAAACTGAGGAAAAAATTTGTTTAAAAAAAATAAAAAAAATTGGATATTTATTATAATAAAAAGTAAAAAATATTATGTTTTTTTCAAACTTGTCCCTCTTAATTTGTTTATAGCGCAAGAAATAAAAACTACAGAGGTGATCAAATACCATCAAAATAAATCTCTATTTGTGGGGAAAAAATTATAAAAAATTTATTTGGGTACATCCTTGCATGACCGCGCAATTGTCATTCAAAATGCGACAGCGCTGAAAGCTGAAAAATGGCTTGGGCAGGAAGGGGGTGTTCGTACCTGGTAGGCAAGTGGTTAAAGATTTTCTTCCACTTTAAAGCATCCCGGACCTTTGATCTATTCCTTATTGTTTACCTGACCCCAAGTCTAACCTCACCCCTTTACCTGAACCCGAACAACCTACTAAATTAATCGTTAAAGCCGGCCACAGATGATGAACCATGGGTTGCAGGAAAGTAAATCGCCTGATTCCTCCATCAACATAGTCAGTGTTGATGGGGGGAATCCCTCCCGTGGAGCTATTGTGCTCTCCCTGCAGGGGTCCGTCCCTGTCGGGAGAACGCAGTGATTATTGCTAGTGGCTATAGCCGAAATATATATAGGCCGAAAATCCAACATGCTGGTTGTACCCAAGTCAATTGATGGATCGACTTGGGTACAATCAGCCTGACCATATCTCAAATCTCACCCGGTCCCTGCTGAACCGGCCCTAATTCCAACCATCTATGGCTGGCTTAACACTTAAAAACTCTTGAAGGGCACCATTCAGAGAACACACTGCATTTTCTCAATGAATGCAAAGTGTTCTCTGATTGGGAATCTCCGATTGACAATCTCCACCTCATTAGAAAAAAGCTTTGCACTTATGAAGAAGTGACCCCTGTGTTCACTATGCAGCAGAGCATCCCTTTGGGCAGGGGACTCAGAAGTCAATGGCGACCACTCTAGTAGCAGAATCTACTACAGCGATTTCCATCTTTCAAAGGGATTGGCTAGGAATAGCAAATGCATTCTTGCATTGGTCCAAGCTGGAACAATGTAACAATGCAAAAAAGCCATACCTAAAAGTTCAGCTTTAGGAGAAAAAATTAGCTAAGTTACATTCACTTTAATCCTTGAGTGAACAATCTTCCAAATCTTGAAGTGGACGTGAACACACAAAAAATGAAGATTTGCTATAGGAAACATCTAAAAAGGTTAAATGAGCCTAAGCAGTATTCTAAAAAGTAACTTTTGGTCTTTAATGCCTCCTGAAAAATAAGAGTGCACTTCTTGTGCCTTGAGCATCATAGCTGTATATCTGCATTGTGAGACCATCTAAATCACTGACTGCTAGATTTGCGAGATCTAGAGTGAAATTTGGGGATGCCACTACTGTGCTGCTCACTATTCTTGTTGGAAAGGAAGCTATACCTGAAGTTTTTCTGGGGAGGAAGCTGTACCTGAGGATCTGCAGTGCAAGGATCTCCCTGCTTCATTCATTCAGAGGATCTGTGCTTTCTGCACCTCTCCTGCTGTTTAATGCTACCCTACCAGTGGATGACAGCTCTGACATGAGGAAGCAAAGCCCTACCTCTATGAAGCAGTATGCCTTCACACAGAAACACAATATAGAACAAAAGGGGGAAATTAGTAATGGGAAAGGCAATACTGGTGACCAGCACTTTGCCTTTTTTTGGCACAGACTCCTCAGTGCACGTCCTCTATAACAGAGTCTGGATTGCACCTGGCATCTACAAAGGTCTATAGTTAATTTATGAATGGTTGATATAAGCTAAAAAGGATGCCAGTGGCACCACTATAACTTAATAGAAACTGAAGCTTCGAGGAACATTATATTACATATACTGTACAATTACCAGCCTGCCCCCAATCCACCTACTATACATCAATAAAAACACATCCTGGTCAATAAATTCAACCTTTTCCTAGGAAAGAGAGTCATGACCATCCCTGAAAACAATCAAAGGACAACTCCTGGCAGAAAGTATATTGATTGGCTAATGCAATCCAGAAAACTCTGTAACCGTGCTATAGTCAGAATGTTCAATCAACGTATCCTCATTTCAGGCTTTATATAATTCATTCATCAGGCTTCAGAGACTGTGTCACCTATTACTATAAAAATTCTCTCTCTGTGAATTACAGATGACGACGTGCCAGACCTGTTTGTGAGCAAAGATCTAATGTGATTCAGAAAATAACAAACATAAAACAGGAATGTAAAGTGACAGCAGCTTACAGGTGACGCAACATTTGGAGAAAAGTACAATACACTACGGGGCCAAGTGATTAGTGATCTCTTCCTGTATTTTAGGATCCTGGGTTCACGTAAATATCAGGTTCGATGGCTTCCTTTCAAAATACGTACCCACTGAATGTGGCGTTAGGTTGTATGCTACATGGCCAAACATGGATACCTGACCATCATACCTTTAAGAGCTTGTTGTACATACCATTTTAAAACCATGGCCATTAATAAGGAGTTGGCTCCCCTTTATGTGTATGACAGCCTCCACTCTTTAGGGAATGCTTTCCACAAGATTGTGGAGTGTGTCTGTGGGAATTTGTGGCCATTCATCCAAAAGAGCATCTATGAGGTCAGGTACTGATGCTGGGCAAGAAGACCTGACTCATAATCAGCCTATAGACAGCAACTTATCCACAGAGCAGAACGTATGTCATTTTTTTATTTTGCCCATAGTTACACTTTAAAGAGATTTTAAAGCTACATTTTTTTAAACAACATGTTATACTTACCTGCTCTGTGCAATAGTTTTACACAGAGCAACCCCAATCCTCCATTGAGGTCAACCATTAGTGCTCTTGGCTTCTCCTCTTATCCGTGTACCACCAAAGGAAGCCACTTACTATGGTGGCACACGTGTGGGCTCAATTCCAAGCCAGGCTGTTTGTCTAATGACACACACAGTATGGCTCGGACCCACCCCGTTCTCTTGACACTAGTTTTAATTGACATTGGCTCCTCCTGTTCTCACGGGGTCCTGTGAAAAGGGAGCGAGAAAAAGGGGGGGGGGGAGAGAGAGAGAGAGAGAGAGAGAGAGAGAGAGAGAGAGAGAGAGAGAGAGAGAGAGAGAGAGAGAGAGAGAGAGAGAGAGAGAGAGAGAGAGAGAGAGAGAGAGAGAGAGAGAGAGAGAGAGAGAGAGAGAGAGAGAGAAAGAGAGCAGCACTGCTGATCTCGGGTATAGAGTTGGATCGAGGAAAAACAGGTATTTATTGGGAGGATCTGCACATTAAAGGTTTTTTACCTTAAGGACTTTGAAGTCGCACAAGTGTGAAAGGGGCCTAATGCAGAGAATGCATTAAGGAAAAAAACCTTTAGCCCCCTTTTACACTTGTGCGACTTCAAAGTTGCGCGATTTTTGCCGCAATTTCAAGGAATGCCTGTGTAAGTGGCATCAAAATCGGACCAAAGTAGTGCAGGGACTACTTTGAAGTCGGAACGACTTGAAGTCGTACTAATAGGAATGGCTGTCATTGGAAATCATGGGAAGTCGTATAAGTGTGAAAGGGGCCTTAGCCTTTACAAAGACTTTAAGGCCCCTTTCACACTGGGGCGTTTTTCAGGCGGTACAGTGCTAAAAATAGCGCCTGTGTACCGCCTGAAAAAAACCGGCCCCATTCACTCCAGTGTGAAAGCCGGCGGGCTTTCACACTGGAGCGGTGCGCTAGCAGGACGGTCAAAAAAGTCCTGCTAGCAGCATCTTTGGAGCGGTATAGCTATACCGCTCCTACCCATTGATTTGAATGGGACACCGTGGTAATACCTACGGCGGCGCTCTGCGGGGGGGGTCTTTAACCCTTTTTCGGCCGCTCGCGGGGGGTAAAACCGCTCCGCGAGTGGCTGAATACCGCGGCTAAAACGACGGTAAAGCAGCGCTAAATATAGCGCTGCTTTACCGTCACCGCGGCTCCCGCCCCAGTGTGAAAGGGGCCTAAGAGAAAAGATGTTAAAGTGTTAATAAACCAACAGTAAAATCAGTGGGACTTAAGGGGGTTAATCCTCTGCATTGTGTAAAAAGTCAGTTTTATCCTGTATGCACAGATCCTTCCCTCCTGCACTGTCTATCTGGGGAAGGCCAGTCAACACAGACAGGGTAGCCAACCTGCACATGCTCAGTTGTGTCTTTTATGCTGGAGAGAACATTGTTCTCAGAGATAGCCAGGTCACATGATATTGGCATCACACATGTGGGCGCATATACAGACTGTAGTGGAAATCTCCACCTTTCTGAACTCTTAGCACTGGAGAAACTGTGCAGTTTATCACTGACCCTGGTATACAGTGATAAGCCGCATCTTTGCAGCGATGTAGGAGCGGTGTATACACTGCTCCTAAAGCGCCCCTGCCCATTGAAATTAATCTGCAGTACCACTGAACTGCCGGAATATCGACGCTGCGCCGTCCGCAGGAGAGATCTCCCATCCTGGAATGGCCTCATATGACGTCCTCGGCTTCCCGGCCCCTGCGTCGCTCGGGAGCCAGTGCTCGTGCCTGCGATGTCCGCCGGGCACCCGCGATTGCCAGTAATACAGAGCAGGGACGTGGATCTTTGTGTGTAAACACACAGATCCACGTCCTGTCAGGGAAGAGGAGATCGTGTGCTCCCAGTACAGAGAAACACTGATCGGTCTCCTCCCCTTGTGAGACCCCTCCCCCTACAGTTAGAATCACTCCCTAGGTAACACATTTAACCCCTTGATCACCCCCCCTGGTGTTAACCCCTTCCCTGCCAGTGACATTTATACAGTAATCAGTGCATTTTTATAGCACTGATCGCTGTATAAATGTGAATGATCCCAAAATAGTGTCAAAAGTGTCCGATATGTCTGCCGCAATGTCACAGTCATGATAAAAATCGCAGATCGCCACCATTACTAGTAAAAAAATAAAAAAAATGCCATAAATATATCCCCTATTTTGTAGACACTATAACGTTTGCGCAAACCAATCAATATACATTTTTTGCGATTTTTTTTAACCAAAAATATGGAGAAGAAAACATTATTATTATTTTTTTTATTGGGATATTTATTATAGCAAAAAGTAAAAAAATATTGTGTTTTTTTCAAGCGTGTCACTCTTCTTTTGTTTATAGCGCAAAAAATTAAAACCGCAGTGGTGATCAAATACCACCAAAAGAAAGCTCTATGTGAAGTACAGTGTTGTATGACCGCACAATTGTCATTCAAAGTGTGACAGTGCTGAAAACTGAAAATTGGCCTCGGCAGGAAGGGGGTGAAAATGTCCTGTATTGAAGTGGTTAATAAGGAACAAGAGCCAGTTGCTAGGAATCTACAGGTTGGCTATTGCTGCAATTCACAAATGAAAAGATATTGGCAACCAACATTTGCGATATTGATTCCAATACTGTCTGAACTTTTAATTTGAAGGTGAAATTTTACAAAGTGGGAAACTTTAAGCCATGTAAAGAAATAGAAATTCAATTGTCCCTTTAAAATGATCAAGGTGGCAGACTCCTGCATGGGGCCTCTGGGTGGCCGGGGCCAGGGTCCGCTCTTCCCCGCACTCAAAGGCCCTCTGCCTAATAATGTCTCTAATTCTGCCGCTCACACATGAGCCAAGCAGAAATTTTCCAGTGTCCCAGTTTACAGAGAGCTGGCAGCTCCGTGCTATAGAGATGTACTGAGGGGGGATCAAGTCTTTCTTATGATGAATTAACTGTGCCATGTTTAAGAAAATAAATGGAAATTGCAGCTCTGTTAGAAGACATTTCCCGGATACGGCGTCAAACTCTCAGAAAAATTAAATGAAATAATCACGAACAGCGGAGCTGGAGGGCTGGCTCTGATACGCTGTGGATGAACAGCAATTGGGTTACTACAAGTCCCAGAAATCTGGTTGATTTAACATTAAGAACAATAAAAAGAATTTGAAAGGAGAATTAACTAATTAATGAATAGCTCCCAACTGTCCCTGATTTGGAGGGACTGTCCCTGATTTGGAGCAATGTCCCTCTGTCCCTCTTTCCTCCTCATTTGTCCCTCATTTTGGTCTGATCTATATAGTTGTATATAAAATGCACTTTTTATATATCAAAGAGTGTTTTCCAGGGCTAAACCTTTAATCTGATTTCTAAATTGCTGCATTTGTAGATTCCAAAAGCCAATATAAAGGGATAGTAGTAGTAAAAAAAAAAAAGTACTTGTGTGTTTAACCAATCTTGTTTTTTCATACAATTCTCCTTTAAGGGGGCGTGGCAAGGGGTGTGTCCTGTGTCTAAATACTTTTGCAGATAGGTGTCCCTCATTCCCATCTCAAAAAGCTGGGAGGTATGATTAATGGTCCTGTAATCTTTTAATGGAATTGTTTCTTGCATGTTTTTTTGCCTCCTTGTAATGTCTTTTGTGATCTCCTGAACCTCTAACTTTATCACCTCACTTCCATCTGATTGGAACAAGCTTTAGGCATTAATTATGGTCAATTTCACTGCTCTATGCACCGTACATAGCCCATAGACCAGGGGTGCCCAACCTTTTGAAGAGCGAGGGCCACTTAAGTGACTTGGTAACCGGTGGCGGGCCACAATGAGTGGAGCGGGTGGAGGGCATGTCCGTGTCCACTCTGCATTTGCAGAGCGGACACAGACGCAGTCCACGGTACTTTTAGCGGATCATATTGGAGGTAGAACACAAGTCAGTTTATGTCTGCCACTACTTAGAGGTGAATTGAGGGTCCAATTGGTCGGACTGACTGTGAAAGGGGTCCAAGGCTGCTTTCACACTGATGCGCTGCGGTTTACCCGCACCACGTGTGCAACACAGTGTATCTTTGGCTTTCCTGCAGTTTGCAATAGACCTCTATTATATTCTGCAAGTGTGGATCACTTTCAGAAAGCTCCCCAAACTCGCAGGTAATAATAGAAGTCTATGGCTCAGTGCAGGTAACCCGCAGGTAAACTGCTCTGTACCTGCGGCTCAGTTTGAAAGCAGCCCAGCAACCACTGCAGAAAAGATATGCCCATAAACTAACCTTTAATAACAGTCTTTTTTCTATTCTATCCCAAAGCAGGAGGTCGCGGGCCACATCAGAGGGCTCCGCGGGCGTCATGTGGCCCCCGGGTCACTGGTTGGGCACCCCTGCCATAGACCATCTCAGGTGCAAAGCAAGAGAGGGTGACTACACTCTTTTATACAGTGGGGGCATGGAGAACTAATGTAGCCGCCCTCTAACAGGAAGTCAGATCATAGGATCGAAATGATGATAAATATGAACTTTAACCACTTCAGCCCCAGAAGGATTTACCCCCTTCCTGACCAGAGCATTTTTTGCGATTCGGCACTGCATCGCTTGAACTGATAACTGCGCGGTCGTGCGTCATGGCACCCAAACAAAATTGACGTCCTTTTTTTTTCCCACAAATAGAGCTTTCTTTTGGTGGTATTTGATCACCTCTGTGGTTTTCATTTTTTGTGCTATAAACAAAATAAGAGCAACAATTTTGAAAAAAACTCAATATTTTTTACTTTTTGCTTTAATAAATATCTCCTAAAAATATATAAAAAAACTAATTTGTATTATTCGTTAGTAATGGCGCCGATCTGCGATTTTTATCAGGACTGTGACATTATGGTGGACACATCGGACACTTTTGACCCTATTTTGGGACCATTGTCATTTATACAGCGATCAGTGCTATAAAAATGCACTGATTACTGTGTAAATGACACTGGCAGGGAAATAGTTAACCACTAGGGGGCGATCAAGGGGTTAAGTGTGTCCTAGGGAGTTATTCTAACTGTGGGGGGGGGGGTGTGGGTGGGCTACTAGACACATGACAGCGATCACTGCTCCTGATGACAGGGAGCAGTGATCTCCGTCATGTCACAAGGCAGAATGGGAAATTCCTTGTTTACATAGGGATCTCCCTGTTCTTCCGCTCCGTGACACGATCGTGGGCACCCGGTGGACAGAGTCCGCGGAACTCGCGGTCACGGTGCATGCGGAGCGCACGCCCACAATGCCGCATCTTAAATGGGACATACCTGGACGCCCTTTTGCCCACCCGTGCCATTCTGCCAACGTATATCGTCGTGTGGTGGCCGGGAAGGGGTTAAAGAGGAACTGCAGTCTGCTCACATAATTTGTAATAAAAACATCTTTGCCATTCTGAAGCTTCCCTCCTACCACTTTGCATATTATTTTATATATACTGTGATTCTGTTCTTGCCAAATATGCTGCAGAAATCTCCCTCCACTGAGTCTGGCTGCAGCCATTTTAATTGTGGGCAGCTGAAGCTGCTGCCTGTTCACTTCCTGGATTTACACAGACACACAGAGGCACACCTCCAGCTCTGCAGCTCTCATTGGCCCTCTTATGACTCATCCCCTTTCCCTTCCTGGAAAACTCACGTGTGTGAGAGAGAGAGAGAGCTGTGCATGATGTCATAAGCCTAGGCTAATGACCAGACAAGAAAAAGGAAGTGGGCTGTATAAGATATTTACTGGCAGAAAAATGTTTTACTATCCAAAGTTAAAACAACAAGGACAGAAGATTTAATAGATGGAAAGTTGAAAAAATGACTGAAGGTCCGTTTAAGGACCGGAATGTTTTACCCCATTCCTGACCAGGCCATTTTTGTGAGACGGCCCTGCATTAATTTAACTGAAAATTGCGCGGTTGTGCGACGCTGTACACAAATAAAATTGATGTCCTTTTTTTTCCACACAACTAGAGCTTTCTTTTGGTGGCATTTGATCACCTCTTCGGTTTTTATTTTTTGCGCTATTAAACAAAAGCAGAGTGACGATTTTGAAAAAAAAACAATATTATTTACTTTCTGCTAAAAAAAATAACAAAATGTAAAAAACTTAAATGACTTCATCAATTTAGGCCAATATGTATTCTGCTACATATTTTTTGTTAAAAAAATCCCAATAAGTGCATATTAATTGGTTTGCGCAAACGTTATATTGTCTACAAACTATGGGATATTTTTTATGGAATTTTGTATTTATTTTTTTTACTAGTAATGGCGGTGATCAGCAATTTACACCAGCCCCCATGCTGCACTTACCTCTGTTGGTGATGCAGGTTCACCTTCCGCACAGCCCCATGCAGTGGTTCTGGAGTTTGAAAACATGCTATCCTTTCTTTTTCTTTCCCTAGGGATTCAGGGATGGATCAGAGCAGATCTGATTGGTCAGCGCCAGCTGCAAGGATGGTGAAACTGTATCACCAACAGAGGTAAGTACAGCAGGGACCGGGGGTGTCTCCTATGAGTCCAGCGCTCGTATTAATAACTTGTAAAATTATTCACTTAATTTTTTATTCTTTGCTTTAAAGAGAAGTTCGGGATTAAAAAAAATAAAAATAAGCATTCATACTTACCTAGGTCAGCCTCTCAGTGATCTTCCAAGAGCCTGAGCCAGCCCCCTCCACAGCCCAGCACTCCAGTGAGCGCAGGAGTGGAGAGCAGAGAGCCGCTGACTGACGGTCATAGCTCTCTGCTTAGGGTAGAGGAGCAGAACTGAGCGATCAGCAGTGTTTGATCCCTCCGATATCCCTACAGACCCGGCAGGGGACAGATGCAGGATTGATGCTGCATCTTTCCCCCTGCCGGGTCTGTAGGTAGATCAAACACTGCTGATCGCTCAGTTCTGCCCCCCTACTCTAAGCAGAGAGCCATGACCGTCAGTCAGCGGCTCTCTGCTCTCCACTCCTGCGCTCACTGGAGTGCTGGGCTGTGGAGGGGGCTGGCTCAGGCTCTCGGCGGATCACTGAGAGGCTGAGTCAGGTGTAGGTTCAGGCTTCTGGGTGGATACCGACCATATGAATTAGCCTGCTGTCGGCTGGAAACGAGTCGCAAGAGAGCAGAACAAACTGTACTCACGTGATCCATAGAAATACGGCCAAAAAAGCTTGGCCATACTTCTCCTTTAGGCACAGAGTGGGTGAAATGGGGTTGGTGCAGAGGACCTAGGATTTTAGAGACAAGCCAACAGCACAAGGGACACTTCACATTGAATGTAAGTATGGTTCCGGGTGCAACATATATAAAAATGATTCTTTAAAGTGGGGATGATTCCGGGGATTGTCTTCGGAAACCAGGGACGTCTGGTCACCCCACCAACGGGTGGCCGTTCCTTCAGAGCTCATGCGCCAGTGATGTCACTGGCTGCATGTACAGTAAATATCTCCTAAACGGTGCATGTTTGGGAGATATTTACACTACCTATAGCAGTGATTCTCAACCTTTCTAGTGCCGTGACCCCTTGATAAAATTTCCCAAAGTTGTGGGGACCCCAACAGTAAAATAATTTTCGTAGCGTGGGTTGTCAGCACCCAAGGCCAGGCAAGTAATTTGCGCCCCGAGTCCTTTCCACTCGTACAGTATTAAAACCCCCTATGGTACATTTTAGGATGTACCACTCTTTCTCTTTGTTCTCCTTTCTTTCCCTTTTATCTCTCTCTATCCTAATTTCTTGTTTTTTTCCCATCCCTTTCTCTAGCCATCTTTCGTGTTCTCTTATTCTTTCTCTCCCTTTTTCTTTGTTCCTCCCCCTCTTTTCCACTCCTTTCCATGTATTCTCTATTTTTATTCCTTCTCTTACTCGTGATTAGTAGCAGTGCTGGGGGGAGTTCTGATCAGCCAACTTAGGTGCTCTTTATCAAGGTCATCTTCTAATCTGAGAACTGTAGTGGGGACTTTTAATGGCAAATCTAATCACAGCCTGGTAGTGTTACTCACTGTGTCTCGGTCTTCACTGTGTCTCCAGCTATGTGGTGTCTCGCACCAGTGACCCCTATGCCGAAATCAGGAGATAGGGTCTCCTCCCACTTCACATTCCTCACCAGTGTTGCCAACCTACCAGATTGAAATTTACTGACACGACACCCAAAATTACTGGCAAAGCCAAGTTTTTACTGGCATTTCCAAAAGTTACAAAATTACAGATGTAAGTGCAAATTTCAGTATTTAGGCTACAAATAAGAACAATATGCAATTAGCAATGTGATTTAAGGCAAAAAGCATATTTCTTATTTTATTCTCAATATAGTAAGTAAGTGGCTCAGAGACAGGACTCAGGGGCAGGAAATTAGAATGGGCGAAACACTCCCATGAAATGGACTCTCACAGTGTCACTCACAGCAAGGTACAGCACCACAGATCACTGACACGTCCCATCCTGATTCACAGTGCCAGTCTCTCTCCATGCCAGGTAGTCCTCTCAGTCCCCTCCAGTCAAAACAGCTCTGACAGTCCCGCTTGCGCCTTGCCCTGCTCCTGTCCCACAGACCCGCACACAAGGCTCTGTTTGCCCTGCTTGGCTCCCTTACACCATGACATCACTGCCCCCCCGGTACCACCTGGACACACTGCAGCAGGCACTTGGATGGTCCTGGCCAGCTGTGGACCAGAGCTGCGCATGCCCAGTTCTGAACCAAGCATCACAGCCATATTTTTTACTGGCAGCTTTTTTCTCTTACTGGCATTTACTGGCAGGAGAAAAGTGCCCGTTTTTTACTGGCTGCCAGTAAAAATACTGACGGTTGGCAACACTGTTCCTCACCAGTCAGCTGACCTCTAGTCTCTCCCCCCAACCATGCCGTGAACTGAATGGGCGGCTGCGTAGAGGCTGAGTGGGCGGCCGCGGGCTCCAGGGACAGCCCTGCTGGGCGGCCACGAAAAGGCTGGGAGAGCGGTACGGGCTTCAGGAACAGCCCAGGATTCGGTGACCCCTGGCAAATTGTCATTCGACCCCCAGGTTGAGAACCACTGACCTATAGGCAAGCCTTATTATAGGCTTACCTATTGGTAAAATTCAAAGAAGAAAGTTTACTTCCTCTTTAAATACACAATCCAAACAGATCTTCGCAAGAGGTTTTACCTGCTATACTCTCTTGAATATCTAATCACCTGATTCAAACACCCTGCCCACACTTCATAAACCACCACCCAACCTTACTATTAAGGATGATAAGCACACACTGGTTATGTCCCCCCTCTGCTCTCCTCTCAGTCTGTCTAAATATGGTTCCTCTAGCCCGACGCTTGAAACATGTTAAAGTTGTTCTAAAGACAGAAGATTTTTTTATTTTTTTATTAACCTTAACGCATTCTGTGCAGTAACCACCTAAGTACTCTAGGATGTCCACGGATGACGTTCCAGCCTCTCTGTGACCCCGGAAACAAGAAGCGATGAGGATTTAGTCACTTCCAGTTTTGGCTCTTTGTTTACCTGGCCGTTAGCATCCAGCAAAACAGCCGATCAAAACGATCTGTGTCCGATTACCTGCATTGGAGGCCAGAAGAGAGATCTGGGGTCTAATCCAGATCTCTCCATAACGAGGACCTGTCGCGGCCCATGCTATCACAAGGGGTGTTGTTCATCCCTTGTGATAGCAAAAAAGTTGATACAAAAAAAATTCAAAGAGACAGTGTAAAAAAAAAAAAATGTGTCAAAAGTAGGGGTGCAGCGGATCAAAAAACTCACGGATCGGATCGATCCTCGGATCAGAGTCACTGATCGGATCATTTTTCGGATCAGCAAATAATAATTGAATTTGCAAAAACCTGTGAAAATTCCGCAACCATATAGTCCCCACTGTAATATCCACGTCATCTCCCCCACTGTAATATCCACGTCATCTCCCCCACTGTAATATTGGCAGGGTATCGCAGAGTATTGTCAGGTTATGGGTAATGCAGAGTATTGGCAGGGTATGGGTAATGCAGGGTATGGGTAATGCAGAGTATTGGCAGGGTAATGCAGAGTTTGTTTACAACTGATTGCTCCATCATTTGACAGAGCGATCACATTGTAAACAGCGGCCGGGTGTACCAAGATGGCTGCCGCTCCGGAGCTAGGCCGAAGCCGTGGCCTTTCCTAAGGCTGAGGCTGCGGAGCGCTCCGCGGATCGCGGTGTGTGTCGATCCGAACTGGATAACCCGTTCGGATCACGGATCGGCGACGATCCGTTGCACCCCTAGTCAAAAGTGTCCGATATGTCCGTTGCAATGTCACAGTCATTACTAGTGAAAAAATAAAAATTAAATGTCGTAAAACTATCCCATATTTTGTAGACGCTATAACTTTTGCGCAAACCAATCAACATACACTTACTGCAATTTTTTTTACCAAAAATATGTAGAAGAATACGTATCGGCCTAAACTGAGGAAAAAATATGTTGCACAGTAGATCCCTATAGACCAGTTATGGAGAACCTTTTTGAGCCAGAGTGCCCAAACTGCAACACAAAACCAACTTAGTTATTTCAAAGTGCTAGTTGGTTAATAATGGTGGTGAGAAGGAGATATATCGCCTCCCAGCCACCTGTCAACTGCCTTCTGAAAATTGATCCACCATGGATTGCTTCTCAGAGGGACAGCAAGGCTGCTGCATATGTAAATGCACCCCAATCCAGCTGCTAACCTCTGCACCCCAAAGCCCCCCTCTTTGCTTACTTCTACATGCCCTTCCCTGCTCACTATTGCACTCACACAAAGCTGCGGACCTCTGCACACCGATAGTGTAACCCAGTATTACAGAAACCTGAATGCTCTACCTGGTGGAACATCCAGCATGGCAGTGGCAAGCAGGACTCTCAAGCCTGCTTCCATTTGTTTGCATCAACTTCTTGGGCACCATTCAGGAGATGATAGTGGGTGGAAACTGGGGGAGGGGGTGGGATTTGCATATGGCCGGTCCCGTTATTTACATATAAATAGTGCTGTGTTTACATAGGAATGTCACGCTATTTCCAAATTAACGGTGTGCTGGGTTTTCTTATCAATCAGCTGTACACACTGTAGCAGCACTGGTCAGTAATAGTGACAGGCTCAGGGAAAGGAGGACAATTACAGGTCACTGCACCGTTTCTCTCCGTCCAGCAACTGAAAGCTGGTGGGAGAGTGAGGGGTAGAAGGCAGCTTTCAGTTGCTGGAAGGAGAGAAACAGTGCAGCGTCCTGTAACTGTCCTCCCATCCCGCTGCACTGATCCCCCTGTGTACCCCCCTAAGCGGAGTATCTGATAAGTGTGGGGGGGGGGGGGCTACTGCTGAGACCATAGACTGACAGTGGCAGGCTCCAGGTGGCACCAGTTCATTAGAATCTCACCCGGCTCCAGCGTCCAGTGTCGGTGTGACTTCTTCCAACCCGGCAGTACCACAGGACAAGATACACCTTGTATTGGATGTTCGGTCAGTGTGCGCTCCTTGCGTGCCTACAGAGAGGGCTCTGCGTACCAGCTGTGGCATGCGTGCCATAGATTCGCCATTATTGCTATAGACCCATGATGACGAAACTTGCCACCCCAGATGTTTTGGAACTACATTTCCCATGATGCTCTACTACACTGCAGAGTGCATGAGCATCATGGGAAATGTAGTTCCAAAACAACTGGGGTGCCAAGGTTCCCCATCACTGCTATAGACTTTAAGGAGCCCTTCTCCTAAGGCTTTAGACCCAAAAGACATAGAAGTTGCTTCTACTTTTCTGCAGCCCTTCTGGGGGCCAAAAGGGAGAAATGGTAGGTTCTACTTCCCTTATACTAAATAATCAACAAAAACCTTTATCCTAACGTTATTGCAACCTTTCACAAAATAGAGAATATGCACGTTACCATGCCTAGCAATGCGTGTTTAAAACGAATTCAGGGGAAAAAAAAGCCCTCATACTAAGAAACAGCAAAGCTGAAGAAGAAAGTACGTTTATAAAAAAAAAAACGAATGAGCCAGCACCTGATAATGGCATCCCAAGGATGAGGCCCCTATCTCTGTACTAACCACTCTTTGGAGAGTCCAGATAACGGCAGGTCTCCAGAGGGGCCTCCATTTCTCTCACACTCCGAATACTTCCAACTGCTGATAGCAAGATAAGAGGGCCCCTGAGAGAGCAGCCCGATTCCCATACCACCATGACCAGTCATTTTTTACTGATCAGGTCACCAGAACCCAGTACACAATGGCCGTCTCTGCTTGGAGAGACCTCCATTAAAACGAATTCCCAGACAGCTTAAAAGAAAAAAAAAAATGTGGCTTGTCGGTGGCCACTCTAAATTTTGTATGCAATGATCATTTAGTCTAGAAGTAACTTATTCTATATTTTGGACTTCAGGATGGATGGTGCTTTGAGTAATTTCTTCCCTGGTGATTGTCCCTACCATTCACTGGGCTCTTTTGGGATTGGGCCATTATTTGAAGTGTGGGCTGGTCAATGTTGTACTATCCCAAGCAATCCTCATATAGAAGAAGTGGCACCTTCGGTCCTGCTGGGGGAGGCACTTCTTGGAGTTTACCTGTGGGAAATGCCGGATGGCTTTTCAGCACAGCAACGATATTGGCCATATGTTTACCATGATCGCTTGGGTCTATTCTTGTTCCTCTGAGGAAGTAGCACAGTTTTTCTGAAACGCGTTGGGAGTAAAGAGAATTGTAGCCAACATTTTATAGATTTACATGGGTGTGTAAGCAGAAAGGCTGAAAAGTCCCATCTAAACATAGTATGTATATTTAAATATTCAGGGGTGTTGGCATTCATAATTGTGGTGTAACCACTTGCTTATTGTTTCTGTAATGTAAATGAGAGCATGTGACTCCAGTAATTTACCCACTTGCCCCAGGCCCCCTACTCCCTCAGTGCTTCCGGCTTCCCTCCTCTCCTTCCCGCAGGCAGCTGCAAGCTTACAATAGGATCCTTCAGGATGGAGAGTGGGGGAAGGGTCTGGTAAATGTCATATTTACCAGCCCCTACCTTTCCTGAATGAACACAATGAGTGATCGGTACTTATTACTCACTGTGTTCATTAATAACTGAAGCATAGTAAGTTGTGTTTATTGGAGAAGGAGGGAGAGTTGCCCTGTCAGGTTGGCTGTATGGGGCCCCATGGTTTCTAACAGCTGCCCTGCCTGACCCATTTATATATTCACCCTCCACCCCAGGAGTCACCCTGTGTAAACACCCTGTTCAGGCCTGGTAGATGGGTGCTAGGCCTGAGCACTTTATCATGCAAACAGGTCATATGCTTCTCTGAACCTAGAAGAACCAGGTGCTGCGCAGCTGTTCCGATGGCGCAGCGGAGCGGTGATGAAGGTGGGTATAGCCCAGGAAAGTGAATCTCTTTAACGATTAGGCAAATGATTCACTAGCAGCTATACACAGAATCATTTGATCCATTGACTCAAGAATCTTGATTCTTTTCAGCATGTAGTAAATCTAAAAATACGAGTTAAAAAAAAATATTATAAATATAAAAGAAGTTAAAATGCAATAATGAATTAAATGCAGTCAAAGCGACTACTCTCATCACTGGAGCCATAGCATACCAGAGTGGACTGACAGATCGATAGATGGATGGAATTGGGTGGACAGACCTTTAACTCTCCTGTTCCTGAGGACAGGACCTCATAAAAAACACTTGCTGTTCATACTGTTAGTAATTAGTGAGAAGCATGACTTATTACAAGTAGACAGCACGTTCCTGGATGGAATGATAAAGAGCCTATTCTTGTCCATACATTGTCAAGTCGCTGTAAAAGTCGAAGTTATGTGCAGCTTCCATTAAGAACAAAGACATACTTTGACAAATACCACAGTGGCCTCTTAAACGTTCCCTATTAAACAAGCCGATGCATGCAGAGTTCTGACAGAAATATCCACAGTTGTTGCTTCTTACTCTGGGATGGACGTCGCAATCCATGAAGACCCGAGATGGCATCAAAGACCATTGCAGGGGTTTGCCAGTGTGCAAAAGTGACCAAACCTTAAGGCTCCGTTCACATCTAAGCGTTGCCATTTTACTGGCGTTTTTGCAGCGTTTTTGTACAGGCATGTTGAAGTTCAAAGGTCACCAATGTAAAAGCAGTAAAACGCCTGTAATCTGCCAAAAAATAAGCTCCTGTACTTTTTTGAGCAACGGGCGTTTTGCTTTAGGAGACAGAGCGCTCAGATATCAACAGGTGCCATTGAAATGAATGGGATTTGTCCTGTTGGGCGTTTTTAGAGCCGAGGCTTAGAGCAGAAAAATACCTAGGTGTGAACGGAGCCTAATAGTTTGTGTCCCTATATATACAAGATAGTACAATCAGATTATGGCGAGGAGGCAAAAAGGAACCACTGTACCATTGTAAAGTATAGCAGTGCCTTTAAAATCTTTACAGGTCTTCACAAATGAAGGCTTATCCCTCATTTAGGAAGGAACTATGCAACCGCTTAAAGAGGAAGTAAACCCTGATGGGTTTTACTTCCTCTTTTGCTCCCTGCAAAGCCTGCTTCCAGCGGTGTAGGCAGAATGTGACAAGAGACCGCTCGTCTCTCGCTGCCCCGCCGCCATCCTCTGTCAGGGAATCAGGAAGTGAAGACGCAACGTCTTCACTGCCCGGTTCCCTACTGCGCATGCGCGAGTCGCGCTGCGCGCCTCTATTGGTCCCCGCTGTGTCCTGGGAACTGTGTTTCCCAAGACACAACGGGGCAGCTCCGGATAGGGGCGGGGCAGCTATACGGAAGTGGGTGCAGATACCTGTATTATACAGGTATATGCACCCCCCTCCCCCTGAAAGGTGGCAATTGTGGCACCGGAGGGGGGGAGGAATCCGATAAGCGGAAGTTCCACTTTAGGGTGGTACTCCGCTTTAAGGTGAAAAAACACGAGGGTTTACAACCCCTTTCTATTGTATTCTGCTGGTGGGCAGCCTTCCCCACAAGCAGAATATAATGATCACTTCTGGCAGCTAGTGGTGCCATCGGAAGTGATCGTGTGAAAAAACCCTGACAAGCTGGTTGTACTGAAGTCGATAGATGGATCGATTTCAGTACAACCAGCCAGCCCATAGATGGCTCAAAATTCAGCAATATTTCAATCCGTCTTAGGCCTCATGTACACTGCTGCTGCTGATAAACGGACGTTGGGTGTTGTTTTCAGCAGCCCCTGAACTCTCCTCTATTTTATCTTTCCAGTACATGTACACAGAGTAGTTTATAGTTGTTTACATGCAGTTGAGTTTGGTGGAATTTTTTTGAAAGCAGAAAATTGCATTCACGACGGATGTTTATTGGCATTTAAAACGTCAAATGCCTGTAACAGCGCGCAAACTCATCTAAACGCGGTAGAACGCATTTATAAGCGTCTTCATTTATATGCATTTTTTAGTGGGGAAACATTTCTGACCATTTGCAATATGCAAAAAACAGACTTTCCATATTGTGGGCTGGGGGGAGGAGAGGGAGAGAGGAGGGAGAGAGATAGAGGGAGGAGAGAGCGAAAGATAGAAGGGGGGGGGGGGAGAGGGAGGGGGGGGAGAGCGAGAGATAGAGGGGGGGAGGGGGAGAGAGAGATTAGGGGGAGAGAGATATTAGGGAGGAAGAAGTGAGAGAGGGAGGGAGAGGGGGGGGGGGGGAGTGGGAGAGAGAGGGAAGGCGAGAGGGATGGAGGGAGGGATGGAGGGATGGAGGGAGGGAGGGAGGGAGGGAGGGAGAGAGGGAGGGAGGGAGAGAGGGAGGGAGGGAGGGAGGGAGGGAGGGAGGGGGGGAGGGAGGGAGGGAGGGAGGGAGGGAGGGATGGTGGGATGGAGGGAGATGGTGGGATGGAGGGAGATGGTGGGATGGAGGGAGATGGTGGGAGGGATGCAGGGAGGGAGGGATGGAGGGAGGGAGAGAGGGAGGGAGGGAGAGAGGGAGGGAGGGATGGAAGGAGATGGTGGGATGGAGGGAGATGGTGGGATGGAGGGAGATGGTGGGAGGGATGCAGGGAGGGAGGGAGTGATGGATGGATGGAGGGAGGGATGGAGGGAGAGAGAGAGGGAGGGATGGATGGATGGAGGGAAAGGGAGGGAGATTTCCTGCATTGTAGGCATTTGGGAGGGTATACTGATCAGTACAATCGTTTATCTGGAAAAAAAAACGCTTCTAAATGAAAACGCTCATGAACGCTGAAAAACTGACATTTTAAAACGTCGGTTACTAGCTGTTAAGTTCCATCGTTCTGAGGAGGTTTTCAAACGTCCTGTGTATATGAAGCCTTACTTTTGTATCTATTCTGTTACATTCTGCAGATCATAGGGATGAGTTTCTATCTGCAGATGTTGTCCATTAAAGCAAAGGAAGAAGTTAAAATGAAAAGGTTTTATAAAATTTTACTCCATTTAACCCCTAGTTTACCTAATCAGCTGTAATTAATGCCTTCTTCCCCTTCTCCCTTCAACAATTTTCTCATTGATTTTGTTTTATTCCTATCTTAACATTTTTCTATTTCTTGTTTTGTTAAATGTCATTTCATATTGGATTTCTAACAGATAATCCAGCATTAGGCTCGGTTCACACTAGCCCAACTCCAAAGTCGCGCGACTTTCAGTGCAACTTTCGAAATCCAAATTTGATACTACTTTTACACTCCGTGACACTGAAGTCGTATTGCAGGAACCATTTCTAAAGTTGGTGCGACTTGTGTAGCATCAGTTAAGACCGATCTCATAGGGAAACACTGAATTTCACGTCATCCGACTTGGGGTCTCACAAGACGGATCCTAGTGTCGCATCAGTGTGAACCGAGCCCAAGGCCTCATGCACACAGGACATTTAAAAAAACGCCATCGCTGCTGCCAGGAAAAAGCAGCATTAAAAACGTGGTGTTAGCCATGTTTGTGAATAACGTTTATGGGTGTTGTTTCACGTTTTTTGGCATTTGTTCAGTAAAAACACTCCCTATAACGTAAAGACGCCTAAAAACACCAAACGCTTGTTAGAGCTCAACAGCCTCTGCTCCTCTACGCACAGACTGTCGTTTTTTTTTCTACTGCCCCTAAACGCTTATGCCTCCAAATGCCTCTGAAGATTTATGTGTGCATGGGCACATAGGCTAACATGGGCATTTAGAGGCAGTAAAAAGAAAAAAAAACGTCAGACGCCCCTAACAGCAGCTGTAAAAAAGTCCTGTGTGCATGAGCCCTAAAACCTGGGAAAATATTCATGTATTGCAAATATATGAATAGTTTGAAATATTTTTTATTTTTATTTACCCAGACATTTTAATTCACACCACCCGCTATGTTGATGACTATTTCTTTACACTTGAACTTACAAACATACCACCCTGTCATGTACTGAAACCAGGAAGGAAAAAAAAAAGTTAGAAGGGTTTCCACGCTTACCCTGAGTCTGTCTTTCGGCAAAGCGACGACTCCTTGTTTGATGACCTCCAGGACTCGCTCTACTGACAGATCCGTTCCAGCCTGCTCCAAACGTGAGCTGAAGAAGCTGATAACCTGCAAGAGAAGTAAAAGTGTTAGGAGAATGACCTCTGTATACCATAAATGCTCACCTATCAGTCACGTCCTTCATCCAGGAAAGCACAAAGAGTGTAAAGCGCTCAGCTAAGTGTTATTAGGCTCCATGCACACTGGGCTTAAAAAAACGCTAGTTCCCTTGGCAGAAAAAAAATAAACGCTTATATAGAGGGTCAAACAGGTCAAGTAGAAAAAGAATTAAAAACATACAATACACATATGATGGTCATAAGTGTCTAGTGTAAACAAAGGGTTAACACCGAAAAGATGTCAGTGAGCCCTTGTGCGTCAATGCGTTTCGCTATTTTGCTTTGTCAGGACACACTTGGGGGTAGTTGAAAGGAACAGGTCTCACTTGTCACCGTACGATTATCTCCATCAGTCCGATATATGATTGCTGGCACTAATAAGAATCTGCCTCCTGCTATTAGGGGTGCAACGGATCAAAAAACTCACGGATCGGATCGTTCCTCGGATCAGCAAATAATAATTGAATTTGCAAAAACCTGTGAAAATTCCACCACCATATAGTCCCCACTGTAATATCCACGTCATCTCCCCCACTGTAATGGACATCTCCCCCACTGTAGTATCCACGTCATCTCCCCACTGTAGTATCCACGTCATCTCCCCACTGTAATGGACATCTTCCCCACGGTAGTATCCACGTCATCTCCCCCACTGTAATATTGGCTGAGTACGGCTGGGTATCGCAGAGTACGGCAGAGTATGGCTGGGTATGGCAGAGTATGGCTGGGTATGGCAGAGTATGGCTGGGTATGGCAGAGTATGGCTGGGTATGGCAGAGTATGGCTGGGTATGGCAGAGTACGGCTGGGTATGGCAGAGTATGGCTGGGTATGGCAGAGTACGGCTGGGTATGGCAGAGTACGGCTGGGTATGGCAGAGTACGGCTGGGTATGGCAGAGTACGGCTGGGTATGGCAGAGTACGGCTGGGTATGGCAGAGTACGGCTGGGTATGGCAGAGTACGGCTGGGTATGGCAGAGTACGGCTGGGTATGGCAGAGTACGGCTGGGTATGGCAGAGTACGGCTGGGTATGGCAGAGTACGGCTGGGTATGGCAGAGTACGGCTGGGTATCGCCGAGTACGGCTGGGTAACGCTGAGTACGGCTGGGTAACGCCGAGTATGGCAGAGTATGGCTGGGTATGGCAGAGTATGGCTGAGTATGGCAGAGTATGGCTGGGTATGGCAAAGTACGGCTGGGTATCGCCGAGTATGGCTGGGTATCCCCGAGTACGGCTGGGTATCCCCGAGTACGGCTGGGTATAGCCAAGGACGGCTGGGTATCGCCGGGTATGGCAGAGTATGGCTGGGTATGGCAGAGTATGGCTGGGTATGGCAGAGTATGGCTGGGTATGGCAGAGAGTGGCTGGGTATGGCAGAGAGTGGCTGGGTATGGCAGAGAGTGGCTGGGTATGGCAGAGAGTGGCTGGGTAAGGCAGAGAATGGCTGGGTAAGGCAGAGAATGGCTGGGTATTGGCAGAGTATGGAGGGATGGCTGAGCATGGATGGATGTGACTGCAATTGTCACAGAGCAGCGCTGTGGGCACTACAGATCCTGCTGCCATCCCATCTCTCCCCTGCACTGTACAGATCAGTACACAGGGGAGAGAGGTTTGTTTACTACGTCATTTGATGGAGCGATCACATTGTAAACGGCCGCCGGGTATACCAAGATGGCCGCCGCTAGGCCGAAGCCTTTCCTAAGGCAGAGGATCGCTCCACGGATCACCGGGTGTGCCGATCCGAACAGGGTGACCTATATATGGTGATTCTCTGGTGATCATCCGGGAGATCTCCATATGGAGATAATCTTATGCTAACAAGTGAGACCTGTTCCTTTAAACTACGCCAAGTGTGTCCTGACGAAGCAAAATAGCGAAACGCGTTGACGCACAGGGGCTCACTGCCATCCATTCAGTGTTAACCCTTTGTTTACACTAGACACTTATGACCATCATATGTGTGTTGTATGTTTTTAATTCTTTTTCTAATTGACATGTTTGTTTTGATTCATTGTCAATAAAGTATAAATTTTACTATACTCTTCATTTTGCCTGTAAAATCCGATGTAGGGCCTTTTGGCAACCTTATTAAAAAGGAAAGTATCCCTTTCTGTGAAAAGAACACTTGCTGTTAAAAGGAATTGCAAAGCCTCAAATGGATGCACAAAAGTGTGACATTTCTGGGACCCGTGTGGTCACTGTTCTTCCTCAGAATGTCATAGCCAGGCTAGTCAGAGGATGGAGACAAAAACAAAAATCTGCTTCCATTTGCTTTACAGAAGCACTGTGTGCGTCAGCCATGATGATCGAGAAGTGTGTGTAGGAAGGGGAGTTTCACAGGGTCCTCTTCAGTAACAGGCGGTCAATAATTCAGAGAGCACAGTTGATGGAATGACATCAACGTCACTATTTTCATCATTAAATCGTGAGTGCATGGCACGCTGTTGTCACATCCACTCGGAGGCCTGTAGCACTGAGCTCACTATATATCCCAGGTAGTGCTGGACATCATTCTACTCAAGACTGAGGACATTACTGAGGAAAAGGGATTCCTTGGGGGGGGGGGGGGACAGAGCCGGAGAGGAGGGGAGTTGTGCAGGAAGAGTTCCTTTGTTATTTTACCTATGACTGCTTTAGAGGTGAACTCCAAGCAAACAGCCGAATTCGGGTCCAATATACTTATATGTGAGCGGTCTTTTCTGCATCTAAATTTTATCTATATTCAGCCAGCCTTCTGGCGGCTGGTGCTCAATATTTTGGGGGGTGGCAAACAAACCTGCCCCCCTCACACGGGGGACGGACCGCAATCAAATACCTTAACGTAAGGCCCCTTTCACACTGGGGCGGTTTCCAGGCTATACAGCGCTAAAAATAGCGCCTGTACACCGCCTGAAAAAACCGGCCCCATTTCACTCCAGTGTGAAAGCCGGAGGGCTTTCACACTGGAGCGGTGCGCTAGCAGGACGGCAACAAAAGTCCTGCTAGCAGCATCTTTTGGAGCGGTGTATTTACCGCTCCTATACCGCTCCTTCCCATTGAAATCAATGGGAAACCGCGGGGATACCGCCCGCAAACCGCCGCTGCAGCGGCGCTTTGCGGAGGTTTTTAACCCTTTTGCGGCCGCTAGCGGGGGTTAAAACCACCCCGCTAGCGGCCGCATACCGCGGGTAAAACGATGGTAAAGCAGCGCTAAATATAGCGCTGCTTTACCGTCGCCGCCCCGCACCGCCCCAGTGTGAAAGCAGCCTAAGGCAGATGACGTGGATCCGGGGGCAGGGCTGCTGCTCCTAATTCCAGTTTCTCCAGGAGAAGAGCCCGGGCTTCTACTCCCGGCCAAACAGTCCTAAGACTGCCTTGGCCAATCAGGTCTCAGGACCCGCTTCCTGATTGGCTCGGAGGAGAATCAGGAAGACAATAGCGAATATTAATTTGCTATGGTCACACAACTGGGTGGGCCCGGGCGCAGTGCTCTGCGCCCCAAGCCAGCCCTTTTTTTAAGCCAATTACAGGGGGTCCCCGGGTTACAAACATGATAGGGTCTGTAGGTTTGTTCTTAAGTTGAATCTGTTTGTAAGTCGGAACAGGTACATTTTTTAAGTGTAGCTCCAGCCAAAAAATCTATTTTTAAGTTTTTTAGAGAACATGGAGAAGGATTATCACCCCTGTAACATTTGTTTTGCTGTCTGTGCCCCTGTTCAGATTTCACCTCACCTTCTGTCCCAATGACAATTGGATTTTGAAAATTTTGGGTTGTTAGGGAAACATGGACTGGTGATAAAGCATCAGTGGAGACACCTTTTTCCCATATTAACTCTTACAGGAGTGAATTTCCCTTCCTAGGGGTGAATTTCCCTTCCTAGGGGTTGGATTTCCTCTCACTTCCTGTTGTCTTCCTCCGTTTGTAAGTAGGAGTCGTTTGTAAGTCGGATGTTTGTAAGTAGGGGACCCCCTGTAGAGCCACAGGCTCTAATTATGTGCTTCTAAAAAAAAAAAAAAAAAACATTAAAAACCATGCGCCTGAATGTAGATTAGAGGCCGGGTGCAAGGATTGGGGGGGAGGGGGATCCATATGGATGGGCCGCCACTGCAGACAATACTGCAGATGGGTAGCACAGATGAGTCTAGCATTCTCTTCAGACTAAAGCTGGGTGATAAGGGTGAAAGGAGGCACATGACCCAACGCATGAATCAAGTTGATAAATAAAGGTTTATTCTAAGCAAATAAATGAATACAACGAAAATTACTACGCGTTCATAAAAACAGGTTACAATATTCTCATTTGATAAAATAGTGGAAATTACCGTATTTATCGGCGTATAACACGCACTTTTTCCCCCTTAAAATCGGGGGAAAGTCGCGGGTGCGTGTTATACGCCGATCCCCCAAAAAAAGTGCCCAAAAAAATCAAACGGCGCTGAAAAACAGCGACCGCCGCGGAAAAAAAAAATGAGCGCCGCCGAAAAAGACCGATCTGTCTGTTCGGCTCCGCTCGCAGTCCCACCTCCGAACAGACGGCTCGGGCTTTTCCGGCGGCGCTCGGTCTTTTCCAGCGGCGCGGTCTTTCTAGGCGGCAAATTTAAATGTGGGCAAGCTGCAAATGACGCTGGGAAATGCTGCAAATCACACTGGGCAAGCTGCAAATCACACTGGGCAAGCTGCAAATCACACTGGGCAAGCTGCAAATCACACTGGGCAAGCTGCAAATCACACTGGGCAAAGCTGCAAATGACACTGGGCAAGCTGCAAATGACGCTGAAATGTAAGTGTTTTTTTCCCTAAACTTCCCTCCTAAAATTTTTTTCCTTAAAATGCCCTCCTATACTTGGGGTGCGTGTTATACGCCGATAAATAAGGTATTATAAAACCCATGCAAGGGTATAGGCTGAATCAATGAAAGTCCGGCGGACCTCCGCTGGAAAGTCCGGCGGGTTGTCCGCTGGACTAGGTCCGGCAGACAATCCCGCCGGAAAGTCCGATCTTGTGTAGGCCGCATAAGGCTACATGGAACCCTGGTTGAGAAACCCAGCTTTAACCATTTGCCTGGAGTTCTTCATTAACAGACTTGCATAGATGAAATATCTACATCCTGACATAACCGGCTCTTTGTGGAACGTAACCCTTTCCGAACATCTGTTTCGTGATGTAGGATAAACACAAACAAACCTCCGGGTTTTGACAAGCGTGATACATTAACTGTCGCAGCTTCATCAGACAGGTACAGAGCGCTCTCAGAAGCTGGAAACACACACAGTACAAGTTATGCTGGATTGGGAAATGGCTCTTCTCACGGCACCTTGTAGGAGTTCACATTTTTCGGGGCGAAAAAAAAACTGCAGCGTCAACAGCCTGGCGGCGCTCAGACCACGGATGTCGTGTAACATTTCAAAGCAGAAGTACGAGGCCGTCCAGACAGGCAGGGTTTCCTCCGCCGCCACGATCAAACTCGGCAGACACGGTCATGCTATAGCAACATCCTCACTCCGTGGTCTTTTGACTGGTGCTACATTAAAGCTTACTGAATCATTTCTGAGATTCGTGTGTCTGCTGCGGTTTTGAGACAAATTAAAGCGCTACTGAACCCTCAATATATACACAGCGCAAATGTTAGTCACCACACGTTTGATTAAAATTGATTTTATCCTCTGCCCCCCCACCCACAATATATACGTGACTTTACCTTTTTAAATGTATTTCTCCAACACCATGCAGTTGCCTCAACACAAAAGCACAACCCGTGCCAGTGGGCGCCCAATGCGTGGCACGACCTAGTGACACTGTGCTTGCTGGTTCAGTGGCTGTCTAATGGTGAGACATACTGGACTTAAAGCGGTATTAAACCTAAACATTTATTATACTGCAGCTTACCAATTCTAATGCCCCATACACACGGTCGGATTTTCCGACGGAAAATGTCCTATCAGACAATGTTGTCGGAAATTCCGACCGTGTGTAGGCTCCATCAGACTTTTTCCGTCGGATTTTCCGACGGACAAAGTTTTATCTCCAGCTCTCAAATTTTACGACAACAAAGTCCTATCGGACTTTTTCCGATCGTGTGTAACGAATTCCGACGGACAAAGTGCCACGCATGCTCAGATCACATTACAAGACCAAAGCTATTGGCTACTAGCCTCTACGTAGTCCCGTCGTACGCAACAAACGTCACCACATTCAGAATGATCGGATTTTCCGACAACTTTGTCCGACCGTGTGTATGCAACACCAGTGTCGGACAAAATCCGTCGGAAAAAATCCGATGGATTTTGTGGTCGGATTTTCCGACTGTGTGTACGGGGCATTAGATGTCATGGCTGCATTAGTTTTATTTTTTATGATTTCATTCTTCTATTTTCATCTGGTGAAAGTCTGTTTAACAAAAGCACAAGCTCTCCAGTAGCATCTATCAGTTTTCATGGATGAGACAAACCCACTGGCCGGAGGATTAAAACGATCAGTGTTTATGTAAATCCTTATTCCCAAATAGAAAAAAATCGTTCCAGCTCATATTTTATAATGAGTTGCAGTTTGACTTCAGTTTGCTAGTGTACCTAAATCGGTTGTGCATTCTGTGCTCCTTCATCCAGAGTTGTGTCTCACTAATCCCGGAGAGGTGTGTTACTGGCCAGAAAGACTTAAAGCGGCGTTTCACCCATAAAAATAAAAAAATCATTACTGTGCAACAAATAATATAATAAATGGCATTTGGAGAAGTTTTTTTTTTTTTTTTTAATTTACCTTTTTAATGCCTGTTGCTATGTGGTCCCTTCAAATCTTCCCCTTCCTTACCTCACTTCCTGTGGAGCCTCCGCTCACTACTGCTCCTGGGAGATGTGTATGTCATCATTTCCCAGGAGTCAGTGGGCAGCGCCGAGGGCTTCCATGCCATCACAACAAGGCGGGCACTTCCGCCGCCGCCGTCTATTGTGATGGTAACCTGAGAAGTTGACAACACTGCGATACTGTGATAATGCGCGTGAGCGGCGGTGCATGCTGGTCGCTCAGCTGCACCGTATCCCGTAACATTATTCTTGTGGGCTTCACATGCCCACAAGCAATATGGGAAAGGCCTGGAAGCAATTTTATAAGTTGATTTTTTATATTAACCACTTTCAGAGCGGACCATTTTGCTGACCAAAGACCAGACCACTTTTTGCGATTCGGCACTGCGTCGATTTAACTGACAATTGCGCGGTCGTGCGACGTGGCTTCCAAACAAAATTGACGTCCTTTTTTTCCCACAAATAGAGCTTTCTTTTGGTGGTATTTGATCACCTCTGCGGTTTTTATTTTTTGCGCTATAAACAAAAAAAAAAGCGACAATTTTGAAAAAAAAAACACATTATTTTTTACTTTTTGCTATAATAAATATCCCCAAAAATGTATAAAAAACACATTTTTTCCTCAGGTTAGGCCGATACAAATTCTTCTACATATTTTTGGTAAGAAAAATAAAAATCGCAATAAGCGTTTATTGATTGGTTTGCACAAAAGTTATAGCGTTTACAAAATAGGGGATAGTTTTATAGCATTTTTATAAATTTTTATTTTTTTTTTTACTAGTAATGGCGGCGATCAGCGATTTTTATTGTGACTGCGACATTATGGCGGACACATCGGACATTTTTGAGACTACTGTCATTTATACAGCAATCAGTGCTATACAAATGCACTGATTCCTGTGTAAATGACACTGGCAGTGAAGGGGTTTACTTGGAGGTGTCAATGTAGGGGTTAAGTGTGTCCTAGGGGCGTGTTGCCAACTGTGGGGGGCATGGCTGTGTTTTACACATCACTGATCTCTGCTCCAATCACAGGAAGCAGAGATCAGTGACACTGTTGCTAGGCAGAACAGAGAGATGCTTGTTTACTTTAGCATCTCCACGTTCTTCCTCCCCGTGAGACGATCGCGGGTATCCCCGCGGCGATCGAGTCTGCGGGACCCGCGATCAGACTCACAGTGGTCCCGACTGGCGCACGCTGCCGGAAGCGTGCACATGATGGCACGGCGGCAAATTTAAAGGGACGTACTTGTACGCCCATATGCCTGTCCGTGCCATTCTGCCGACGTACATCGTCGTGCGCCAGTCGGGAAGCGGTTAAAGCGGACATCGGGGGACAAATTCTTCTAAAGACGTGAGTGTTAAATGTCTATGTTATGACCTTAAGAAATGTTAAAAAAAAATATATATATATATATATATATATATATTACATGTCGTTGGAACTCCGCTCTAACTGAAAACAAAGCGCTGTCACCACTGAAAGTGCTTCCATCTTCACTTGGTGTTCTTTCTGAGTTCGTTGGCATCGGCGATATGAATGACAGAGCCAGCGATGACGTCACATGCATGCGAGTTGCAGTTTATGGCATGGCTCTGAAACAATGTAGGTAATACCTATAGGTAAAAATCATACAAGGGAGTTTCTCCCACTTTAAAGGGAAAGTTAACAAAAAAACTATTTTTTACCTACGTCTTGGCCACCTATAGACCCTCCAATGCCCTAACTTACAAGTTGTTCGGTTGTTGCATCTAAATCGGAAGCAGGGTGCATTTGCATGTGTGAATGCGCCCAAAATTTGACAGTTCCCCCTCAGGCTGGTTGTTAGGAAGCTGGCAGCCCAACAACCATGACTACATGACAAAAAAAAAAAAAAAAAAAAATCACCAATTTGGTGATTCTGTTTTCAAATTATTATTTTTTTTTTTTTCTAACATGTTGGTGTTGTATTTTTCACTTGGATGTTATAAGTTGCACTGAGTAATTACAGCTGGCAAAAATGGTGTCTGTCTTCATTTCAGGTTGCAATGCAACGAAATGTGATTATTTTAAAGGGGGGGGGGGGGGATTATTTTCTATAAACACTGTAAAAGCTTTGATAATGATATATGCTGAAGTGTCAGATACATTGTCATACAAATTAAGAGTCCCACTCAATACGATGTTACACAAATTACACTATTATTGGGTGCAATGCAAGACTTATTTACAGTGAGGGGAAAAAAGTATTTGACCCCCTGCCGATTTTGTACGTTTGCCCACTGACAAAGAAACGAACAGTCTATAATTTTAAAGAGACAGAACAACAAAAATATCCAGAAAAACACATTTCAAAAAAGTTATAAATTAATTTGCATTTTAATGAGTTAAATAAGTATAATCCCTTCGCAAAACATGACTTTGTAGTTTGTGGCAAAACCCTTGTTGGCAATCACAGAGGTCAGATGTTTCTTGTAGTTGGCCACCAGATTTGCACACATCTCAGGAGGGATTTTGTCCCACTCCTCTCTGCAGATCCTCTCCAAGTCATAAAGGTTTTTGTGGCTAACGTTTGGTAACTCGAACCTTCAAGCAATCTCCACATATTTTCTATGGGATTAAGGTCTGGAGAATGGCTAAACCACGTCAGGACCTCAATGTGCTTCTTCTTAAACCACTCCTTTGTTGCCTTGGCCGTGTGTTTTGGGTCATTGTCATGCTGGAATACCCGTCCATGACCCATTTTCAATGCCCTGGCTGAAGGAAGGAGGTTATCACCCAAGATTTGATGGTACATGGCTCCGTCCATCGTAACCTTTGGTGCAGTGAAGTTGTCCTGTCCCCTTAGCAGAAAACCCACCCCAAAGCATAATGTTTCCACCTCCATGTTTGATGGTGGGGATGGTGTTCTTGGGCTCATAGGCAGCATTCCTCCTCCTCCAACCATGGCGAGTTGAGTTTAATGCCAAAAAGCTTGATTTTTGGTCTCATCTGACCACAACACTTTCACCCAGGTCTCCTCTGAATCCTTCAGATGTTCATTAGCAAACTTCCAATGGGCTGTACATGTGCTTTCTTGAGTAGAGGAACATTGCGGGTGCTGCAGAATTTCAGTCCTTCACGGCGTAGTGTGTTACCGATTGTTTTCTTGGTGACTATGGTCCAAGCTGCCTTGAGACCATTGGCAAGATTCTCCCGTGTAGTTCTGGGCTGATTCCTCATCGTTCTCATGATCATTGAAACTCCACGAGGTGAGACCCTGCATGGAGCCCCAGACCGAGGGAGATTGACAGTTATTGTGTTTCTTCCAACTGTTGTCACTTTCTCACCAAGCTGCTTGGTGATGGTCTTGTAGACCATTCCAGCCTTGTGTAAGTCTACAATCTTCTCCCCGACATCCTTGGACAGCTCTTTGGTCTTGGCCATGGTGGAGAGATTGGAATCTGATTGCTTCTGTGGACAGGTGTCTTTTATACAGGTAACAAGCGGAGATTAGGAGAACTCCCTTTAAGAATTCAATCTTGCTGATTGATAGGGGATCCAATACTTATTTCACTCATTAAAATGCAAATCAATTTATAACTTTTCTGAAATTCGTTTTTCTGGATATTTTTTGTTGTTATTCTGTCTCTCTCTCTCTCTCTCACTCTCTCTAAAACTCTCTCTCTCTCTCTCTCTCTCTCTCTTAAAATAAACCTACCATTAAAATTATAGACTGATCATTTCTTTGTCAGCGGGCAAACTTACAAAATCAGCAGGGGATCAAATACTTTTTTTCCCTCACTGTAGTTCCAACAGCATACAATGGCACACAAGCCGAGCTCTCAATGTCTGCAATGGTAGACTAGCCAGCAACTATATGCAACACCATAGACTCTCATTGGATGCAATGGCAGACTACTTGGGTTCTTGCTTCATGCACAGGCTGAAGTTTTATAAAAATCTGTAGCAACAACAAGATGATATATACCACTTAGACATGGAAACCTCAATATAATTTTCCTTCAAAGAGAAAAACAAGCACAGGAAAGGGAGAAGCAGAACAGAGACGACAACTGTAGTATTTAGACACATCACACACCAGAGACATGGACTATCTTCCAGCATGTTTGCCTTCCTGCTGCTCGTCTCTGATGGACCTCAAGATACTCCCTAGATCCAGTTCAAAGGAGAGCCGAGTAAGGAATATCCCCCACAAAGCCACAACTGCTCGCACGATACGGCGGCCTCTCAGGCCTGTCTGGATTTATTTGGCTTGATGGCAAACATAAACCCAAAGACATAAACTTTCTTTTACTTCCCAACAAGGAATCTGAATAACAAGGGGTTTGTTTTACCGGCCGTTCTCCCTTTTTTATGTATTATGAGGGCATGTTCACAGAGATCTTCAATCAGAACATAGGTTGCTTTATGTTCATTTTTCAGATTGAAAGGCAGATTATATACATTCGAGCTGAATAAACAGCATGTGGTGGACCAAATACTGCGATGCAACGCAGAAGTGCTGCAGCCAGAGATCTTTTTTTTATTATATACAGTGATGGCGAGTATCTGATATGGATTCCATTTAAAGTGGCTCGGTCACTAAAATGGAAAGGGCTCTCTGCAAAGAAAACATGGAATAAATACACCCCCTTCTGCTACATTGCTCTCTTTAGTAGGGACGAGAAACCCGCAGGGTTGCGACACTTCTGGAAGTTGTGTCTTCTAGTGATGTAAGGATTTTGCGGGAGGACCAAAGAATGCAGTGGGGGGAATAGGGAAATCCACGCTTCCAGAAGTGTGAAATTGTGCAGGAGATGGTGGCCCAGTATAGCAGGTGAGGCAAGTATTTAACCACTTCAGCCCCGGACCAATTGTCAGCTTAAGGACCAGAGGTCTTTTTTCAATTTCGCACTGCACTACTTTAACTGGTAATTGCGCGGTCATGCAATTTTGTAACGAAACGAAATTTGCGTCCTTTTCTTCCCACAAATAGAGCTTTCTTTTGATGGTATTTGATTGCCTCTGTGATTTTTATTTTTTGCGATATAAACGGAAAAAAGAGCGAAAATTTTGAAAAAAAAAAAAGAGATTTTCTACTTTTTGTTATAAGAAAAATCTAATAAACTCAATTTTAGTCAAACATTTGGGCCAAAATGTATTCAGCCACATGTCTTTAGTAAAAAAAATGCAATAAGCGTATATTTATTGGTTTGCGCAAAAGTTATAGCGTCTACAAACTAGAGTACATTTTCTGGAATTTACACCGCTTTTAATTTATGACTGCCTATTTCATTTCTTGAGGTGCTAAAATGGCAGAGAAGTACAAAACCCCCCCAAATGACCCCATTTTGGAAAGTAGACACCCCAAGCTATTTGCTGAGAGGCATGTTGAGCCCATTGAATATTTTTTTTTTTTAGTCCCAAGTGATTGAATAAAGACAAAAATAAAAAAGAATTTTTTTTTTCTTCAAAAAGTTGTCACTAAATGATATATTGCTCACACATGCCATAGTTATATGTGGAATTGCACCCCAAAATACATTTTGCTGCTTCTCCTGAGTATGGGGATACCACATGTGTGGGACTTTTTGGGAGCCTAGCCGCGTACGGGGCCCCGAAACCCAAGCACCGCCTTCAGGATTTCTAAGGGTGCAAATCTTTGATTTCACTCCTCACTACCTATCACAGTTTCGAAGGCCATAAAATGCCAAAATAGCACAAAACCCCCCAAAATGACCCCATTTTGGAAAGTAGACACCCCAAGCTATTTGTTGAGAGGCATGGTGAGTATTTTACAGCTCTCATTTGTTTTTGAAAATGAAGAAAGTAAAGAAAAAAAATTTTTTTTTTTCTTTTTTCAATTTTCAAAACTTTGTGACAAAAAGCGACATCTGCAAAATACTCACAATACCTCTCAGCAAATAGCTTGGGGTGTCTACTTTCCAAAATGGGGTCATTTTGGGGGGTTTTATGCCATCTGGGCATTCCATGGCCTCCGAAACTGTGATTGGCAGTGAGAAGTGAAATAAAAAAATTACTCCCTTAGAAAGCCTGAAGGCGGTGCTTGGTTTTTGGGGTTCCGTACGCAGCTAGGCTCCCAAAAAGTCCCACACATGTGGTATCCCCGTACTCAGGAGAAGCAACAGAATGTATTTTGGGGTGTATTTCCACATATGCCCATGACATGTTTGAGCAATATATCATTTAGTGACAACTTTTTGTAAAAAAAATATATATATTTTTTTTTTTTCATTATTCAATCTCTTGGGACAAAAAAAAAAAATATATTTAACGGGCTCAACATTGCTCTCAGCAAATAGCTTGGGGTGTCTACTTTCCAAAATGGGGTCATTTGGGGGGGGGTTTGAACTGTCCTGGCATTTTATGCACAACATTTAGAAGCCTATGTCACACGTCACCCACTCTTCTAACCACTTGAAGATAAAGCCCTTTCTGACACTTTTTGTTTACATGAAAACATTTTTTTTTTTTTGCAAGAAAATTACGTTGAACCCCAAACACTATATATATTGTTAAAGCAAAGGCCCTACAGATTAAAATGGTGGGTGTTGCATTTTTTTTTTCCACACAGTATTTGCGCAGCGATTTTTCAAACGCATTTTTTGTGGAAAAAATACACTTTTTTTTATTTTAATGCACTAAAACACACTATATTGCTCAAATTTTTGATGAAATAAAAAATATGATCTTAGGCCGAGTACATGGATACCAAACACGACATGCTTTAAAATTGCGCACAAACACGCAGTGGCGACAAACTACATACATTTTTAAAAGCCTTTAAAAGCCTTTACATGATACCACATTAGATTCACGGAGGAGGTCTACTGCTAAAATTACTGCCCTCGATCTGACCTTCGCGGTGATACCTCACATGCATGGTGCAATTGCTGTTTACATATGACGCCAGACCAACGCTTGTGTACGCCTTTGCGCAAGAGAAGGGGGGGCAGGGGTGCTTTTTTTTTTTTTTTTTTTTAGTTTTTTTTTTTTATTTATTTAGCTTTTTTATTCTATTTTTAAACTGTTCCTTCCATTTTTTTTCTTTGTTATGATTTTTATTGTTATCTCAGGGAATGTAAATATCCCCTATGATAGCAATAGGCAGTGACAGGTACTCTTTTTTTGAAAAAATTGGGGTCTATTAGACCCTAGATCTTTCCTCTGCCCTCAAAGCATCTGACCACACCAAGATTGGTGTGATAAAATGCTTTCCCAATTTCCCAATGGCGCGGTTTATATCCGGGAGGGGGGACATTCCCTCCCACTGCTTGTAAAAGCAGTCTAGAGGCTAATTACCGCTAGAATTGCTTTTACATGAACGCCGATCACTGGCTGAAAAGAATGATACCAAGATGATACCTAAACCTGCAGGCATCATTCTGGTATAACCATTCAAAGTCCAGCAACATACTGGACATATATTGTAATCTTTTTTTTTTTCATGCAGCCTCTTGGCTGAACGAAAAAAAGAGATTGATTGGTGGGTATGCCCACCATTAGAATACCTCCCTTCATCCACCCACTTCTAATGATGGGCATACATGCACCATTTATATATGCCGATGCATGGGGGCATCCTCCCGCAAAAGTTATGCCGTGTACACACGGTCGGAATTTCGACCGTATGTACGTGGCATTAGGAGCCAATCGCTCCTCCCCCCCCCCTGCTGCCCCCATGCTTCGGCACATATGCTCTTTTTTTTAACTGTGGTGGTGAAATCACCTCCTACAGCGTTGGAGTCGCGGCTTTATGTATCGTGGGAGCAAACGCTGTTGCTGTCAAGATAAATAAATCCGCGCTGCAACTGAATGGCGCACCTGAAAACAAAAAAATGCTTAACACTAAAACACAGTAAACAAAATTACATACCTGAAAAGCAAGCATGATAAAACATAATAAAACATTGCAGAATAGAATGGAGTAAAAAAAGAGCAACAATAGAGAGAGAGAGAGAACAATAAAACGACAACTATTTTTGTTTTTTTTATTTTTTTGAGATTCACAGGTAAAAAAGCTCCTGACTGTTAGCGACTGAATCAAAACGCTACCACAAAAAAAATGTTAGCGATCGCAGGGATCAGGCCTGACTCTGCGAACACTGCAGTTATGTGTGCTTAGTGTTTTGTAAGTGACAGTGATCGATCGATACTGCACTTGGGTGGGCTGGGCTGGGCGGAGGGGGAAAACGCAGGTGCTAGCAGGTATCTGGGCTGATCCCGCTAACAATGCGTTTTTTTGGAACCCTAAACTGCTGGGACGCTAGTATAGATCTGATCAGATCAGATATTGATCTGTTCAGATACTATACCACTAAGGGAGGTGTATGCTTTGCGCGTGGGTGTTTGCGGTACTGGCACTAACCTGGGGCGACGCAGACCTTATTTGACCCTAAAACCTAATTGATATCACCCGCCGGGCGATCAGGGGGTTAAACCGTTATTGGGTAATAAATGGCGGGTGCCCTGACAGTATAAAAAACAAGCTAACTAACCAGCGTCACCCGTAACAGTAATACAAAAAAAAAAACTGGCTACCTAGCGGCACCAGTGACACTAATGCAGCGATCAGAAAAACAATCGCTTAGTGACACTGGCAAAAGGGGGTGAAAGGGTTAACTAGGGGCAATCAGGGGGTTAAACCTTTATTAGGTAATATATGGGGGTACCTGACGCTATATAAAAACCTGACGGGGAACCTAAATAACGAAATAACTAACTGGCTAACCAGCGTCACCAGTGACATTTTATACGGTGATCACTGGTGAAAGGGTTAACTCTAGGGGCAATCAGGGGGTTTAAACCTTTATTTAGGTTGTAATATGGGGGTACCTGACCTATAAACCTATTTATGAACCTATATAAACATGGCGGTTAACCTAAAAAAAAAACTGGTTACCTAGCGACACTAATGCAGCGATCAGAAAAACGATCGCTTAGTGACACTGGCAAAAGGGGGTGAAAGGGTTAACTAGGGGCAATCAGGGGGTTAAACCTTTATTAGGTAATATATGGGGGTACCTGACGCTATATAAAAACCTGACGGGGAACCTAAATAACGAAATAACTAACTGGCTAACCAGCGTCACCAGTGACAGTTATACGGTGATTACTGGTGAAAGGGTTAACTCTAGGGGCAATCAGGGGGTTAAAACCTTTATTTAGGTTGTAATATGGGGGTACCTGACCTATAAAACTATTTATGAACCTATATAAAACATGGCGGTTAAAATAAAAAAAAAAATGGTTACCTAGCGACACAATGCAGCGATCAGAAAAACGATCGCTTAGTGACACTGGCAAAAGGGGGTGAAGGGGTTAACTAGGGGCAATCAAGGGGTTAAACCTTTATTAGGGGGGGGTAGGGGGCTACCTAGGACCTAAAACTAACTGCCCTGACAGTTATTACAGTCACACTGACACTAAATGCAGTGATCAGTAAATAAATGATCACTGCAATTAGTGACACTGTGACTGGGGGGGGAGGGGGTGATCTGGGGGGTGATCTGGGGGTGACAGGGGGGTGGATTGTGTGCCTATGTGTACTGGTGTCAGTGTACTGTTTGTGCACTAACCTTTACATCTTCTCTGCTCGGCGTTCCGGTCACATAGACCGGCGCACCGAGCGTGACATCACTTCCGCCTTCCTGTCTATACAATAGACAGGAAGGGGAAGCTTTTCATTCGCCAGGAGCGATCGCGAGGGGGTGGCCAGAAACCACTGGCCGTCCCCTCGTCCCGGATCGCTCCTGAAGCGATGCCGACCGTCCCCGCCGGCGGAGGGGGTTCCGATCGGACACCCCACCCGCCGGAAGAATGGCACGTACAGGTACGTGGTTCTGCCTGTACGTGCCATTCTGCCGACGTATATATACAGGGGGCGGTCGGCAAGTGGTTAATGGCTTCTTTGCCAGGAGCCCTTTACTGTACAGTTCTATTTCAGCAACAAAGTAGCTTTGAAGAGCAATATTGGAAATCGGATTCAGGGATTAGGGCCTCATACACACTGGACATTTTTACAGATGCTGTTTTTGGCTTCAGCTGTTTTTTTCTGCAGCCAATAAACTCCCCAGCATGTTATCCTATGTGCCCATGCACACATAGGCTGTTATCAGCATTTTTTTGACAGGGGTGTTTTCTGGCTGGGAAAAAACCCCCAGAAATAGCGGGTTTTAACAGGAGTTTTTCAGCTATAAAAAATGCTCTAACTGATAAAAGCTTAAAAACTATGCTATTCGGCATAAGCTTTTTTAGGAGTATAGTTTTGCTAAAAAAAGGTAAAGCTAATGTAGCGCCGGGCTCCTGAAGAGCATGCGTTATATTTTTTGTCAATTTAAATGTTTCTAAAACCACAGTTGGGTTTTAGGCTAATTGTTTTAAATTATGGTCTCAGTACCAGTTTGGATGGACTGTATTGTGTTCTGCTTGGCCATAGGTATCGATGTCACCTATGGCAGGCATTGGAACGCAGTCCGGTTGGACGCATTGGGTGCCAATCTTTCTCTGAACCAATCAGTGAGGGTGTTGTCTCGCTGTGCATTCTGAGAGAGGGTACTTAAGGTACAGAGGTCACGTGATTCTGGTTCCGGTCCAGAAGATCTTTCTGACGGCTTGGTCCTGGTCCTCCTGACCAGCCCCCAGGGGCCCTCATGGCCTGGGGTGCGGATCCATCCGTTTCAGAGTCTTGGGGCTGGCTAGCCCGAGGCGCAGTAACTGGAAGGAGGGTTCCAAGGTGGTCTGATGCCGTCTCGGTTTTGGGGAGGCCCAGCAACTGAGAACGCAACCAGGGGAGGACTCTTCAAAAGAGGGTCACGCACAAGGCTGACTGCTCAGCAAGAGCCTGGAAACTAAGTTGAGAGGACACCAAGTGAATGAATGCTCATATGGTATCGCCGGACCGGCTGCAAGATACTGGTACCGTGTGAGGGTTCTCTAAGTTCATTTATCCTTCAGTTACAACCAAGGATGTGGCAGAGACTTTTTTCTTTCTCAAGTTCTACAACCAAGTCTGTGGCAGAGACTTTTCATCCTAAAGTTCTACAACCAAGTCTGTGGCAGAGACTTTTCATCCTAAAGTTCTACAACCAAGTCTGTGGCAGAGACTTTTCATCCTAAAGTTCTACAACCAAGTCTGTGGCAGAGACTTTTCATCCTAAAGTTCTACAACCAAGTCTGTGGCAGAGACTTTTCATCCTAAAGTTCTACAACCAAGTCTGTGGCAGAGACTTTTCATCCTAAAGTTCTACAACCAAGTCTGTGGCAGAGACTTTTCATCCTAAAGTTCTACAACCAAGTCTGTGGCAGAGACTTTGCTTTATCTGAATCACCTGTCGGTTGCTAAATTCACCGAAAGGGGATTTATCCGATAGCTGTAATATCCAGCTGCGAATGGCTATTCCCTGGATTGTATAGTGAGAGACATTCAAGTTTCAGCAGTTCCAAGAGTACCAGAACTTCCTACCCATACCCTCTATCCCTTCATGAGTTTTGTTCAACGTTTTGCAAATAAAAATCCCAAAAGTGGATCCAGTGTCAGTTTCTACAGTTCTTTGGGCCATCTACCTCGGGAAACCTCTAGAGGCACACGAGGTCAAGAAGGTAACGGTAAGCCCAAATCAAACCAGCAGCTTGCTCGGAGGTTAGTGTTACACTAAAAAATGCTAAAAAATGCTACTACAAAACACATTCTACAACTAACGCTACTGGTATTTTTTATAATGCCCGGTGTGTATAAGACCTTATTAATGTAAAGAGGAAAGGATCGGCCCTACTCCCAAGGCCAGGTGAATAAATGATAAAGAGCGGCCTCAACCTACATATCTCCACCAAACCACACACCCTGATGCATTTAGCCCCACCCAGTGGAACTTAGTCATCGGGTCCTAGCCTATGCTACTACCTCGCAATAATGCCTGTGGCATCCGGTGTTTGTGTCTTCCGTGTGCTGGCCACAACTTTGCTGTGGCTACCCATAAGAATCTATAGGGATCTGTCTTGAGTGTCTCATTCCTTGGGAGATGACCACATAGAATTAAGCCAATACATGGGCTTGCAAAGGCATCTGGTGGACACAAAATGGACTTGTATCCTTTGAGGCTATATTGACTAAATTTTTCTGAAAGTTTATGTGCCTGGAGTTGAGGTTTAATAGCTCCCAGAAAGGGACCTGGTTGTCCTGGATAAAAGATATCTACCAAAAAAGTAAAGCTGTCTTGGATCATATGCATATTAATGTAGAAGCAACGAAAAAAAAAAAAAAAGAGTACTCAGATAGAGTTGCGGGTGCGGATCCATCAGTTTCAGAGTCTTGGGGCTGGCTAGCCCAAGGCGCAGTAACTGGAAGGAGGGTTCCAGGGTGGTCCGGTGCCGTCTCGGTTTTGGGGAGGCCCAGCAACAACTGATCTTCGTAAAACACAGAAAATCGCCAACTCGCTTCCTGGAGACCCCATTTCTTCAGGGCTTAAAATTTGGATGGCCGGCAAGGACTACTGTGTGGCTCAGCAAGTAGTAGAAACAAGCAGTGCCTAGATATAACTAAAGTATGGCAGCTGGCATGTGAGATAATATGTAGCTACAACAGCACAGCCTAGAGACAGCCTAATTCCAAGGACACCCCTCTTCAAGCTGCACTACAGAAGCTGTCTGCATTATCTCAGCCCAGCTGCAAGCATGCAAAAAGTTCCATGCACATAACTAGAAGAGGCAAGAAAACACAAGAACAGGTATCCGCCATAGCCAACATCGTCCACAGCCGTCATCGTTGAATATCATAGCAGGCCACTACAAATTTGCTGGTTTATGTTCCTTGCTTTAGATTTATACCTTGGAAAACCCTTTTACTATATGATTGACATAAACTAACTATTTTAGGACACATCTCCCAAAACCACTGACATGCCAAGCCGTTTTCTAACCTAGGAAACATCTGCAGGGAGGTCAGGCTACAGAAGGGTTGCCAGGTTTATGATCCTATTGGCATAAGTCTACTATAGTCCTGTGAATGCGGCCAGCAACACTCCTTGAATACTGCATTTCACAAAAATAACACAAATGTTTACTCACTTTCCTTTCACTCATTTTTCCATTCAAGGTTAGTGCTTTAGTTTAAAGAAAAGAAGGCAATGGATTAAATGGGAATTGCTTTCCATAATTTGCCCAGAAGAGGCCACATACTTGCAAAGTCTAAGCCCCCGTACACACGGTCGGAAATTCCGACCACAAAATCCGTCTGATTTTTTCCGACGGATTTCGTCCGAAACTGGTGTTGCATACACACGGTCGGACAAAGTTGACGGAAAATCCGATCATTCTGAACGTGGTGACGTTCGTTGCGTACGACGGGACTACGTAGAGGCTAGTAGCCAATAGCTTTGGTCTTGTAATGTGATCTGAGCATGCGTGGCACTTTGTCCGTCGGAATTCTCGACACACGATCGGAAAAAGTCTGATCGGATTTTGTTGTTGGAAAATTTGAGATCCTGCTCTCAAATTTTTCCCGTCGGAAACTCCGACGGAAAAAGCCCGCTAGGGCCCACAAACGATCGGATTTTCCGACAACATAATCCGATCAGACTTTTGCCATTGAATATCCGACTGTGTACGGGGCATAACAGGACTTTTATTTCATCTCCATTTAGCCACATTTCTCAAAGTGATTCTGAGCAAAGTGACAGGCTCATCTTAAAGAACTCCCTTCAGAGATGGCAGTGGGTGATTTCTGCTGCACAGACTGGTGATCTATGTGTGAGTACTGGCCTATGCAGCATTTCATTGTATGCCCAGCTTGGGTGATGATGTACCCTTAAGGGGTGTATTACATCTTTCCGAGCCAACAATAGCTCTTAGACTATATCTTTTTCTGGCCAAGCTATGCCTTGTCTCGGAACATGACTTTTAAAGAAGAAGTAAACCCTGATGGGTTTTACTTCCTCTTTGTTTCCCTGAAAAGGTAAAGCATAATTGGCTACTATGCATCTACTAAAACTAAAGAGGAACTGCAGTCTGCTCACATAATTTGTAATAAAAACATCTTTGCCCTTTTGAAGCTTCCCTCCAACCATGTTGTATATTATTTTATATATACTGCGATTCTGTACTTGCCAAATATGCTGCAGAAATCTCCCTCTGCTGAGTCTGGCTGCATCCATTTTAACTGTGGGCAGCTGAAGCTGCTGCCTGTTCACTTCCTGGATTTACACAGAGGCACACCTCCAGCACTGCAGCTCTCATTGGCCCTCTTATGACTCACCCACCCTCCCTTCCTGGCAAACACTCACAAGAGTGAGAGAGAAAGATGTGCATGATGTCATAAGCCTAGGCTTTTTCCCAGACAAGAAACAGGAAGTGGGCTGTATGAGGTATTTACTGGCAGAAGAAAAAATGTTTTACTATCCAAAGTTAAAACAACAAGGGCAGAAGATTTAATAGATGGAAAGTAAAAAAAAAATAAAAAATGACTGAAGGTCCGCTTTAAGGCACCTTAGTACTACTTGTGCTAGTAATTTAAGCAGAGCAGTGGCTAAGTGGTTAGCACTTCCGCCTAGCAGCACTAGGGTCGTCAGTTTGAATCCCAACCACGACACTACCTGCCTTGACTTTGCATGCATACCCTGTGCCTGCGTGGGTTTCCTCTGGGTACTCTGGTTTCCTCCTACACTCCAAAGACATGATGGTAGGTTAATCGGCTCCTGGATAAATTGGTCCTACTATGTGTATGAATGTGAGTTTAGGGACCTTAGGATTGTAATATCCTTGAGGGCAGGGGCTGATATACAATATATACTGTATGTAAAGAGTAAATTGACGGTGCTATATAAGTACCAATAATAAATAAAATAAATTCCCTGGTATTTGAATGTCACTGTGTAGACTTTTGTTCTACACTGAATGGTGTGGCGCCAGCTGGGCAAAATTAGTCTCGCAGCACTTCTAACATAGATCTTGGCCAGTATCCCTGATGGCAGTGGTATACGTTTACTTATATGAGAAATACAGGCCATTAGAAGTTTCCCTAAAGGATGATAAAAAGCACTCCCAACCCTCAGATGTACAAATTATTGCACAAAGGAAACTTTCTAGCTTGTTGGGAAAACTCTCTGGGAGCAATTTTCAGGATGGGCTGACTGGCAACTGTTCTTGCCAAAATCTTTGCCCATCTGCAGCCACTTAGTGTTAGCATTTGAGCTAGTTTGATCTTGAGGGTCAAACGATTGAACTGTGAAGCAAGTTTATGTACAGTTTTCTTGGAATTAGATGCGTGCCACAATCCTGCTGTGCCATTTAGTGGACCTTGGTTGTCTGATCACCGGGTGGTAGGGTCTTTTGACAACCTGCTCAATGTTAGAATTAACCTTTCTAATAAGCAAATATGTTATTGAGAAAGCTGAAAACCCACTTGTTTAATTTGTGCTTCTTCCAGCAAAATGCCTTGTCACCAATGTCAAAGCACTGGTCCTGTGGTCCTTGCCAGGGGATCTTGGAGGACCAAAATTATATTGTACCTGTAGTCAAAACTTTTTTTTCGTCTTAAAGACAGCATAAATGGCAGTTCTAACCCTTGCCAGATGGGACCCTTCGCTTGCCTTTATTTGGCCCTTGGTGCACTAGTCCCCCCACTGATATAAAGCACTATTTATTCCTCCAACTGACACCAGCAATGGGGAATTATTCCTCCCACTGACACCAATGATGGACACCATTCCTCCCACTGACACCAAACGATGGGATACTATTCCTCCCACTGATACCAACGATGGGGTACTATTCCTCCCACTGACACCAAACGATGGGGTACTATTCCTCCCACTGACACCTATGATGGGGTACTATTCCTCCCACTGACACCAACGATGGGGTACTATTCTTCCCACTGACACCAACGATGGGGTACTATTCCTCCCACTGATACCTATGATTGGGTACTATTCCTCCCACTGACGCCTATGATGGGATACTATTCCTCCCACTGACAGCAATGATAGGAGACCATTCCTTCCACTGACACCAACAATAAGGCACTATTACTCCTACTCACACCATGAGGAGGCACTATTCCTCCTGCTGACACCAAAAGATAGGACACCAATACTTCCACTGACACCAACAATAGGGCATTATTACTAGGGATGCACCGAAATTTCGGCCGCCGAAACATATCGGCTGAAAATTCCCGAAAGATAATTCTTCCCGATAATGGCGCCGAAAATGGGGTGGTGCCGCCCAGTACAGGGGTGTAGTTTTGGAGTTCCCCCATCTAGTCCTTTCCTGTACCACATCTGCAGTCTCTGACCATCTCCTGTATCATATCTGCTAGAGGTGCACCACATGGAAAATTTGTCTAATACTATTAGCAATGAGTTATATAAAAATGTATAAGTTTTATTAAAAATATTTTTGTTGTTTGTGAAAAACTTTGAAAATTAATAAAAACATATTGGAAATAATAAAATATAAAAATACATTTTTATATAAAAATATGTTTTAAAAACAGTAATTTTCGGTTTCGGTTTTCAGCCTAGTGTATTTTTCATTTTCGGTATCGGTTTCGGTGCACCTCTCCTACTAACATCATAATGAGGCACTATTACTCCCACTGACACCAATGATGAGGCACTTTTACTCCCACTGACACCAATGATGGGGCACTATTACTCCCACTGACACCAATGATGGAGCACCATTTGTCCCACTAACCCCAATGATGGGGAACTTTTTCACCCACTGATGCCAATGATGGGGCACTATTACTCCCACTGATGCCAATGATGGGGCACTATTCCTTCATACTGATTGCAGTGTTGGGGCACTCTTCCTTCCACTGATACCAGTGGGGGCATTGTTTACTCCTATTGGTGCCCGGGCATTTCTTACACTGGCCACAGTCTGGTCCCCGTAAAGTCTGAAGGACACTTAATTGCAATGTTTGGAGGCCCCTGCCTAAAAGTATAACCTTTCTCAGGTTGCACTGACTGAGCACTGTACTGACAACGAGCCCAAGGACCTTTCTGGTGGAGACCACAAGACCAGTACCAAGGCATTAGTCATGTGACTGGACACTGGAACAAACCCGGATTGAATATGTACATTTCCCTTTTTTAGATCACATAGCTTTTGCATTTTGAAATAAGTAACTTTATTTTAGAGTATAGATGTGCTTTCAAACCAGAAAACACAAGTCTGAAAAGACAACTTTGTGGTTTGGTTATTTTGATTCCTAAACCCACACACAACTTTGCTTTTAATCAATAAAATTAGTAGCTTATAAAAAGTAAGGATAAGAAGCATGTTAAAAAATAAATAAAACAGGAATGCTCCGACTGCAATAGTCTCCAGGAGGCTATTCACTGTGGACTCACTGCTGGGAAATCCAGTCTCTGCCCTCTTCTGGGTAGAATGACACCCAGTGCCCTCTCTTCTACTTCCTGTGAACCCAGGCCATCGTAGACAGAGGGTGCATTATCATGAGGGCCTGAGCTTTTAGTATTTCTGAACAGCATTGTGCTCACACATCATTACATAAGTGCTGCACTGTTCAGGAGTAAAGGTGGCCACAGACAGATCAAAATTCAGTTCCGCAGGGACCAGCCCGATTTTGACCCATGTGTGGCCACTGCAGTTAAACAGAAGTCGATCTACTGTTCAAATTTCCTGTCGGATTAAAGACGCTTGGATCAGCAGCTACAGTGCTGATTTGTGTATTCTGACAGGGGGGGGGGGGGGGAGTCTCCTCCCCTGTTAGCATAGGTGTGCACAGCCTATTGCATTAGGGTGTGCACCCCAAAGCGCATATGCTTGTGTGTGCATGTGCATATACTGACAGTGTCAGTAGAGAAGTGGACGGTGCCAGCAGAGAAGTGGACGGTGCCAGCAGAGAAGTGGACAGTGCCAGCAGAGCAGTGGACCGTGCCAGCAGAGCAGTGGACCGTGCCAGCAGAGCAGTGGACGGTGCCAGCAGAGCAGTGGACCGTGCCAGCAGAGAAGTGGACCGTGCCAGCAGAGAAGTGGACGGTGTCAGTAGAGCAGTGGACCGTGCCAGTAGAGCAGTGGACCGTGCCAGTAGAGCAGTGGACCGTGCCAGTAGAGCAGTGGACCGTGCCAGCAGAGCAGTGGACCGTGCCAGCAGAGCAGTGGACCGTGCCAGTACAGCAGTGGACCGTGCCAGTACAGCAGTGGACGGTGTCAGTAGAGCAGTGGACGGTGCCAGTAGAGCAGTGGACGGTGTCAGTAGAGAAGTGGATGGTGTCAGTAGAGCAGTAGATGGTGTCATAAGGACAGAGATTGGTGTTAGTAGGGCAGTTACAATATTGTTTTAATTCTTTTTTACAATTTTTTTTAGGAGAAATAAGAAAAAAGGAGAATTTTTTTATTTTATTTGGTGAAATATCAGGTGGTCTAAACATTGGAAATATGCACCACACAGGATGATAAGGGTGTGCCCAGGCACACCTAGCACACCCTGTGCGCACGGCAATGTCAGAATACAATGGTGCACAGCAGGGAGGATTTCCCCACTGTGTAGATGGGTGAACCGATTCGTTTTTTTTTACATTCAGCCTTCAGGGGGAACAAAAAAAAAAAAAAACCTGAACCATGTATAGCCACCTTTAAGGCTGCATTCACAGCGTAGCTTTTCAGGCAGAAAATCGCACGAATTGCAGTGTTTTTTACCGCGATTCGCGGCGTTTTTTACCGCGATTTGCCGTGAATTTTGTGCAGAGCAAAAGGTCACCAATGTAAAAAGAATAAAAACGCCCAAATCTGCCCGATTCGCAGATTCGGAACTTGTTTGAGCTTCAGGCTTAGGGCTTCAGGCGTTTTGGAGTGGATATGTGAACCATCTCCATAGAGAATAATGTATTTTTTCCCCTCTAGCGTTTTGTAGCTTCAGGCTTCAAGCTACAAAACGCTCAGGTGTGAATGCAGCCTAAGAGGAAAGACCCAAAATGTCTTGGGAAAGGTCAAAAGAGTGCAGGATTTGAGGTGTGTGTAAAGGGCATTTATTTAAAATACAAAATAGTAAAATAAACATATAAAATAAATACAATCAAATAAAAAATAAACATGGAGCTGAACTTAAATTTTTTCCCTGTGGATTTTTAAACTCTTAAGGAAAATGAGAGACAAAAGGGGCACCGGGGAAGCATGCGAGAAAGCCAATATAAGTGGGTTGGGGTTTGGACTTTTAAGAAAGCCTGAGGGGCAAAGAGAAAGATTCATTTTAAAGCATATACAAATAATGCTTATGAATAATGATAAAAAAAAGAAAAAAAAAGAAGAGGCAATAATCAGGTGAGTAATCAGGACCGGTAAAAGAGGACCATCTCAACATCTACCATATAGAAGGTTCCTATGTGATCCATCTACTTACCATGTCAATATTCTGCATGATGTCCTGGAAGGAAGGGTGACTGCGGAACTGCTCGAACAGCTCGCGCTTGTACAGAAGGGCGTACACCAGGTTAGGGTTGTGGTGGAGAGAATTGGCCAGGCAGGAGTTGATGATTTCCAACATCATTCGGATGACTTCCTCTATTACGTTTAAGTCTTGTGCCTGCACAAACACAATGGAGAACCAGAGTTGAATATGGAGTACGATAAAAAAAAAAGACAAAGACAATAAAATGGCAACAGGAAACATCCCCAATTTCAGCATCAATAAATGTATTTGACTGTGATAGGGTGTGATTTATTTTACATTACTTTATGATGAATTTCAGGTATGGTATATTTTTTACACAGTTACGTTGGTCCAGTTTGGACCAACATATACGGTACCATGCCTGAAGCTGGAAATCACTGAAGTAGAAACACGGTGACATCATGTTCTCCACCTTGTCCACTTAGAAAATGTAAAAGGAGGGCACAACCTTTAGCGCACGCAGCGTCGGCGGTAAAACGCCGCTATTTTTAGCAGCGTTTTACAGTCGTATTTGCGGCGCATTTCGACCGCTAGCAGGGCGCTTTTAACCCCCCGCTAGCGGCCGAAAAAGGGTTAAAACCGCCCGCAATAGCAGCGTTTTGCCGGCAGTATAGTCACGCTGCCCCATTGATTTCAATGGGGAGCAGCGGTGGAGGAGCAGTAAACACACCGCTCCTTCACCGCTCCAAAGAAGCTGCTGGAAGGACTTTTCCTGACGTCCTGCCAGCGCACCGCTCCAGTGTAAAAGCCCGCCGGCTTTCACACTGGAGACAATGGAGCAGCTGTTTGAGGGCAGATTGCAGGCGCTATTTTTAACGCTATAGCGCCTGCAAAACGCCCTCGGTGTGAAAGGGGTCTAACCATGACATGGTTGTTGGTGCCAGGCGGTCTGTCTTAGCATTTCAAAAACTGCTGATCTACTGGGATTTTCACACACAACCATCTCTCGGGTTTACAGAGAATGGTCCGAAATAGAGAAAATATCCAGTGAGTGGCTGTTTAGTGGAGGAAAATGCCTTGATGTCAGAGGAGAATGGGCAGACTGGTTCCAGATGATAGAAAGGCAACAAACTCATATAACCACTCACTACAACCAAGATAGAACACCATCTCTGAACGCACAACACATCGAATCTTGAAGCAGATGGGCTACAGCAGGAGAAGACCACACCAGGTGCCACTCCTGTCAGCTAAGAACAGGAAACTGAGGCTACAATGCACACAGGATCACCAAAATTGACCATCAGACTGACACACCGCACCACTGATCGCCACGATGCCTGCCCCCACAGGCGCGCGGCGGCTGTTATCCTGCTGGACGTCATATGGCGCCCAGTCAGAATAACTGAACCACCGCCCAGCCTTCATTCTGCTATAGGCGGGGCGGGAAGTGGTTAAACAAAAATCGCACGATCTGTTATCGCACGAGACTTTTACAATGTTTTCCGATGTCTCCTAATAGTATATACAGTATATCTCTCCTCTAATAGTATATACAGTATATCTCTCCTCTAATAGTATATACAGTATATCTCTCCTCTAATAGTATATACAGTATATCTCCCCTCTATTATATACAGTATATCTCCTCTAATAGTATATACAGTATATCATCTAATAGTATATACAGTATATCTCTCTCTAATAGTATATACAGTATATCTCTCCTCTAATAGTATATACAGTATATCTCCTCATAGTATATACAGTATATCTCCTAATAGTATATACAGTATATCTCCTAATAGTATATACAGTATATCTCCTAATAGTATATACAGTATATCTCTCCTCTAATAGTATATACAGTATATCTCTCCTCTAATATATACAGTATATCTCTCCTCTAATAGTATATACAGTACATCTCCTAATAGTATATACAGTACATCTCTCCTCTAATAGTATATAAAGTATATCTCTCCTCTAATAGTATATACAGTATATCTCTCCTCTAATAGTATATACAGTATATCTCTCCTCTAATAGTATATACAGTATATCTCTCCTCTAATAGTATATACAGTATATCTTTCCTCTAATAGTATATACAGTATATCTCTCCTCTAATAGTATATACAGTATATCTCTCCTCTAATAGTATATACAGTATATCTCTCCTCTAATAGTATATACAGTATATCTCTCCTCTAATAGTATATACAGTATATCTCTCCTCTAATAGTATATACAGTATATCTCTCTAATAGTATATACAGTATATCTCCTAATAGTATATACAGTATATCTCTCCTAATAGTATATACAGTATATCTCTCCTCTAATAGTATATACAGTATATCTCTCCTCTAATAGTATATACAGTATATCTCCTCTAATAGTATATACAGTATATCTCCTCTAATAGCATATACAGTATATCTCTCCTCTAATAGTATATACAGTATATATCTTCTAATAATATATACTGCATATCTCCTCTAATAGTATATACAGTACATCTCCTCTAATAGAATATACAGTATATCTCTTCTGTCTGTTATTCTCAGAGTAGACTAAAGATTTTGCTCCCTAACCATATAGCTGGTTATTTATATTTAACACTGCATAGAGATATTTAAGAATAAATTGCGTTTTTTTTTTTAAAACTTTACATATTAACTAAATTATACACCACACTTTTCTTTTTAAGGTTATTAACCGATTAATCAAAACAATAATCGCGCAACTAAATCGATTATGAAACTAATGGTTAGTTGCGGCCCTATAGAAGATGTCTTCTATAATGTCCCATGGTCTTTGTGCTGCAAATGCGGATACTTGCAGCTTCTCCAGAGACAGAAGGCCCCGGCTCAGCCCCGGCTCAGCCCCGGCTCAGCCCCGATGTAAAGTGATGACAGGTAATGCTTGTAGAGTACGTGTTCAGACGTTTGCATTCAGTGGCAGGGCACAGTAGAGAGTTGCAGGAAACAAGCAAGCCAATGACAATGAGATAAAGGTAAATGTCTCCCAGAGAATAATGGGCTCAGCTAAGTGAGAGCCAAGTGCAACACGACTCTGAAAACAAACAGCAATCAGGGTTTCAGTGCGTGGCACCAGCTAACCTCACGGCTGGTCTGGCAGGATGGTCAAAGCTGCTCTAAATGAAAGGGTGTCTGTGCTGGAATTCCTGCAATTCTTATGGTTTTACTGTTTGCTCAAGTCTGGCTTGTGTACATTATAGCAGAAACCTGCGGATGGAGATTCTCAGCAGATTTACTACGCCTGATGGCCTTTATCGGAAGTAAGTTCCCCTAAATCTCAACTCCTGACATTCATGGTTTTCACCCAACCAGTGAATGTGTTTGTTTCCAAATGTTACAGACAGGTTCTGCAACCATTAGCAGACAGAGATGGGAACGGAGCAGTCATGTACAGTACCAGTACGGAGTCTGTTTGAGGACATCAGTTTATTTCATGCTCTTCCTTCAATCTGAAGTCAGGAATCCAGTAAACTATGGCTGATCCCATCAATAATCCATCAAACCAAAAAAATCTAATTGGTCAGGATTCAGAGTCGGGAGTCAGGGTCAGGATTCAGAGCCGCGAGTCAGGGTCAGGATTCAGAGCCGCGAGTCAGGGTCAGGATTCAGAGCCGCGAGTCAGGGTCAGGATTCAGAGCCGCGAGTCAGGGTCAGGATTCAGAGCCGGGAGTCAGGGTCAGGATTCAGAGCCGCGAGTCAGGGTCAGGATTCAGAGCCGGGAGTCAGGGTCAGGATTCAGAGCCGCGAGTCAGGGTCAGGATTCAGAGCCGCGAGTCAGGGTCAGGATTCAGAGCCGCGAGTCAGGGTCAGGATTCAGAGCCGCGAGTCAGGGTCAGGATTCAGAGCCGCGAGTCAGGGTCAGGATTCAGAGCCGGGAGTCAGGGTCAGGATTCAGAGCCGCGAGTCAGGGTCAGGATTCAGAGTCGGGAGTCAGGGTCAGGATTCAGAGCCGCGAGTCAGGGTCAGGATTCAGAGCCGCGAGTCAGGGTCAGGATTCAGAGCCGCGAGTCAGGGTCAGGATTCAGAGCCGCGAGTCAGGGTCAGGATTCAGAGCCGCGAGTCAGGGTCAGGATTCAGAGCCGGGAGTCAGGGTCAGGATTCAGAGTCGGGAGTCAGGGTCAGGATTCAGAGCCGGAAGTCAGGGTCAGGATTCAGAGCGGGAGTCAGGGTCAGGATTCAGAGCCGGGAGTCAGGGTCAGGATTCAGAGTCGGGAGTCAGGGTCAGGATTCAGAGCCGGGAGTCAGGGTCAGGATTCAGAGCCGGGAGTCAGGGTCAGGATTCAGAGCCGGGAGTCAGGGTCAGGATTCAGAGCCGGGAGTCAGGGTCAGGATTCAGAGTCGGGAGTCAGGATCAGGATTCAGAGCCGGGAGTCAGGATTCAGAGTCAGGATTCAGAGTCGGGAGTTAGGATTCAAAGTCGGGAGTCAGGATTCAGAGTCGGGAGTCAGAGTCAGGATTCAGAGTCGGGAGTTAGGATTCAGAGTCGGGAGTCAGGATCAGGATTCAGAGTCAGTAGCTACTTTTGTTACTTTTCCTCCCCCCACCCCATTCCTTTGTCCGGCCTCTCCCTCACTTTGGTTTCATTTTAATGGCTCCTTCCACTCTCTCATTACAGGTAATGAAACCTCTCTCTTATTATTTTTAAATATACAACTTAATTTAGCCCTTTCTCTGGCAGAGCATTTTTTTTTTTCAAACACATTGTAAAATGCACATGTTAGCCCTCAATAATACTTAAAAAAGCACTTTCAGCGGCTGATTTAATCACTCAGCATGCAGCTTCTTTATCCTTATCTTTAGCCTTTGTTCCACTTTAAGGCTGAATTCACACCTGAGCGTTTTCAGCTCATAAAACGCTTGCAAAACGCCCAAAAAAAAGGCCCGAAAAACACCCAACAATCCCATTCATTTCAATGGCACCTGTTCACATCTAAGCATTTTGTTACAATCACATGAATTGGGCATTTTGATTAAATTAAAGCGGTTCTGCACTCTGAAAAAAATTTTTTTTTTTAAGGATGTAATATAAAGTGTGCTTACCTTTATTAGGGGACTCACCTGTTCCATCTTCCATCTCGATCGCCGCCGGTTTTCGTCCGATGAAGTTCCTCGTCTTCTTCTTTAGTGCTGGGGGCCATCTTGCCTGTGGGCATGTGAAACACCCACAGGGACTTTAGATGGCCCACCATGCACTGCCGTTACTCGCGCGTGCGCAGTAACGGCTCATCTGCCGAGATCTCACGAGATTTCGGCAGATGCGGCCGAAATCTCGGGAGATTTCGGAAGATGTGGCCGAAATCTCGCGAGATTTCGGAAGATGCCCGCACTGGCTCCTGGGATCAATGACACCAGATCCCAGGAGACAGTGCGGCGTGACGACGATCGACGCAAGACCCCGCCCGCCGCCGCAGAGGGAGAAGACCGGAAGTCTTCAATTACAAGGTAAGTAAAAAAAAAAAAAAAAAAAAACATTTCATTTAGTACTCTTTGCCTGATTTGGAAGGCAAAGAGATTTACTAAATGAAATGGGTGTAGAACCGCTTTAAACGGCATTCAATGGAAACGTTACAAAATGAGTAACAATTTTTTTGGTTCTTTGGAATGTTCAGAATTTTTTTTATAGAGGTTTGATTTCCTATAATGGGGCAGCTGCATAGAATGCATTAAGGTGAAAAACCTTGAGACTTTACAACCCCTTTAACCACCTGATTACTTTGCACTTAAACCCCCCTCGTGACCAGACCAATTTTCAGCTTTTGGCGCTGACGCACTTTGAATGACAATTGCGCGGTCATACAATACTGTACCGAAAAGAAATTTTTATCATTTTTTTTTTCCCCACAAATAGAGCTTTCTTTTGGTGGTATTTAATCACAGCTGGGGTTTTTATTTTTTGCTAAGCAAACAAAAAAAGATGAAAAATTAAAAAATAAATAAAAATCATGTTTAATAGTTTGTTATAAAATTTTGCAAACAGGTAATTTTTCTGCTTCATTGATATGCGCTGATGAGGCGGCACAGGTGGGCACTGATAGGCTGCACTGGTGGGCACAGATAAGTCGGTACTGATGGGGACAGCAAAGATGGCACTGATGGGCACGGATGGGTGGCACCGATGGGCACTGATGGATGACACTGATGGGTGGCACTGATGGATGGCACTGGTAGGGGACACTGATGAGCACTGGTAGGTGACACTGACTGTGCAGCACTGGCACTGGGCACTGACAGATGGCACTGACAGATGGCACTGTGGGCACTGGTAGGCAGCACTTTAATTAGGCAAATTTGGGCACCATGGATTGGGCACATTGCTGGGCACATTGCAGTGAGAGGGACTGATGTCTCTCTCACTGACGCCGGTGATCGGCTTCTTTTTTTTTCTCCTCGCGTCAGCGCGAGGAGGAAAAAAAGCAGATTACCGGCTCCGTTATTGTCACATGATCAGCTGTCATTGGCTGACAGCTGATCACGTGGTAAGGGGTCGGGATCGACCCCTTACTCGGATCTGTGTTCCAGCGAGTCTCACAGACTCGCTGATCACAGAGTGCGCCGCTCGCGCCCTTCATGGGGCGTGCAGGCAGCTCGTGGCCGGGACGACGTCAATAGACGTCGTCCCGGCATCTTAGATCCGCGCTGTAGCCGTCATTCGGCTATAGCGCAGATCCCAGGTAGTTAACTAACAAATCTTACGGGTGGAAAATGTAACATGTTCCCGAAGATGAACTTATCCTTTAACCTTTTCACAGCCAGTGCTGTTTATTTGCACACGTTTAAAAAGTACTTTTAGGCCTGAAGATTACATAAAACCCCCAAACATTATATGTTTTCTGAAAGCAGACACCCTAGAGAATAAAATAGTGGCATTTCCATTTTTTGTCACACGATATTACCGTAAAGGTCTAGGAAACACAACATTTCAGTAAATAACACATTTAGGCTTCATGTACACGAGACGTTGTTTAACCTCTCCTGAACGATTTAACTTGACGGCACGTTTACATGCCGCGTTTGCGCCTAGAAGCATTTGTAAAAAAAAATTAAAAACGTCGGCAGAATGGCACGGCTGGGCACATCAACGTAGAGGTATGTTGCTCTTTAAGTGCCCAGCCACGGGTCGCGCCGGCGCGCTCTCGCGACCCCGTCCTGAGCTCCATGACTGTGGCCGCGGACCCGATCACCGCTGGTGTCCTGCGATCGGGTCACAGAGCTGAAGAGCGGGGAGAGGTATGTGTAAACAAACCTCTCCCCGTGCTTCCTAGTTCCCTGTCATCGGGAAAGACGATCAGTGACGTCAGATGCCAAGCCACGCCCCCCTACAGTAAAAAAACACACAGGTCACATTTAACCCCTCCCCACCCCCTAGTGGTTAACCCCTTCACTGCCAGCGTCATTTACACAGGATTCAGTGCATTTAAATAGCACTGATTGCTGTATAAATGACCTATGGTCCCAAAAATGTGTCAAAAAGGTCTGATGTGTCCGCCATAATGTCGCAGCCACAATAAAAATCTCTGATCATTAATAATAATAAAAAAAAAATATTAATAAAATGCTATAAAACTATCCCCTATTTTGTAAACGCTATAACTTTTGCGCAAACCAATCAATAATCGCTAATTGCGATTTTTTTAACCAAAAATATGTAGAAGAATACGTATCGGCCTAAACTGAGGGGAAAAAAATATTTTTATATATATATATATATATATATATATATTTTTTTTTTGGGGATATTTATTATAGCAAAAAGTAAAAAAATATAGCATTTTTTTCAAAATTGTCGCTCTATTTTTGTTTATAGCGCAAAAAATAAAAACCGCAGAGGTGATCAAATACCACCAAAAGAAAACTCTATTTGTGGGAAAAAAAGACGCCAATTTTGTTTGGGAGCCACGTCGCACAACCGTGCAATTGTCAGTTAAAATGACACAGTGCCGAATCGCAAAAAGGGGCCTGGTCCTTTGGCTGCAAATTGGTCCGGGGCTTAAGTGGTTAAATAGCCAAAAATGAAAAATGCCTGTAAATGAAACCGCGTTTAGCCGCGTTTGAAATGCCTCTAAACACAGCTTCTGAACGCATTTTTTTGAGTTCCAAAAAAAAAAGCCTCTAAACGCAACTGCCTAGAAATGACTGTAAACGACCATGTGTACGTGTACTGATAAGATAGCATAGAGGAGAGTTCAGAGGCAGCTGAAAAAAAAAATGCCCAACTGCTCCTAAACATCAGTTTACCAGCAGCAGTGTACATGAGGCCTAAAATCTAATTTTAGGGGCACAAAAACACAATAAATCACCAGATGATTTTTGGACAAAATATAAAAGCTGAGGTTGCACTGAGTATATAGATATCCAACATGTCAAACCTTAAATTTGTGTGCGCCCATGGAATGGCGACAAACTTCAGTATTATATATTTTACATAGGGGATGATTTAAAAGCCCCCTATAGGTCATGAGTTTAGCGTTACGAAGGCGGTCTGATGCTAGAATTCTTGCTCAAATTCGATATGCAACATGTGTATCGCAATCAACGTTTTCAGGCGTAGGTGCCCCGCTGCATGCGCTTACAATTGATTGATCATGCATATATGTGGGGGTAAAAGGGGGCTCAATTTGTTTTGGGGGTGGGATTTATGTGCTTGAGTGCAACTCATTTTTTACAAATAAAAAATTATGATTTTGACATTTTCTCTTTAATGATACATCTGGGGGTCTAAAAGACTCTGGATGTCTCCTATGTGCTCCACCGAATGTAATATAATGCACATCGCACTGCATTACATTCTTTCCTGTCCTTGATGGCTGGAGAAACTGTCAACGGGGACCTGGAAGTGACACCACACGTCACTTCCGGGTCAACAACAAGAAGGGGAGGAGAGCTCTCCTTCCACCCCTCTACCCGGTGGCACCCGCTATGCCGGTCCTGGGCCCGCAGATGGGCAAGCGGAGCCCGGAAAACCTGTGTATAATTCGGGCGGCAGAATTCAATTTTTTGCCGCCATTGCGACCTGGCGCATGGGGTTTGTGGAGCCCTGTCTATAACTTTCCTACAGACTAAATAATAAACACAGATTTGGGTTATTTTCACCAAAGAAATGTAGCAAAATACATTTGGCCTAAATCTATGAAGAAAGAATTTTTATTTGCAAAATTTTGTAACAAAAACAACGAAAAATGTGTTTTTTTTCCATTTATTTAGCAAAAAATAAAAAAACCCAGTGGTGATTAAATACCACCAAAAGAAAGCTCTATTTGATTGAATTATTTTTTTTTTATAAAAATGTCATTAGTACATTGTTGCATGACCTCGCAATTATCATTTAAAGTATTTAAAACTGAAAATTGCCCTGGGCAGGAAGAGGGGCGAAAGTGCCGGTATTGAAGTGGTTAAAGTGATGCCCACAGAAATCAAGGTGATCCTTACAGGGTCATTTGAAGTCAGCATGATGCCGATGATGCTCCCGATTTTGATAAAGTGGCCCTAATGCGTTCAGTTACTTTGTTGATAATTCAGAGAAATCAAAGGCCCATCCAAGGGGTAGGTGGTGTTTGTATAAACCTGCTCTGTACAAAGTACCGTATATACTCGAGTATAAGCCGACCCGAATATAAGCGAGGCACCTAATTTTACCACAAACAACTGGAAAAAATTATTGACTCGAGTAGAAGCCTAGGGTGAGAAATGCGCAGCTACTGTAAGTGGAAAAGAGGGTCAACAATGCCCATTTGCACGCCTCACTGTGCCCATTTGTAGCCATAGGTCCCCCAAACTTCAAACTTGGTGGTGGTTAAGGGTTGCCTCCTAAATGCCCCCTAGCTGCAGCCAAAATTTGGGGTCTCTGGACCAAAGGGTCCCGAAATGACATTGCTGCAGATGAACACAGTTGACCGATTTTGGGGCCCTGTATCTCGGGGTCACTTGGTGCTAGGAACCCCATCTTGAATATGTTGTAGTGCTGGTTCCACTGGGTTTGAATACCAAATTTGGGGTTCCTAGCACCAAGTGTCCCCGAGATATGGGGCCCCAAATTTGGGTCGTAAAATGTCAAGCACTTTTCTGCAGCAGAGAATGTCATTTTCCGAACTGATTTTGGGGCCCCGTATCTCGGGGTACTTGGTGCTAGGAACCCCAGCTGGATATGTTGTATTGCTAGGTCCACTGGGTTGGCATACCAAATTTGGGTTTCCTAGCACCAAGTGACCCCGAGATACGGGGCCCCAAAGTTGGGTCAGAAAATGCAATTTTCTGCTGCAGAAAAGTGCTTGACTAAGCCGAGGGGGGCATTTTCAGCACAAAAAATTTGCTGAAAAAAAACGCTTATACTCGAGTATATACGGTATGCATTATAAGAATCCTTAACAGTGGTCACCATGGGCGAATGTAACAAGTGCATACGTAACGTAAAAAATCTGATCACATGTGAGATACAAGTTTTTTTTTTTTTTTTCTCAGCAACTTTCTAAACGTCAGTGAGAAAGAACTGCCTGAAGGACTCCTGGAAGCTTCAATTACATATGAATAGAGGTAGCTGATCTCAGCCTCTTATTATACACAATGCGTTCAGTTGTGGGGTTAAACCTCCTCGCAGGGCACAGCTAATATTGGCGGACTATATGGGAGGTCCACCCACCAGGATGAATAGCATAGTTCTCCATCAGAAACCCGATACTAACCCCTCTGCGCTGGAGACTAAATGAATACTTTAGGTGACTGACAGTTGGAGAATGCTGCAATTACACAATGGCATGCGAGTTAAACATCAGGGATGGGCACTGCACGGCACACAGAGAGGAGACGGGCCTACAGGTACACATAATGCAACATTCTCAGCCACGCTCTAAACATTTGCGCACGCAAAAGGTTTTTCAGCTGCCTCCTGAGAGTCTGAAGAGCTCCCATGAGTAATCTCCGAGCCAGTCTACTCTAAACTTGTTCATGTTCAAGTATCAAGGTAAATCCCTGATGCCCAACCTGTTGCTCGAGGCTCACATGTGTCTCTCTGGTACTTATGTGGCCCTTGGGTCCCAGCAGTCTGCCCTATCAAGGTGCTTACTCCGAGCCAATGAAGCAAAATTATTCATTATTTCAGCTATTTACATGGTTTCGGTTAATTCTTTATTGCGGTCTTGCTTTTTCTGTGCAGTCTAGTACCTTTTTATAAATGTCCCTAATCTTTTATAAAGAATCTTGCTGGCAAGAGTATCATTATATGGGCTGTACTGGCAGTGATCTCTAGCAGTCATTTCCTCAATTTGTGGCCATCATTGGCAGCGGGTCTGCAGTCTCCAACCATCTCCTGTAGCATGTCTGCAGTCTCCAACCATCTCCTGTAGCATGTCTTCAGTCTCCAACCATCTCCTGTAGCATGTCTGCAGTCTCCAACCATCTCCTGTAGCATGTCTTCAGTCTCCAACCATCTCCTGTAGCATGTCTTCAGTCTCCAACCATCTCCTGTAGCATGTCTTCAGTCTCCAACCATCTCCTGTAGCATGTCTGCAGTCTCCAACCATCTCCTGTAGCATGTCTGCAGTCTCCAACCATCTCCTGTAGCATGTCTGCAGTCTCCAACCATCTCCTGTAGCATGTCTGCAGTCTCCAACCATCTCCTGTAGCATGTCTGCAGTCTCCAACCATCTCCTGTAACATGTCTGCAGTCTCCAACCATCTACTTTAGCATGTCTGCAGTCTCCGACCATCTCCTGTAGCATGTCTGCAGTCTCCGACCATCTCCTGTAGCATGTCTGCAGTCTCCGACCATTTTCCTGTAGCATGTCTGCAGTCTCCGACCATCTCCTGTAGCATGTCTGCAGTCTCCGACCATCTCCTGTAGCATGTCTGCAGTCTCCGATCATCTCCTGTAGCATGTCTGCAGTCTCCGACCATCTCCTGTAGCATGTCTGCAGTCTCCGACCATCTCCTGTAGCATGTCTGCAGTCTCCGACCATTTTCCTGTAGCATGTCTGCAGTCTCCGACCATCTCCTGTAGCATGTCTGCAGTCTCCGACCATCTCCTGTAGCATGTCTGCAGTATCCGACCATCTCCTGTAGCATGTCTGCAGTCTCCGACCATCTCCTGTAGCATGTCTGCAGTCTCCGACCATCTCCTGTAGCATGTCTGCAGTCTCCGACCATCTCCTGTAGCATGTCTGCAGTCTCCGACCATCTCCTGTAGCATGTCTGCAGTCTCCAACCATCTCCTGTAGCATGTCTGCAGTCTCCAACCATCTCTTGTAGCATGTCTGCAGTCTCCAACCATCTCCTGTAGCATGTCTGCAGTCTCCGACCATCTCCTGTAGCATGTCTGCAGTCTCCGACCATCTCCTGTAGCATGTCTGCAGTCTCCGACCATCTCCTGTAGCATGTCTGCAGTCTCCGACCATCTCCTGTAGCATGTCTGCAGTCTCCGACCATCTCCTGTAGCATGTCTGCAGTCTCCGACCATCTCCTGTAGCATGTCTGCAGTCTCCAACCATCTCCTGTAGCATGTCTGCAGTATCCGACCATCTCCTGTAGCATGTCTGCAGTCTCCAACCATCTCCTGTAGCATGTCTGCAGTCTCCAACCATCTCCTGTAGCATGTCTGCAGTCTCCAACCATCTCCTGTAGCATGTCTGCAGTCTCCGACCATCTCCTGTAGCATGTCTGCAGTCTCTGACCATCTCCTGTAGCATGTCTGCAGTCTCTGACCATCTCCTGTAGCATGTCTGCAGTCTCCAACCATCTCCTGTAGCATGTCTGCAGTCACTGATATTTCCTCAGTCTCCAACTATCTTCTGTGGCATACCTGCAGTCTCTGACCATCTCTTGTACATGCCTGCAGGCTCTGGCCATTTGTTAAGGCACGTGGCAGTCTCTGACCAACTTCCACAACACAAAACAATCCCAACAGGTGTCTGTGCCTCTCCATTGGCATGCCCCCAGTCTTTGACCAGCCCCTGTGGCATACCCGCAGTCTCTGACCAGCTCCTGTGGCATGCCTGCAGTGTCCGACCACTTCCCTTGGCATAACTGCAGTCCCTGACCCTCTCCCGTGGCATGACTACAGTCTGACCTTCTCCCGTGGCATGACCGCAGTCTCTGACCATCTCCTGCGGCATGCCCACAGTCTCTGACCATCTCCTGCGGCATGCCCACAGTCTTTCCATCTCCTGCGGCATGCCCACAGTCTTTCCATCTCCTGCGGCATGCCCACAGTCTTTCCATCTCCTGCGGCATGCCCACAGTCTTTCCATCTCCTGCGGCATGCCCACAGTCTTTCCATCTCCTGCGGCATGCCCACAGTCTTTCCATCTCCTACGGCATGCCCACAGTCTTTCCATCTCCTGCGGCATGCCCACAGTCTTTCCATCTCCTGCGGCATGCCCACAGTCTCTGACCAGCTCCTACGGCATGCCCGTAGTCTTTGACCAGCTCCCGCGGCATGCTGACAGGCCATTTCTCATGGAACACGGTCAGTCTCTAAACACTTCCTTCAGTGTCTCCGAAGTTTAGGTTTTCTGTAGCACACTATATATTACATTTGATAACAGAACTATGAGAAAGTGCACGTTAACATCCAAACCCATCTTTTGTCTAAACCCACAAACAACAAGTGTTTCAGTTTTGGTCACACAACACTGATCAACTCAATCACCCCCAGCCTCCTTATATCTGAGTTACTTTGGAAGGAAAATCCCTCCACTAAAAGTTCCAGTATTGCAACTCCAACCACACACCCGGCTAGGGTGTTACATTTCCCTATTTCCCAATCTCCAAAATAAAAACCACCATTTGTTATTTTTTTTAATCAATCTCTAGTTAACCAGAACTGTTGAAAAAATGTTACTTTCCTTTGCACTTTTGTAATAATGCTGCCTAAACATGACCCACCCGATTCCGGGTATGGATATATTATACATGGTCCCATTGGTACCTGTAGAATCACTTTAGAAGCTGGAAATCACTGCAGTAGATTATTCATGGTCTCCGCTAGCTTCCAGGTCCCCTGCCGAGCAGCTGCCCTCCTGCATATTGAACAAAGGAGGTCATCCGCTTGGCATGGGTGCCATCGAGAGATTGCTTTGCATTTTCTCGATGATTTAAAGCATTCTTGGATTGGACAAGGTGGAAAGGTGGGGCAGTAACGTCATGCTCTCCATCTTGCCCAATCAGAGAATGCTTGGCATTCACTGAGAAAATGCCAGTGAATGGCACTCGTGCCGAGTGATGACCTGTGTTCACAATGGAGCACAGCAGCCGCTCGACACAGGACCCAGAACCTAGGGGAGTTTACTGAATAACGGTGTCTACTTCCATGATTTGGAGCCTATAGAGCAGCCTCTCTCACCCTTTTTACTGAAATCATTTTAAGGTCTGAGGTAACCCCTGGCAAGATTAGTCCATTGGGGTCTTACATTGGTGTTGGTAAGTGGGAACATTGCGAGCCCCCCCTTTTATAAGGGTGGCCAGAAAGATGCCCTTGCAGTCATGCAGCTGGCTCTGGTAAGTGGTGTTAGACTTGGAACTATGCAGGCACCAACAGATGGGGGGTCAGCCACAGCTCAAGGAACTCCTAGCCATTTCTGGAGGAACCCAAGGGTTCAATGGAACCCTGGTTGAGAATGACTGTTTCTAGAGGAATCCCACAGATGTGGTATATCCACTTCAATACTGGGCACACTTTCACCCCCTTCCTGCCCAGGCCAATTGTCAGCTTTCAGAGCTGCCACACTTTGAATGACAATTGCGCGGTCAGGCAACACTGTACTCATATGAAATTTTTATAATTTTTTTACGAGACAAGATGGAGCTTTTTTTTTTTTTTGGTGGCATTTAATCACCACTGGGTTTTTTTGATAAACGAAAAAAGCCTGAAAATGTTTAAAATAAAAAGTTTTAGTTTCTGTTATAACATTTTTCAAATAAGTAATTTTCTTCTTCACTGATGTGAGCGGATGAGGCTGCACTAATGGGCACTGAAAGGCTGCACTGATGGACACTAGAAATGGGCTTGGGCGTGTTCGGGATCCTAGTCCCAACCCGCCTGCCCGAATCTGCCAGGACGCCGACATTGCACACCACTAATCACAGGCAGAGATACATTTCTCGATCTGTGCAGCTGCGGACCAGGAAATGTCTCACTGCCTGGGATTAGCGGTGTGCGGTGTCAGCTGCCAGGCGGGATCACTAATAGGACACTAATAGGCAGCACTGATAATCAGGGCACTGATGATCAGTGTAAATGTGCCATGTCAGAATTGCCAGTTACCCTCTCCTCTCCTCATGCTGTCACAGTGCGTGAAGAAAGGAATTCCGATAACTGTCAAGTTTGTTAACAAGTGACCAGCAGTGATTGGACACAGCTGACCACATGGTATAGGGCCGCTGTGATTGACTCTTTACCACCATCCGCTGTGTCCGATCACAGAATGCGCTAGATGTGCACCCCAGGGGGCACTGTTCTGGGAGGACCTTCCCAGAAGCCTCGTTGTAGCCCAGATGAGGTCGTCCAGTTCTGGGAGGACCTGCACAGAGCAGGACGACCTTATTGTAGCCGTCTTTTGGCTATAGCGTGGTCAAGAAGTGGATACACATAGGTACAATTCTCCAAGCTGGACCAGTGCTATTATGTAAAAATATCCATACCTGGAATTCTTCCTTAAAGCGGTGTTTCACCTTAAAAATTTTTTTTTAAAAGTCAGCAGCTAAAAAAAAAGTAGCTGCTGACTTTTAATAAGTACACTTACCCTCCCAGGGCGCCCGCGATGTCGGTCGTGGAGGCCGAGATGTCCCTCGGCGATCAGGTTCTAGCCCCGCCATCCTCAGTAAGGGAAACGGCTTCCCGTTTCCTACTGCGCATGCGCGAGTCGGCGCGCGGCCTACTGCGCATGCGCAAGTCTAATTTGTGAATTTGTGAATGGGGAACGCGATGTGTTGTGGGACACAGTTCCCATAATACACCGCGCCCCATTCACTAGAAGACGGAAGGAAAGAAGATCACCGCGGCGCTGGAAGAGGCAGATTAGGACGATCTGCCTAGCAACAGCCATTTCTGGTAAGTAAAAAAAAAAATTTTTGTTTTTTTTTCATTTTAAATTAACATTTTTTTAAAGTTTTTTTTTTCAGGGTGTCCCACCACTTTAAGAATCTCTGTGAAATCATCTGCAGACCTCATACAAAATACAGACAATGTATGACATCACATCTTGAAACCAGTAAAAGGTTAACAGCCAAAATGAATAAAAACTGAGCTTTGTTACAAAAATTCATAAAGATGCGCAAACCCCAGACAGAGATAAAGTGCTTCAAGACAAATAAACCCCAACCCACCAATTAAATCCAGCAGCATTATCAGTTCTAATTGGCGGGTTTGTGGTTTTCATGTTCATTCCTTCCATTTTTGATGATGTGGTGCTGTGTTTCCAATTACAGCACTGGGGCTGATTGTAGAACTACAGAAAAGGAGGAAACTCCCACTTGGCACTTACTTGCGATGATTTCAACAAGTGGAGCGCAAACTCGTTATCTACAGAGCATTGGGATCTGCATTGCATATACTTGCCCTTAAGGTTTCATGCACACTGGGCTAAAAAAAGACAATTCTCCTGGCAGAAAAAAAACGCTCATATAGAGCATTTTTTGTACAGAGTTTAGACGAGTTGAGCAGAGTTTTTTGCATTTTTTTATGCTGGTAAACTCCAATCAGAAACGCAAACCAGAAGGTTTTTTTTTTTTCACGGCCTCTAAACGTTGAGCACAGTGGTGTAGTGGTTAGGACTTTCACCTAGCAGCAATAGGGTCGCTGGTACAAATCCCGACCACGATACCATCTGCCTGGAGTTTGCACGTTCTCCCTGTGCCTGCGTGGGTTTCCTCTGGGTACTCCGGTATCCCCCCACACTCCAAAGACATGCTGGTAGGTTAATCAGATCCTGTCTACAAAATTGGCCCTCGTATGTGTTTGTAAGCATGTCGGGACCCTGCTAGTTAAAGGGCCGCACTATATCAAGATTCAACTCAACTCAGCTGGAAATATGCCTGACACATAGGAGAACATTGAGTTGCTTCTACAGGCAGAACACAAAAAAAACTTCAGCCAGAACACTGAAGATGGGTTGTGGATGGATCTTCCAGCATGACAATGACCAAAAACATACCACCAAGGCAACAAAGGAGCGGCTCAAGAAGAAGCACATTGAGGTCATAGAGTGGCCTAGCCAGTCTCCAGACCTAATCCTAAAGAAAATGTATGGAGGGAGCTGAAACTTCGAATTGCCAAGTGATAGCCAAAAAACCTTCAGGATTTAGAGAGGATCTGTAAAGAAGAGTGGACCAAAAACCCTCCTGAGATGTGAGCAAACCTGATCACCAACTACAAGAAACGTCTTACTAAGTTTATAACAATTGTTTCGTGTTTTTCTGGATTTTTGGTTAATAGTCTGTCTCTATCATATAAAATACACCTATGATAACAATTATAGACCCTTCATTTCTTTGTAAGTGGGCAAACTTACAAAATCCGCAGGGGATCAAATAATTATTTTCCCCACTGTAGATGTATGTATAATATATACAGTATACATATAATGCACCTGGGGCAGTCATATTTATTGCTACTTTCTACATATCCTCTTAAGCTTTCTCCCATGTTAAACATCCACAATTCTCCTGACCGCTAGGCCATGCTTAAGCTTCATGTACACTGCTGGTAAACGGACATTTAGGAGCAGTTGGGCATTTTTTTCAGCTGCCCCTGAACTCTCCTCTATGCTATCTTATCATGTACACAGGGTCATTTATAGTCGTTTCTAGGCAGTTGAGTTTAGAAGCATTTTTTGGAAAGCAAAAAAATGCGTTCAGGATGGATGTTCAGAGGCATTTAAAATGCCAAACGCCTGTAACAGCGTGAAAATGCGGTAACTCGCATTTAGCCACATTTTGTTTACAGGCTTTTTTATAATCTTTGACAAAAAAAAAAAAAAAAACGCTGCTAAACACAAACACGGCTAAACGAGTCACGTAAACGTGGCAAAACTGACGTTTTTAACCACTTAAGGACCGAGCCTCTTTTTGACATTTGTTGTTTACAAGTTAAAACCTTTTTGTTTTGCTAGAAAATTACTTAGAACCCCCAAACATTATACATTTTTTTTCCTAACACCCTAGAGAATAAAATGGCGTTCTTTGTCACACCGTATTTGCACAGCGATCTTACAAGCGAACTTTTTTTGGAAAAAATACACTTTTAAATAAAAAAAATAAGACAACAGTAAAGTTAGCCCAATTTTTTTTTATATTGTGAAAGATAATGTTACGCCGAGTAAACTGAAACCCAACATGTCACGCTTCAAAATTGCGTCAAACTTTTACCCTTAAAAATCTTCATAGGCAACGTTTAAAAAAATTCTACAGGTTCCATGTTTTGATCTAAAGATCGCGGCGATACCTCACATGTGTGGTTTGAACACAGTTTTCATATGCGGGCGCTACTCACTTATGCGTTCGCTTCTGCACGCGAGCTTGGCAGGACGGGGCCCGTTTAAAAAAATATATTTCATTTTTTATACTGTTCTTTTAAAAAAAAAATCTGTCACTTTTATTCCTATTACAAGCAATGTAAACATCTCTTGTAATAGAAACATAAGCATTACAGGACCTCCTAAATATGAGATCTGGGGGTCAAAAAGACCTCCGATCTCATATCTACACTAAAATGCCAAAAAATAAAAAAATTGGTAATTTGAAAAAATTATTAAAAAATAAAAATGTCCCTTTAAGAGCTATAGGTGGAAGTGACGTTATGACGTCGCTTCTGCCCTGCAATGGTATGGAGAGGGTGGGGGCCATCTTCCCCTCACTCGTCTCCATGCCAAGGAAGGCACAACATCTGAACGACTCCGTCGCTGCCGACGGCTCCGGTAAGCGGCGGAGGGCACCGGAGTGCGGCAGGAGGGGGGACCGCCTCTCGCGCCGCCGATGAAAGTGATCGTGCGGCGAATCCGCCACAGAGACCACTTTTATCAGAAAGCAGACCGCCGGCCGAAGAAGAGGATACCGGGGTTATGGTAGCTAGCTGCTGCCATAACAATATTCCTCTTCAAACTCAGGACGTATATGGACGTACGGCGGTCCGTAAGTGGTTAAACGTTGGTTATTATCGGTCAAGGTAAATCGTTCAGGAGAGGTTGGAAAACGTCTCGTGTACATTAAGCCTAACATGGCTGAACTCAGAATCCATGATTTTCCTTTTAGATAACCTTTTTGTATGAGTGTTTTCATTAACTACTCAGTATTAACTGCTCAGCTTTTTACAAGTAAGACAGGTCACATCAACTTTACTTATTTCAACTATGCATTAAAGCACAACCCCAGGCAGAAATAAATGACACAAATGAATGCAGCTCATTCTAGTATATATTACTTGTATTTCTGAAACCCAAGCAGTGCAAGTACCTAAATTGGACTTGGTATCAAAGTAGGCCCTTGTGCAGAAAGAGAGAGAGAGGAAAGTAGCTGATCAGCTGTCATGTGTCGACAATCAGGCATTATGATAGGAGGAGAGAGCAGAGTTACAATCATTCTGAAGCTTCTACTTTACCGAACCAGTCACAGGATGGGGGGAGGGAAAAGACCTTAAGGTGTTACTGAACTGTAGTAAAAATAAAATCAGGTCAGACAGGGCTGTGTTGTATGGCAGAGCTGTGTACACCTCAGGACTGGATGGACAAATACAAATGTAGCGGCCATAACCCTCGATGGGGCGGCCTTGACTTTTGGGCTTACCGGTTACCTCCGCTTGGCTTGTTCTTCCAGGTCTAGGGGTTCCCAGAATTAGTACCCAACGACTTTGGACGCTGACACCATACAAGTCCTTTAGAAAGGTTTTTATTTGCAGGGGTAACATCCAACAAACACAGTCTCATGAGGGAACAGAGGGTAAGGGTGAAGAAACTCAGGCACCTTGAACCGCTAAGTATTAGAAAGTCTCTAATGCCAACCCAGAGAGTAGCCACTCGCAGCTGGGCGCTTCAAAGCTGAACAAATCTCTAGCCAGAGAATATGGCAGTCAGCACTTCAATCCGGAACTTGCAAAGTCTCTGACCTTCAATAAAGTTGCAAATAAAAGTGAACAGGAACCTTTCTTCAGTACCTGGAACGTTATCCGTCTCCTTGGCGGTACTGGGAAATTCTCTAGTGTCCTTGACAACCCAGCAACCAGGCACTTCTCGGGATGCCAGCTTGTTGGCCCTCCTCCGAAGAGTCCTCCACCGGTCGCTTTCAGGAGCTGCGGTGCCACTCCAAGTTGAGAGCGCACCCAGACGTCTTAAATCCTCCCTCAGTTACTGCGCCTCGGACCAGCCGGTTCCGAGACTCGGGAACAGATGGATCCCTGCCCCAGACCAAGCGGGTTAGTTAAATGGACCATGTTGCGGGCGACACCAGGGGCGGACTGACAACTCATGGGGCCCCCGGGCAATAGGAGATTATGGGGCCCCCGGGCAATCAGAGATTATGGGGCCACACAGTATAGACACACACACAGTTTACAATCACACAGTATACACATACATGTACACACAGTATACACAGACATGTTTCTATTGGCTGAGAAGGTACTTAAGAGGTGGGGCAGCTATAATCTCTGGATCTTTAGAGCAAAAGGATGTCGGTAAGGGACATTTCAGCGACAGATGTAAAAAAAAAAAACAGATTTTTACATACTGTCCCTGGTTTTACTGAGGCTAGCAACCCTGATGGGGCCCCCTAGTGCCCCGGGGCCCTCGGGAAGTGCTCGAGTGGCCAAATGGTCAGTCCGCCCCTGGGCGACACACGCTCCCGGGCCCGGGACCCGTCGCCGGGCTACCCCGGTGACGGGTACAGGAACAGGCAGCTCTGCCCTAACGAACCCCAAACACGCGACTTCAACATCTTAAGTACCCTTCCCCAGACTCCTCAGCGGGGCCAGACGCAGCCACTGATTGGCTCCGAGGAATGCCGGTACTCAAAACGTCCAACCAGGCCTGGTTCTTGGCCTGTCATGTGCACCTCATTGTACACATGATCAGGCATAACCCTAGTACAGCCCAGCCAAACTAATGCCAAAGTTAAACCTGCACAATTAACCCTCAGAACCCCATTACTGTTCTGAGGAAAAACTAAATTTGTACATAGCGGACACCTTTGTCAAAAGTGTCACCGCTACACAAATCAGCAGGTAAAACAGTTCCCATATAGGCGATTCATCTGTGTATTCAGCCATCTCCCCCGGAGGTCCGCTTTATAAAAGGTCATTAGGTATAGTGCGCATCTTTTAGTGTCACAAAACAACCAATTGACGTGATAACCGTATTCGTTATAAATATCTGTGTGCGCTTATTGGATGCGTTCTGCAAACAAATCTGGGAAGGAATTAGTCACCGGCAGATCCCAGACACACGATCTGGTTTTGTAAGAATTCGTTGTTGATGTGCAGAAAAAGACCCGACATTTTTGTGCAGAAAATAAGCGGTAAATTCTCAGTAAAAATCATCTAAACTGAGTCACAGCAGAGCGGGGGATTCACATACACAGTGCAGGGAGTATCGTATACAAACTGTACATCACTCTGTGAGCTCCGTTCATCATTACAGCGCTTTGTGAATAATGTTATTTTCATAGCAATGGATCCAATGTTTGCGCTGCTCAGGAAAACCATGGTGTATTTTCACTACATTCTGAGTTATAAATATTTACTTAAAGGTAATTATGAGCTTGATTTTCATAATGTTTTTTTCTGCAGTACTACTGTTTCATACATTAGTGCAACCACTTTTTGCAAGATAGTGCAATCACCATCCTTTCTAGACAACAATTGTATAATATTAAAACATAATTGATACTTCAGATCCTTTAACCACTTGCTTACTGGGCACTTAAACCCCCTTCCTGCCCAGACCAATTTTCAGCTTTCGGCGCTGACGCACTTTCAATGACAATTGCGCGGTCATACAACACTGTACCCAAATTAAATTTTTATCATTTTTTTCCCACAAATAGAAATTTCTTTTGGTGGTATTTAATCACAGCTGGGGTTTTTATTTTTTGCTAAACAAACCCAAAAAAAAAAATGGAAAATTTTGAAAAAAAAAAATCATGTTTAATAGTTTGTTATAAAATTTTGCAAACAGGTAATTTTTCTGCTTCATTGATATGCGCTGATGAGGCGACACTGGTGGGCACTGATAGGCTGCACTGATGGGCACAGATAAGTCGGCACTGATGGGCACAGATAAGTCGGCACTGATGGGCACAGATAAGTCGGCACTGATGGGCAGAGATAAGTCGGCACAGATAAGTCGGCACTGATGGGCACAGATAAGTCGGCACTGATGGGCACAGATAAGTCGGCACTGATGGGCACAGATAAGTCGGCACTGATGGGCACAGATAAGTCGGCACTGATGGGCACAGATAAGTCGGCACTGATGGGCACAGATAAGTCGGCACTGATGGGCACAGATAAGTCGGCACTGATGGGCACAGATAAGTCGGCACTGATGGGCACAGATAAGTCGGCACTGATGGGCACAGATAAGTCGGCACTGATGGGCACAGATAAGTCGGCACTGATGGGCACAGATAAGTCGGCACTGATGGGCACAGATAAGTCGGCACTGATGGGCACAGATAAGTCGGCACTGATGGGCACAGATAAGTTGGCACTGATGGGCACAGATAAGTCGGCACTGATGGGCACAGATAAGATGGCACTGATGGGCCCTGATGGGTGGCACGGATGGGCACTGATAGATGGCACTGATACGCGACACTGATGTGGAGCACTGTTCAGGCACTTATTGTGGGCACTGACAGGTGGCACTGTGGGCACTGGCAGATGGCACTGTGGGACACTGACAGGTGGAGCTGGTGGGCACTGGTAGAGGGCACAGGTGGGCACCGTGGACCCGGGGCACATCACAGTGATCGGGACTAATGTCCCTCTCACTGCTGCCAGTGATCAGCTTTTTTTTTGTCTGACAGCTGATCACGTGGTAAGGGGTCGGGATCGACCCCTTACTCAGATCTGTGATCCAGCGAGTCTCACAGACTCGCTGATCACAGAGCGCACCGCGCGCGCCCATCAGGGTGAGCGCAGGCCGCTCGTGCATGGGACGACGTCATAGGACGTCGTCCCGGCAATATAGATCCGCGCTGTAGCCGTCATTCGGCTATGGCGCGGATCTCAGGTGGTTAAATACATTCCAGGGCATCAACACAAAGTGTGCCATGTATTACAATTTTTTCTTCTAAAACAGCAACAAACCTTTCTCTGTGGGAAAGCAGTGGTCTCTCTGTAGAGGTCCTTCCCTACTGAGTCAGATCTATAGCTCTGCAATTAGCAAGGCTCATGCTCTCCCACTGATTGGAGAGCTCTGACACTGGGTTAGCAAGAAATGTTTTGGACCTCTGTAAAGAGACCACGGTTTCTAAGCACACTCTCAGGTTTAATTTGAGGGTATGTACATCCAAATCAGAGGAAGGGTTTAGGAATTACAGCTCTTAAGAATAACCATCCCCCTTTTTCAAGGGACCCAAAGTAATTGGCCAATTGAATCAAAAGCTGTTTCATGGCCAGGTGTGGACAACTCTATTATTGCTTCATCAATTAAGCAGGTAAAAGATCTGGAGTTGATTCCAAGTGTGGTATTTGCATTTGGAATCTATCGCTGTGAACCTACATCATGCGTTCAAAGGAACTGTCCACGCAAGTGAAACAGGCCATTGTAGTGCTTCAAAAACGAAAAACAAAATCCATCAGAGAGAGAGCAGCAATATTAGGAGAGGTCAAATCAATAGTTTGGTACATTCTAAGAAGAACGCACTGGTGAGCTCAGCAACAAAAAAAAGGGCCTGGATGTCCAAGGAAGACAACAGTGGTGGATGATCGCAGGATAGTCTCTATGGTAAAGAAAACCCCATTCACAACATCAGTGGCGTAGCGTGGGTTGTCAGCACCCGGGGCAAGGCAAGTAATTTGCGCCCCCTAACCTGCGGACTTTTAGCACTCCCCGAATTCCTTCAAATACAATAGTACTGACCAACCTGATTCCAACACTGACCTACCTGATTCCTATACTGACCACTACACTAACCTACTATACTATACTGTCCACTACACTACACTGACCACTATACTGTCCACTACACTGTCCACTATACTACACTGTCCACTACACTAACCACTATACTATCCACTACACTGACCACTATACTGTACACTACACTAAACTGACCACTATACTATCCTGCCTACAGTAACACTCTGCCTCTCTCTGCCTCTGCCTCTCTGTGTCCGCCTCTCTCTCTGTCCGTGTTCATGTTCCTCCTCACCTGCTTGTCCTGCATCGGTCCGGAGGGGGAGAAGGAGGAGGAGAGGTGGCTTTTCATTACTGTTCTGGCCGCCATGTACAGTGTCCGGCGCACTGTGATTGGGCATATGGGGGTCACGTGCAGAGGCGGGACTTCAGCCCCACGCCGCACATGACCCTCATACCCCTAATCACAGGGAGCTGGACACTGTAAATGCCGGCTGGAGCACCGGGGACACAGGATATTTAATTTAGGAGGAGGCAGCCAGTAGTGACACACACTGGCTCGAAATTTCACCCCCCTAAATGTCGCGCCCAGGGCCACGGCACCCCCTGCACCCCCCATGCTACGCCACTGCACAACATCCAGACAAGTGAAGGACACTCTCCAGGAGGTGGGTGCATCATTGTGAAAGTCTACAATCAGGAGAAGACTTCACAAGAGCAAATACAGAGGGTTCACCACAAGGTGCAAACCATTCATAAGCCAGAAGAATAGAAAAGCCACATTAGACTTTGCCAAAAAACATAAAAAAGCAAGACCAGTTCTGGAAAAGCATTCTTTGGACGGCTGAAACCAAGATTAATATGTAACAGAATGACGGGAAGAAAAAAGTGTGGAGAAGGCTTGGAACAGCTCATGAACCAAAACACACAACGTCATCTGTAAAACATGGTGGAGGCAATGTGATGGCATGGGCATGCATGGCTTCCAGTGGCACTGGGTCATTGGTGTTTATTGATGATGTGACAGAAGACAGAAGCAGCCAGATTAATTCTGCAGTGTTTAGAGATATACTGTCAGCCCTGATTCAGCCAAATGCAGCAAAGTTGATTTGAATTGCACTTTACAGTACAGATGGACAATGATCCAAAACACACTGCAAAAGCAACCCAGGAGCTTTTGAAGGAAAAGAAGTGGAATATTCTGCAATGGCCGAGTCAATCACCTGATCTCAACCCAATTGAGAATGCATTTCACTTGCTGAAGGCAAAACTAAAGGCAGAAAGACCCACAAACAAAGAACAACTGAAGACAGCTGCAGTTAGATCCTGGCAAAGCATCAGAAAGGAGGAAACCCAGTCTTTGGTAATGTCCATGGGTTCCAGACTTCAGGCAGTCATTGCCAGTAAAGGATTCTCAACAAAATATTAAAAATGAACATTTTATTTTATGATTATATTAATTTGTCCAATTACATTTGAGCCTCTGAAAACGGGGAGCTGTGTATAAAAATGGTTGCAATTTCTAAAATTTGTACTTGATATTTATTTTCAACCCCTTGCATTAAAGCTAAAAGTCTGCACTTCATTTGGATTGTTTCATTTATTCCAGTTCAATGTGACCTATAAACTGTACAACTCAATTGGAAAACAAACTGAAATCTTTTAGATGGAGGGACGTAAAAATAAAAAAAAATAATATGGTTGCATAAGTGTGCACATCCTTAAACTAATACTTTGTTGAGGACCCTTTTGATTTTATTACAGCACCCAGTCTTTTTGGGTATGAGTCTATGGCACGTTTTGGGACATTAGATTGTGGGCTCCTTTGGGGGCCAAGGACATGTAAATGGCTCTGTGTACTCTGAAATAGTAGAGTAATACCTTAGCGGCTCCATATAAAGTTGGGAAATATATGCAAATGGTGCCTTCTGCACTATACGGCCACCTACACTAAATGACCAAACCTATGTGGACCTCCCTAAACGTGGTTGGGCTGAGGCGTTTCCAGTGAAGGGTACTGTTCATGCTACAGCATACAAAGTCATTTTACCTAACTGTGCACATCCGACCTTGTGGCCAGAGTTTTGGGAAGGCCATTTTTTGTTCCAGCGTGCCTGCGTACAAAGCCAAATCCATAAAGACATGGTTTTAGAAGTTTGGTGTGGAGAAACTTGAGTGGCCTGCACAGAGCCCTGACCTCAACCCTACCTCCAAATGACTGCGCTCAAGTGTTTCCAGTGAAGGGTACCGTTAATACTACAGCAAACAAAGCCATTTTACATAACTGTGCACTTCCAACTTTGTGGCAACAGATTGATGAAGGTCCTTTTCTGTTCCAGCATGTCAGTTCCCCCAGCTTACAAGGCCAGCCCCATAAAGACATGGTCAGATGAGTTTGGTGTGAAGAAACTCAAGTGTCCTGCACAGAAGCCTGACATCAACCCTACTGAATACTTTTGGGATAAATTGGAATGTCAAGGGGAAGAAAAGGTCTTCTCATTTAACATCAGTGCCTGAACTCACAGATGTTCTTTTCACTAAATGGGGACAAATTCCCACAGACACACTCCAAAATCTTGAGGAAGCCTTCTCAAAACAGAGAATATTATAGGCACAATGGGATCCAAACTCCATTAATGCCCATGGTTTTGGAAATCTCAGATATTGTAGGTGTGATGGTCAGGTGTTCACAAACTTTTAGTGTATGTAGGCAGGTGCTCTCCACTGCAGGTGGCGCTCAACCGCAATGGCATTGCATGAGGAAGAGGAAGCCAAGAGGAACATGGTCCTCTATGGTTTCCTGGGTCTCTGATAAGCGATCTGTTGGATGCTGCCACCCGATGTGACTCTGGTGGCCATCTTGGATCAAGCAAAGCCTATTTAGGACCCTGGCTCAAAGGTTTGGCCTGCACTTAGCGTGTGGGTAGTATAGAAACAGGTCAGCCATCTGTCAGGGACAGTGAACAGCTATAGGGAGAGTAGGGAAAGGACACACTGCACCCTTCCTGGAAGCCTCCCAATTTGGGCACGGACCGGCAGGCCACATTCCACCCCTCAAGACAGATGCTGTCGGCACATCTGAGACCTGCTCTGCTACACATCGCTGTTACATCCTGTGAGCCTTTTGGCTAAGAACAAGTGTAGTATCTGTTATCCGTGTCCAACAGGGGTGCTGTTTCACCACTCTGGCCTACCGGGTGCTGGATTGGCTGGCTACATAGTATCCCTGATGGTATGATGGGGACTCTGAAGGCTAGTAGCAGTTGGAACAGAAACCGGAGCACCCACAGGCATTTGGGGCAGGGAAGTAAAACAGGGGCCAGTTCCTTCTGATATGAATGGTTCTGCCTTGTATATCCATAGGCTGAAAAGGCAGATAGTGTCTATGCCCCCTGTGAGTAGTTGCCCTAGGGGTGGCTCTTAGTAACACTTGGGTGTGGGACCCCACGCTGTGAAAAGGCACATGGTCCCAGCACTAAACTTTTTCTGCACTGCACCTTTTAGGGCTAGGCCTTTTGGCTAGTGTGGGACAATTTTTGTTACCAGCCCTTAGGGCCTAGACAGTGCACATTGCATGGTCACTTATTTATTTTTCTCCTCACGTTTGTCACCTTTCACTTTTGTGTTTTTTTTTTCTCACAGGATGGAGGGTGTGAGTCCTTCTAGGGGGAAAATGCGTGTCCCTCAGGTTCCATAATCCCCTGAACCTGAGGGGGGTCTCTCTTCGGGAGAGCCCCTTGACCTAGTACTCCGAAGTCGGCTGGCCACGAGGATAGGGGTCGGCCAGGCCCTTTGGCTAGGTGGACCATGTAGTAACCTATGTCCCTGTCAGAAGCCTTGCGCCCCCGGGGGATCAGGGAGAGGTCCTACCCCTTCGGGGGTGGACAAAGCATACCCTTAAGTGCACTTTTTAGTGTGTGTACACAGGCACGTTTTTTGCACACTTAACAGTATTTGTTTTTTGTTTTCAACACCACCACGGATTAAAGAAAATAATAAAATCCTGTGAGTGTTCCTGGTCGAGTGTTCTCCTGCTGAGCTTGTTGTGAATTCGAACTCTAACTTTAATTCTAGTTCTGTTTTCTGCAACTGGACTCTGAGCATTTCCTGCTGTCGCACCACGCAGTACCGCCCCACATGTATGTATGGAGAAAGGAGGGGCTTGGATTGGAACTTATAATCTTAACATAGGCCTGGCGCCATATCTGAATGCATTGGAAATTCCCTAGGCGGGTATGCTGTGTTGCTTTTGTGCTGTCCCAGTTTTTTTTTCCCTCAACTACAAATACTTAGCAGAGCAAGTAGTGTGTTTAAGCGTTACCAGCGCCTTATTAATGCTACCCTTCCCTAATAATGAAAAATTAAATAGTAATCCATGTTATGGAGTCGTCTGGGTCTGGCAGGCTTGGGCACCTTCTTAGCACCGTTTATCATCATAAAATACGGAGATAGATGATGTAAGCTTCCTCATTTTTATGAAGAATTTACAGTAAAGCCACTTTCAAATCATTAAGTGTATTTTTAGATGCTTAGAGGAATCGCACTGATCTAGTTTTTATTAGGTTTGGGGAGTTTCCAAAACAAAGCCGCCTGCATGAGGAAATCACAGAGAGGAATATAAACTCAAGCGACAGGTACAAACAAATCTCTGCATTATTAATGGAAATCTCCAGCTGGACTTGGTAGTCTGCAGTCTGGGGATTTGTAGGTGTGAATAATGAACAAAATGGCTGCCCTGGCGGCAATGTGGGCTACTGCATCAGAAATCATTGCCACAATGTAAAAGCAGATAAAGATGGATTAGTGATGTCTGCTCAAAAAAAATGAAAAAAAAATAAATGGATGGTGCATCCTGCGGGGGTGGACACGTATTTCACTGCTTGCTGTTCTTAGTGAGAGATTGCCAAATGCAACTCCTGTGTGTATACAAGGGGTTTTCTAGTTACTTCTACTACAGCAACTTTTTCTATCCAGTTCATTAAAGAGTAAGGGATTGATTTACTAAAACTGGAGAGTGCAAAATCTGCCAATCAGCTTCCAATTTCAAACTTGTTTAATTAAGCTTTGGCAAAAAAAAAAAAAAAAACTGGAAGCTAATTGGTTTTTATGCAGAGCTGCACCAGATTTTGCACTAGTAAATGAACCCCTAAGTCATGAAAAAAGAATAAAAAATAAAATAAACAAAAAAGAACATTCAGTGTATCTTTACGCCTTTCCCCATGTTTTGTTTCTTCAACCACTTAAAGCGGAGCTCCACCCAAATAGGAAGCAACGCTTGTTTGTTCCCCCCCCCCCCCCACTCCGCTGCCACACTTGGCACCTTTTGGGGGTGGGGGGGGGGGGATTTGTGGCTAGGGGGGAGTGGATACCTGTCAAAACCAGGTACCCAAAAAATATAAAATGTTATTAACGTTACCTGTCAGTGATCTTAAGGTTACGGATGATTGGTGTACAATCTTTTTTAAAATCTACCAACCAGTATTTTGTGCAAGGGCCTGTTTGTATTAATAAATAATGTTACTAATGAATAAAAATCTTGAAAAAAAACGTGTGTGTGTGTGTGTGTATATATATATACACATACATACATACATACATACATACATATATACACACACACACACACACACACACACACACACAGTATCTCACAAAAGTGAGTACACCCCTCACATATTTGTAAATATTTTATTCTATCTTTTCATGTGACAACACTGAAGAAATGACACTTTGTTACAATGTAAAGTAGTGAGTGTACAGCTTGTATAACAGTGTAAATTTTCTGTCCCCTCAAAATAACTCAACACACAGCCATTAATGTCTAAACCGCTGGCAACAAAAGTGAGTACCCCCCTAAGTGAAAATGTCCAAATTGGGCCCAATTAGCCCTTTTCCCTCCCCGGTGTCATGTGACTCGTTAGTGTTACAAGGTTTCAGGTGTGAATGGGGAGCAGGTGTGTTAAATTTGGTGTTATCGCTCTCACTCTCTCATACTGGTCACTGGAAGCTCAACATGGCACCTCATGGCAAAGAACTCTGAGGATCTGAAAAAAATAATTGTTGCTCTACATAAAGATGGCCTAGGCTATAAGAAGATTGCCAAGACCCTGAAACTGAGCTGCAGCACGGTGGCCAAGACCATACAGCGGTTTAACAGGACAGGTCCCACTCAGAGGTCTTGCCATGGACGACCAAAGAAGTGCACGTGCTCAGCATCATATCCAGAGGTTGTCTTTGGGAAATAGACGTATGAGTGCTGCCAGCATTGCTGCAGAGGTTGAAGGAGTGGGGGGTCAGCCTGTCAGTGCTCAGACCATATGCTGCACACTGCATAAAATTGGTCTTCTAAAGATGATATACAAGAAAGCCACGAAAACAATTTGCTGAAGACAAGCAGACTAAGGACATGGATTACTAGAACCATGTCCTGTGGTCTGATGAATCAATTATTTAGTTCAGATGGTGTCAAGCGTGTGTGGCGGCAACCAGGTGAGGAGTACAAAGACAAGTGTGTCTTGCTTACAGTCAAGCATGGTGGTGGGAGTGTCATGGTCTGGGGCTGCATGAGTGCTGCCGGCACTGGGGAGCTACAGATCATTGAGGGAACCATGAAGGCCAACATGTACTGTGACATACTGAAGCAGAGCATGATCCCCTCCCTTCAGAGACTGGACCGCAGGGTAGTATTCCAACATAACGACCCAAAACACACCTCCAAGAAGACCACTGCCTTGCTAAAGAAGCTGAGGCTAAAGGCGATAGACTGGCCAAGCATGTCTCCAGACCTAAACCCTAATGAAGATCTGTGGGGCATCCTCAAACGGAAGGTGGAGGAGCGCACGGTCTCTAACATCCCCCAGCTCCGTGATGTCGTCATGGAGGAGAGGAAGAGGACTCCAGTGGCAACCTGTGAAGCTCTGGTGAACTCCATGCCCAAGAGGGTTAAGGCAGTGCTGGAAAATAATGGTGGCCACACAAAATATTGACACTTTGGGCCCAATTTGGACATATTTTTACTTAGGGGTGTACTCACTTTTGTTGCCAGTGGTTTAGACATTAATGGCTGTGTGTTGAGTTATTTTGAGGGGAACAGCAAATTTACACTGTTATACAAGCTGTACACTCACTACTTTACATTGTAGCAAAGTGTCATTTCTTCAGTGTTATCACATGAAAAGATAGAATATAATATTTAGAAAAATGTGAGGGGTGTACTCACTTTTGTGAGATACTGTGTGCGTTTGTATGTATATATATATATATATATACACACACACACACATACAGCATATATTTGTCATATAGATTTCATGACATTTGCACGCTTCCAGTTAAACATTGCCAGATACCAGTTCTGCTTTACAGTTTCTTCTTACAATACAAATCTAGGAGTTGTCTGACTGCACTGCCTGTGTGGCTGATATCTCATCTCAACAATTAAAGAGGAATTAAACCCAGTAAACAAACACCTCTGTGAGCTGTGATTCTTTTTTGGTGTAAGAGACTCCTTTGTCAAAAAACGTCTTCCTCTTTCTCCTAGCCATTGTTTTTTTTTTTTTTTTTTGTACAGTCTGAGTCCACTCCTGACGTCTTATGGAGTGAAGAGCTACAGTAGGTGCCCGGGCAATACAACAGCATCATGCATGCACAGGAGTTACATCATCTGTGGCCAACCAATAGCCAAAGGGAGAAAATGCCAGAACTGAAAGAAGTAATGGAAAACACAACAGCGGTTTGATAGAGCACCTACAACAATCATGGATCTGTCCATGATGGGGGAGAGCAGACAAGGACATACGTTTGCCTTGCCCACCATGGCAAAAGCCCCCCAACATTTGGCAGCACAGTTCCACTATAAGAAGGAAGGCAAAGACATATGCCGCATACACACGGTCGGACTTTCTGACGGGAAATGTTGGATGTAAGCTTGTTGTAAGAAAGTCCGATTGTGTGTATGCTCCATCGAACATTTGCTGTCGGACTTTCTGCCAACAAATGTTTGAGAGCAGGTTCAAATGAAATTTTAAGCCAACTTAACTTTGTTGTCGGAAAGTCCGAGCTTGTGTACACAAGTCCTCGCACAAAAGTTCCACGCATGCTCGAAATCAAGCAGAAGGAGCCACACTGGCTATTGAACTTCATTTAATTTCTCGGCTCGTCGTACGTCTTGTACGTCACCGCGTTCTCAAGTTCGTAATTGTTGGCCAACATTTGTGTGACCGTGTGTATGCAAGACAAGTTTGAGCCGACAACCTTCGAACAAAAATCCACGGTTTTGTTGGCGGAAAGTCCGATTGTGTGTACGGGGCATAAGGCCCCACTGACACTTTGCGGGAACGAGTGTTCCCACTCTCGTTTTTATTTTCTTGCTGTTTTGACGTGCGTTTCCACGTGTTGCACAAAGAGAAGCCTATGCATGAAAAACGTGCCAAAGAAGCTACCCCACATTTTCAGGCGTGAATCAGCATTGGTTTTTAAATGTGGGTTTTGGCGAGTTTATAGCACATTTTCTGCACGAAACATGAGCGTCTGCTAACCGTATATTTGGGGTTCCATTAGCAATTAATAACACCATAATGAGCATCTGCTGTGAATTTTGTCGTGCATTCAGGAAACGCAAAATGTCAATAGGGCTAACTATGTCTCTAGAGGTTAATTTACCATTCTCTTTATTTAACTTCTTGCCGACCGCCCACTGTCAATTGCGGCTCTTGTGGCGGGACGCCGTCATATGACGGCGCTACCATGTTGGCCACTAGGGGGCGCGCGTGCGTGCCCGCCGCTGGGGACCCGATGCGCGTGCCTGGCGGCCGCAATGTCCGCCGGGCACCCGCGATTGCCCAGTAACTGAGCAGGACGTGGATCTGTGTATGTAAAAACACAGATCCACGTCCTGTCACTGGAGAGGAGACCGATGGTGTGTCCCTTGTACATAGGGACACCGATTTAGAGTTACAGTTAGAATCACTAATATAGGGAACATATTAACCCCTGCAGCGCCCCCTAGTGTTAACCCCTTCCCTGCCAGTCACATTTATACAGTAATCAATGCATTTTTATAGCACGGATCGCTGTATAAATGTGAATGGTCCCAAAAATGTGTCAAAAGTGTCCGATATGTCCGCCGCAATGTCGCAGTCACGATAAAAATCGCAGATCGCCGCCATTACTAGTAAAAAAAAAATAATAATAAAAATGTCATAAATCTTTCCCCTATTTTGTAGACGCTATAACTTTTGCGCAAACCGATCAATGTACGCTTATTGCGATTTTTTTTTACCAAAAATATGTAGAATACGTATCGGCCTAAACTGAGGAAAAAATTTGTTAAAAAAAAGAAAAAATTGGATATTTATTATAATAAAAAGTAAAAAATATTATGTTTTTTTCAAACTTGTCCCTCTTCTTTTGTTTATAGCGCAAGAAATAAAAACCGCAGAGGTGATCAAATACCACCAAAATAAAGCTCTATCTGTGGGGAAAAAATGATAAAAATTTTATTTGGTTACAGCGTTGCATGACCGCGCAATTGTCATTCAAAATGCGACAGCGATGAAAGCTGAAAAATGGCCTGGTCAGGAAGGAGGTGTTCGTGCCTGGTAGGCAAGTGGTTAATTTATTTTATACTTGCATGAAAAAAAGTTTTTCAGTTTTTTTGGGCTGCATGGATCTGCACAGAACATCTGTCGTCTATGTGCCCTGTTCATGCTACAACACTGTTAAGGTGGGTTGAGCTGCTGTGCGCCAAAATGCAGACATGCAGCCCCCATAAACAAAACAGGAATGGTCCAAGTGGGCTTTTTTTCCCTCCACGCCAGAAAGCCCTTCTAAGAGGATTCCATGCTGATTCCATGTAACACAGAGATCAGACACGAGGGTGATTCAACGTTGTAGGAAGTAGACACTGTTATACAAATGCTCAGTGATTAATAATTAAGAATTCCCATCAGACGAGCTCATGGATTACACAGCATTACGGTATGAATGAATGCATGCATTCATTAAAGTTCATAGCTGGACAATCCATAAACAATAATCTCTAAGGCTAAATACTCCACTTCCATAGAAACATTTGCAGAATTTAACCCTTACGCTGCCAGGCCCTGTGCTCCATTTTGTACACTCAGGTGGCCCGACCATTTTTGTACCTTTTCCTTTGATTTTTTTTTTTATTTTTCACTTATAGCTTTCAGAATTTGTGAAAGACCCCCCAAACCATATATTTTCTGATAGGACATGATCAGTAGAATAAAAAGGTGCTACTGATTCTTTACACATCGTGGTATTTGTGCAAATATTTATCAAAGCAATATATTTGCAAAACATACACTAAAACCATTATTAGCAAAGCAAATTTTACAAAATAACTACTAAATATAAAAGCTTAACCTGTAACGAGTTAATAAATTTTCATAACTTTTAAATTGCGCCTTTTTTCAAAATGGTGAAAATTGAATAGACGAGTGTAAACATCCAAATTTCTCAAAAAAACTGAAGGTTTTAATTTTTTCCCTTACAGCTTTCAGAATTTGTGAAAGACCCCCCAAAGCAAGGCCTTAGGCCCCTTTCACACAAGCACACTGATCGGGTCTGCCTGTCCGTTTTTCAGGTGGCCCAAATAGGACCACCAATTGTTCTCTATGGAGAGACTGATGTAAATGGACATGTGTCCGTTTACACCCGCCTGCATCTGATCCAGTCCGCTAAAAACAGAGGGATGGAGAATTCCATTCCCCATCCATCTAGCAGATCGGATGGCATCTCATGGAAATGGACAGGCAGTCCGTTTCCATCTGACCGCCCCATAGAGAACAGCAGGCTGTGTCCGTGTCCGCTCTGCATCAGCGGAGAGGATGCGGACCTGTCATCCGCATGCTCAGCGGGCATCAGCAGACAGATACCCTGCTGAGAAGGCAGATCTGCTTGACAGAGTACGCTCCATGTCCAGGAGTGGTCGGTACATTGGGGGTTGCAGGGGTGCCAACCCCCTGCAGGGCGCCTGACGCATACATCAGTATGAGGTTTTTTTTTTTTCAAGCCATGATTAGAGCCTGAGGCTCTAATTGGCTTGAAAAAGGTTGGGCTCGGGTGCATAGCATCCCAAACACACACACTTGTGACAATAGCGAATTAATATTCACTATCATCTTCCGGCTTCACCTCCTGGCCAATCAGGATGGATCGGGTTGGCTGGGAGGAGAAGCTGAGGTATCCGTGGAGGGGTGAGTGTGTTAATCTATGCCTAAGCAGGACCCTGAAATATTTTTCTTTTGAACTGCTCCCTAAAGACAGCAGTGTATTTCCTGGTATGTGAGTGTGCCTATAGCTGTTTATCATAAGTGTGGCATCAAACTATAGGCAAAATTATTTATTTTGTATAGAGAAAGGGAGGGTTATAACTCCTGTCAGATTTTTTTTCTCACCGTCTGTGTCCCATTGCGGAGAGTTCCCTTCACTTCCTGTCCCATATCCAAACAGGAATTGAAAGGAAATTCCTGCAGATTAAAGGAATTCCAGGTCACCAGAACTAGTGTCCCCATTGGAAGATTTAGAAACATAGAAAAGTGATGGCGGAGTAGTCCAATAATTCTGCTTATTTTTTTGTTAACTTTTTTTTGAGTATAGATCTATGTTTGAAGCCATTTACTGTTGACTGTCTCACTACCTCTGCTTGAAGTTTATTTCAAGCATCAACTATCATTTCAGTAAAATAACACTTTCTAAAATTATTTCTGAACTTTCCTCCAGTTAGTTTGAGGTCATCATGTTCTTGATTTTGGTTTCATATTAAAACAAAAAATGGCCTCCTGAAGCTTATTCACCACCTTGATGTTTTTAAAGTTTTTATTCATGTCTCCTCTTTCCCTTATTTTCTCTAGACTGTATATATTAAGTTCCTGAAGTCACTCTTGATAGGTTTTATCCCCCAGACCTTTCACCATTTTTGTTAGCTGTCTCTGGACTATCTTATCAATATCTTTGGGTAAGTGAGGTCTCCAGAACTGGACATAGTATTCTAAATGAGGTCTCACTAAAGATCTATATAGAGGAATCAGGGGATTTCTCCTCTATTACTTTTATGGGGACAACCCAAATTTTGGATTTTCTTACTTTTATTTTCAATGATCTCCACTCTATCCAAAACAAAAACCAAAAGTTTTGCCTTTAGTTATGCTTTAGGCCCCTTTCACACTGGGGCGGTTTTCAGGCGGTACAGCGCTAAAAGTAGCGCCTGTACACCGCCTGAAAAAATCCGGCCCCATTCACTCCAGTGTGAAAGCCGGCGGGCTTTCACACTGGAGCGATGTGCTAGCAGGACGGTCAAAAAAGTCCTGCTAGCAGCATCTTTGGAGCGGTATAGGAGCGGTGTATTCACCGCTCCTTCCCATTGATTTAAATGGGACACCGCGGTAATACCGCGGCAATACCGCCGCAAAGCACCGCTACGGCGGCTCTCTGCGGGGGATTTTAACCCTTTTTCGGCCGCTCGCGGGGGGTAAAACCGCACTGCGAGAGGCCGAATACCGCGGCTAAAACAACGGTAAAGCAGCGCTAAATATAGCGTTGCTTTACCATCACCGCGGCTCCCGCCCCAGTGTGAAAGGGGCCTTAAGGATATTGGTTGCTAAGGACATTAGGACATTTTTCACTATACTTTTTAACATCTACAGAAACCCTGTAAGTATCTCCATTCAAGTTTTCCACAATCTTTTAATATTTACTGTAATGCATAAATACAGTACTTTGTTTACTTGAAGAAGGATTTTGTCCCTCGATAAAACTAGACATTTGCTTTATAACAAAAAAAAAAAAAGAACAATGTATAGAAAGACCCTATTCATGAATCTTTTATAAATATCTGTGTGTACTCATTAGACACAGTCTCCAAACAAATCTGAGAAGGAATTAGTCACTGTTGGATCCCAGACACACGATCTGGCTTGGGAAGAATTCATTGTTGATGCATAGAAAAAGACCCGACATTTTTCTGCAGAAAATAAACTGTAAATTCTCTAAAAATTATCTAAACTTTGAGTCACGGTAAATGTGGAAATATACACAGACTCAAAGCAAAGGGAGGACATGCAGCATATAATGTATGCCTCTATAATGTGCGTTTTGACACTCTGGTATTGTTCAATACCATGATATATGCTGGGATTTAACTAAATCTGTGTATTATCTGCAAAACACTATTATATATATATATATATATATATATATATATATATATATATATATATATATATATTGTGGCAGCAGGCAGGTAAAATCACCTGGTTGTATCCAGGATGGAAAATATGTATGCCCTAGATTCAGGCTTTATGCGGACTTATACCACTAGAGGGGAAGAGTTAATGAGCCCAGCTGAAGTAAGTGGGCTCATTAAGACCTCTACAAAAAACCCCAGCATGCTTAGGGAGATGCTCCATCCTGGAACCAGTGTTGTGTTTGTATAGACTGGGGAATGTGACTTCTGTTCTGTGCGGTGAGTTAATGCCTGTGTGGCAAACCTCCACAACAGAGATAGGGACTGGTGCAGCACAAGGCTGCACTCAGTTGATAGACAGGGAATCTACATGTGTAGTTAGAGGTCAAGCTGACCAGGATTTCTTTTCATGTTTCTTTTTGTTTGGCTGCTATATTTTGCACTGCATGTAGCATAAATAAACCGCACCTTTTGTTTTTTTCACCTACAACGCTGTTTGTTGTGCCTGATTTTGTGTTGTGAACCCATCCAGGGGGTCACACACACCCGCTGCCGAGCTAACCCCTCACAATATATATATATATATATATATATATATATATAAATATAAAAGGGCTGTTACTGATTACAATTTTCGTGTTCGATTAATCAAGTTTTTTTTAATTGATTAATTTTTATTAATAACACACATACTGATCCAACTACTTTTAGCTGATCTCCTTGCATTGCAACTCTGCATTAGTCAGTGGTAAATGTGGTATACACTTTATACAATCACCCGACACTAGTTAGTTTCCACAATCCATGACTTAACTTCACAGTTCACACAAATACATTTTAAATTCAAACTGTAGCACTGACACAAGTAATTTTTTTTCCCACAGTAGCGTGACCATCCCTCCACCTCCGATCTAACTAATCACTCTCACCTTATGGCATGGACCCCTGTGCAAACAGGTGGTCATGCAAGCGGGTATCAAAAGGGTTAACACGGACCATAAACTTCTCTCACGTCTCCTTAGATCTCAGCAAGGATGCCAGGTCATGGGTAGAAAGAAAAGATCTCAGTGCTCACCGCTTAAGTATAAGATTACATTTTTGTGTTCAAACACAAACTACTCACATAAAGATGATAAAAACACAGCATGTAAAGCCGACAATCGTGTTAGTTCCGTAGGGCAGCAGCGGGTGACGTCATGCATAGCTCCTCCCCCGTACGCGTTACGTTCAATCAGAACTTCGACGTCACCGAACTCCTACCCCCTTCCCTTCGTTAGCAGACAGGGGCACTTGGGGAAGGGGGGAGGAGTCCGGTGACGTCGATGTCAGTGACATCACCGGATCTCCAATGGAACTCCTGGAAGGCGGCGGAGAGGTGAGTACCGATCAAAAGAATTTTGATTGATCAAAAAAATTAATCGATGATTTAATCTTTAATTTCCACAGCCCTAATTATATATATATATCTCCATCTATATTATATATATATATATATATATATATATATATATATATATATGGGCTGTTACTGATTCAAATTTTCGTGTTCGATTAATAGTTTTTTTTTTTAATCGACTAATTATAAACGCACATACAGATCCAACTACTTTTAGCTGATCTTCTTGCATTGAAACTCTGCATCAGTCAGTGGTAAATGTGGATTTAATCTTTAATTTCCACAGCCATAATTATATATATATAGAGATCTATCTATATAGCTCTATCTATCTCATATATATATATATATATATATATATATATATATATATATATATATATACACATACATACACACACACACACACACACACACACACACACATACACACATACATACATATATATATACACACACACACCACCAAGTTTCTTACAATTGGTATTCCATTAGTGTAAAGTCTCCTCGCACATACAGAATATTTTATTAAACCCAAAGAGAAATTGTTGAAAAAAATATTAATGAAGTGTCTACTTGAAGGGTGTCAGACAGAACACAAAAGTCAGAAACTACTACCATCAGGGAAACAGACAGCAAAACCAAAATGTTATAGCTGTTGAGTAAAGAAGATTTAGAACCCATATCCGGATTGGACTGCTGTCTGTTCCCATGAAAGATTTCTCCTCCTGGTTCCTTCTCAGGTGATAGCTGCCAGAGAACAGGAAGACAAGAATAATCTCCACTATGAGGCCACTCACTACATTAAACCCTGACAGCCAATAAAACCATTCCCACTGTAATGCTGGTCTTAGAATTTCTTCAAAAGTTCGAAAGAGAAAATTATGAAAGTTGCTTATCCAGCCATTCAATGGTACCTTCATAGACTTAACCAATTTCAAAACAACTTTTTATTTGATTACCACGTCAATGTTGCTCTATTTCCAGATCAATTCTGACAATGGCATGCGCATAAGACTAGTTACAACTTTTGTTAGCTGGGAGCAAGGTTAGAAATTCGATAATTTCCATTAGATGCAACCAAAAATTTCTCTCCACGTCCTTTGATTTTTTGCTTGCTGTGATTGAAAACAATTGTCGAATCATCCCCTTTAATTCTTAAATAATTGAACAAACTATTTGTAAACGACAATTTTCTAACTACTCTACAGGTACCTCGACCCACCGGACCGTACATCCTTGCCTTGGATGGACCCATCTCACAGGCCTCCGAAGGATCTCTTACCCCTTTTAATCAGGACCACTTTGCAGGTCGGGGAAGCATATCTACACAAAGGCTTACTTTCCTCCAGACCGAGTCTGCCAACGCCGTTATTTGGCGATGCCTCATTTCCACCAACACTTACCAGCTGGAAATTCCTCTCATGGCATTTTATGTCATAGTCTCTCTGGTGGAAAACAAATCCCCCTTTCTCAGCTCCTGCCGACATGCCCCAATCCTGCAAATGCGTGAATATACTTAACTGAAACACTACCTAAGAACTTGGCCATCCACGAACTCCATGACTAGAGCCCAGACAGACTGAGTCGTTGCTCACCCAGTCCACTCGACCTGAGCGCTCACTTTCTCTGCTTTACCAGATCTTATTAAACCCACATCCGCCAACTTTTATTTCAAAGTGGGAACAGGAACTAGATCTCTCATCTGATGTTATGGATTTGGACAAGATACTGGCGCTTACCTACAAATCATTTGTTTCATCTTATGCTCAAGAACATAATTACTGAATATTGTCTAGTTCAGAGGTCTCAAACTGACGGCCCTCCAGCTGTTGCAAAACTACAAGTCCCATGAGGCATTGCAAGGCTGATAGTTACAAGCATGACTCCCACAGGCAGAGGCATGATGGGACTTGTAGTTTTGCAACTGCTGGAGGGCCACCAGTTTGAGATCCCTGGTCTAGATGGTACTGCAGTCCCACAATCTTACATAAAATGGATTCTTCTATCACCAATACCTGCTGGTAATGTTTGCAGGCCCTTGGCACTGTGACCCACATTTGGGGCACATGTCCACGGATCACCCCATTTTGGCATGATATACTGAATCTATATGAGAGGCTTGATCGACTCCCCAACTTGTCCAAAAAGACTGTGCTGTCTATGCTGCCAAGTTTCTATAAACAAATCAAAAGAGCTTGATTAGACATTTTCTCACTGCCGCTCGATCTATAATAGCCAGATATTTGGTGACAAACCATGCCACCATCGCTGGCCGAATGGGCTTGGTAACTGGACAGAACTGACCATTAGGAACACATGATAGGCTAGGGGGGTAGATGGAACCAAATCATATCAACTCACATGGACGGTATGGTCCCATTTTTGCTACTTCTCTAATTTCACATCCATCCGATCAGGCAGGGCTTGAGTGTTTTGGCTACTTCCAGGACCTCCATGCTTGTGTCCCTCTTTCTTTCCTTCCTCTTTTTTTTTCCTTCCCCTTGCCTTCAATATCTATTCATGCTTCTTCTTCCTCGTCGGTAAATGTGACTACTTCCCCATTTTGCACACACTGCTCAGGAGAAATTTTTGAGAAAGAGGGGGGGGGGGGTCACCACTCATTTACACTCGTATTTGATACTTTTGGGCAACTGCAAATTACTTAAATCTCTGTGCTTTTTTATAAGTATAACCTTGTATATCCTTCTCATGATTCTAATGTGATATTGGGAATTATTGGATATGTGCTATACTACTGTACTTCTGCATTTTCATGGCTGTTCTGTTGCATTGTATACTTAGTGATATTGTATATGAATACGGATTTTATTGTGGGAAAATTTGAGAACCAGATTTTGTGCGACGGAATTTCCGATGGAGACTGCATGGAGACAACAAGCTCCGATCACACATTTGCCAACCGTGTGTAGGGGGCATTAGGCTACTTTCACACTGAGGCAATTTACAGGCGCTACATCGCTAAAAATAGCGCCTGTAAAGCTCCTCGTCTGTGTCTCCAATGTGAAAGCCCCAAGGGTTTTCACATTGGAGCGGTGCGCTTTCAGGATGGTCAAAAAAGTCCTGCAAGCCGCATCTTTGCAGCGCTGTAGGAGCGGTGTATTCACCGCTCCTAAAGCGCCCCTTCCCATTGAAAACAATGGGGCAGCCCCGCTAAAAAGCCAGCATAGCCCCGCTGCAGCGGCGATATGCGGGTGGTTTTAACCCTTCTTTGGCCGATAGCGGGGGTTAAAATCGCACTGCTAGCGGCCGAATAGCGCAGCTAAAACGACGGTAAAGCAGCGCTAAATATAGCGCCGCTTTACCGCCAACGCCCGCGTCTGAAAGTAGCCTAAGGACTTGCTATGTTATAGGGAACGTCTATAAACATTAAAGCCGAAGTCCATGTTTAATGTCCGTTTAAATAGCTAATTTGAGCCACGGTGGCTCAAAGAACTCTGTACTGCACGCTAACAGGGGCGCTTGCTGAGGTGCACTGTATTACCTGTATGTAGCATTAGCTACGTATAGTATACAGCGCTGTGTTTTGGCAGTGGGATGCAAACTTCTAGTCCTGCTCTTGGAACACAAGAAGAGTTGGGCTGAGCGCTGCCCAGTCATTCTATTCATTAATACAAGGCTTTTTCTAATTTGCTGAGGCGGAGAGGTGGATGGATGACGTCACAATCACAGCCAATTAGTGGAAGTTTTGGGAGTTTATAAAATGACTGTCATTTGTTTGATATTACACAGCATGGTACTTTTTTTTTAGTTTTTATACGAAGATGATTACATTCACCAAGGTGCTTGCAGCTTTTAATTCAATTCTGAATAATGCCATGTGTATGGCCAGCATTGGATAATCTGTCTCTATTACAACAAGCGAAGGGAAATCTCCCCATAAGGGACACAGATACTAATAAGAATCTGGCCGAGCTTCTAACCCTTCCTTATAATGTTTTGGCTGGAGTTGAGCTTTAGGCAAGTATCTTCAGCAAGTTTTTGGAAAGAACACAGTTTCCCTTCGGAAATAACCGTGCTGTATCATATACTGTCTTAAAATGAGTGGAAACCAGCTCTGGCCTTTGAAGTGATGAAATGCTCTCAAGTAGCAGAGCCGGAGAGAGAGAGGTGAATGGATTTGACCAAAGTTTCCTTCTGAGCAGTGGCTTAAAATAGTTTACTTTCAAGTGGTTGTCGAGCTGAAGTGCCCCAGGTACCAAGCGGCTTTTGTACGCTTCGCTAAAATGGTTTTATTGTGCTGCCTGGCCTCTGTTTAATGGCAGCCAGTGCCATCCTGTCATCCATCAAGTTGCAGGCCAGTCTCAGAGTCTTCTACAGAACACAAACAGGAAGGGAAGTGGAGACAGAAGCTAGGAGCACTCCATGCGTCTAACTGACTGCGATGCAGGACACAACAACCATGTTACGCATTCTTATAGGTCTCCTCTCAGTTCCCAGTATGGCGAGTCTGAGGCATTCGCAGAAATGTGTGACGCTTCTCAACTTCCTGATGGAACAAGTCAAACTGACTGTTAAAAGACAAAAGTTCTAGGTTAAATATGAGTTAAACAAGACTAACCCAAACACCTTCCATTGTTCTAGAGCAGATTGAAAGCTCATGCTGACCCAAAAATAATATTTTAAACTAAACTGTGGGACAAATGTTAAAATACATGTATGGGAGCTGTTTTACGTGCTAAAGCAAGGATACTGAATTAAAATTCACAGAGGTCCGACCAGAAAGGTTTTAATCCAGCGGAGGACCGAAAACGCATATTTGTGCATTAACTCAGATCTGCCACATCAAAGGCCACTCCTTTATTTCACAACCCCATTCTTACATCAGTTTCCTCTGCCCCCCTTCACATCTCTACCCCCGCAGTTCTGCCCCCCCCCCCACCCTCGTTCACATCACAGCCCCCTGTCCCTCTTCCACATCACAGCCCCCTGCCCCTCTGGCCTCCCTTCACATCACAGCCCCCTGTCCCTCTTCCACATCACAACCCCTTGCCCCTCTGGCCTCCCTTCACATCACAGCCCCCTGCCCCTCTGGCCTCCCTTTACATCACAGCCCCCTGCCCCTCTGGCCTCCCTTTACATCACAGCCCCCTGCCCCTCTGGCCTCCCTTTACATCACAACCCCCTGCCCCTCTGGTCTCCCTTCACATCACAGCCCCCTGTCCCTCTTCCACATCACAGCCCCCTGCCCCTCCTTCACATCACAGCCCCCTGCCCCTCTGGCCTCCCTTTACATCACAGCCCCCTGCCCCTCTGGCCTCCCTTTACATCACAACCCCCTGCCCCTCTGGTCGCCCTTCACATCACAGCCCCCTGTTCCTCTTCCACATCACAGCCCCCTGCCCCTCTGGCCTCCCTTCACATCACAGCCCCCTGCCCCTCTGGCCTCCCTTCACATCACAGCCCCCTGCCCCTCTTCCCCCCTTCAAACTTCACACTGTTTGCATGGATGTTATCCTGGAACAACATGGTCAAATCTACAAATATTGTCATTACAGGGTTAGAGCTAGAATTTGATTCTGAATAGGACAGACAACAAGAGGCAGGGAGAAAGAACAGTGACTCGGTCCCCATCCAGACCATGGTCCGCCACTTAGTGATTCCTGTGCTAAAGGATTTGTATCTTTTGCCCAAGGAGGTCAGGAACACTGTAAGTGGTGTGGTGGTGATTAGGAACAATATGACTGGTGTGGTAGTGATCAGTGACGAAATGAGTGGTATGGCGGTCATCAATAACACTGGGACTGGTCTAGAGGTGATCAGGGACACTGGGACTGGTCTAGAGGTGATTGGGGACACTGGGACTGGTCTAGAGGTGATTGGGGACACTGGGACTGGTTAGGAGGTGATTGGGGACACTGGGACTGGTTAGGAGGTGATTGGGGACACTGGGACTGGTTAGGAGGTGATTGGGGACACTGGGACTGGTTAGGAGGTGATCGGGGACACTGGGACTGGTCTGGAGGTGATCGGGGACACTGGGACTGGTCTGGAGGTGATCGGGGACACTGGGACTGGTTAGGAGGTGATCGGGGACACTGGGACTGGTTAGGAGGTGATCGGGGACACTGGGACTGGTCTGGAGGTGATCGGGGACACTGGGACTGGTTAGGAGGTGATCGGGGACACTGGGACTGGTCTGGAGGTGATCGGGGACACTGGGACTGGTCTGGAGGTGATCAGGGACAATTGAGATATACACAGCCTAGCACTTTAGTCATTAAAGTGAACCTTGCATTGCAGATGGAAGGTCAACTTTTTTTTGCCAGACTTCCGTCTCCACCAACAAAATTGTATATACCTTCGCTCCAGCTTGTGACATCAATGTGTCTCTTGGCAGAGCTGGGAGCTCAAAATCCTGTGAGAATGCACTCTTGCAATGAAGTGCATTCTTACAGGATTTCAAGCTCACACGATGTCCCCCGTGCCTCCTGGAAGAGTCTAAAGCCAAATGGAGGCAAACTGTTTGCTTACATTTGGCTTTTTAAACCCTTTTGCGACGACCACCCCACCATGGCTTTTAGAACTCTTCGGGTCATGTGACCACTGTGATTGGCTGTCACAGCGGTCACATGATCGGAAAGCTCACGATTGCATGTATGTATCGGGAGCTTACCAAGCCCCACCAGCTACCGTTTGCATGAAGCCCACTCTCAGCGTGGTAAGGGCGACATATATGAGGCTGCTCGGCGCTCAGGCCCACCCGCCAAGAGTCCACATATATGTGTACAGCTGGCGCCAATTGGTTAAAGTAGTTTGTGTTGGGGGTCAGGGGGCCGGCAAAAGGAAGAACATTCTGTTTGTCATAGAAGATCTGCTTTAATTTGGGTAACTCCCTAATCCCTGCCTGTGACTGGACAATGAAAGAGCAGCAACAGCAAAGTGATCATCCATCCGGTCAGAATACTCCTTGCGAAGCTCACCTGATTGGTTCTTAGTACTAAGGGTTGTTGTAGAGGGGATTACCAGAGGCTAACACAACAGTTGCATTTACAAATACATTTAGTACTTTTAATTACATAATCAGTGTATTATTTGTACTGAATTTGAGTGCTACTTGGATCTAGTCTAAAACCTTTTTTTAAAGTGGTTGAAAACCTCTGAAATGAAAAATGAACAAAGCACATCCTTCTATATTTATAGCGTGTACTTGCCTCACTTTAATGCACCAAGTGTGATTTCTGTCTGCCGTCTCTGCTATCTGCATGAGTCACTTCCAACAGGTTATGCCATACCAAGGGATCCAGGGGGACCTCAGGTGTGCATGTTTCCCTATGACGTGTGTGTTCCATTCCCTCCACTCAGGTCTCAGATTACACTCAGCTTCCTGCTCTATGCTGTGCAGTTTGTAATATTAGATCCCTGCCCCCTGCTTTCTAAAGACCAGAAATTAAGTGTAAACTGTTCACTGTGAATAGCTGTGGATAAGAGATAGCTGCAGAAAAGGAGGTACAACGTATGCAGAAGGATTTGTTTAAACTCTGTATCAAGTTAGGTTAATCACGTCAGTGGGTATATGTTTGGGTGGCTTCACCGTGCCCTGCTGGGCATTTGCTAAACCACAGCTAACCCATGGTTTTAATGTGTGTTAGCTGCGCTTTTCCATAGACCTCTATGAGGTTCTGCATTTTTGGTGTGGTTTCAGAAAGCGCACCAAAAACTCCTGCATGCAGCATCTTTGGTGAGCTTTCTGAAAGTGCGCCAAAAACATGAGACATTATAGAAGTCTATGGGGACGTTTTGCCCAAAGCGCAGTAGGACTGCACCGGGGCATTGTGCTGCTGCTCTAAGGGTTTAACAGCCCTGTTAGGATGGATAGAAAAATAGAAAACATAAAAATCAAAATACTTGGACAAAATTCTGCTCGAGGCTCCTTTATGATAATCACACGAACAAGTGCCTACACTTCTGTTGAAGGAGAGACTCACATTTCAGGTTGTCTGATCCTGCTCTTTAGGAGAGATCACATGAGCAGATACCTAGGGTTTTCATTAGCCTGGAGCAAAACAGGTAAACAATACTTTTTTCTTTTTTTTTATCCCTCCTAAAAAGGCCATTAACATAGTTTTGGGTTAATTTTGAGTGTAGCTCCACTTTGAAGTGAACTCTGCTCTATGCAGGCTCAGTTGGATGCTACCCTTCCCAAATGCACAGTCACCTTCCTTTTGCTCTCTTGACACCTTGTTTGGCTCCTAGGAGGGATGAAAGGTAGTCCTGTGAAGGATCCATGACATGATTTGGAGCTTATACTGGTCTAAGGGATTATCACTTGACTCCCATGTGAAAGCAATGGTATCCTAAACAGCCAATCAGCCAGGGGAGAGAGTACTGTAATTCTCATAAATGGAAGTATCGGGTTTTTCTCTGGGAGACCAGGGGGATATACAGGCTGAGAGGGTAACAGTTGCTTTGCCCTGCATGGAAATAGCAAAGGTTCACTTTACGGCAAGTGAAGTATTGTGCAAAACATTCTATCATTACATCTTGTCTTGCATTCCTTGAGGTCTTCAAAGTGAGACCTCCCCTTCCCAGGAGTCACCTTTCTACTACTTCTACATTCCTTGTTCAGTCCATCCGTAACCTGCCTTGTAGTGTTGAGGTTGTGTTTAATACCTGTTAGGAGCCCCACCTTGTTTTCCTTATGTCATGCACAGTTATGTTTCGGTAGACCAGTAACTGACTCGTAACTGTGATCTGTAACTCCAAACCTTCTCGTGTCTATGACCTGACCTGCAGGTTGTAAAATACTTACCTTCTTCCTTGTTCCAGCAATATTCACTGTGCAACCCCGCATTGGCATGACACATCTGTGCTCAGACCAACCAGGTCCTAAAGCTGGCCATACAAGCCTCGATTCTCTCTCATTCAACCTGCGGCCTAAACAAGAGAAAATCTATTGAACCCCACATCCATCCTAACAGTGTGGATGGAGGAATCGCCATTGTTGGCTATTATAATAATTAGGGTTACACCGATACTGATACTAGTATCAGTGCCGATACCAAGCATTTGCCCAAGTACTTGTACTCGGGCAAATGCTCTAATGCCGCGTACACACGATCGGAATTCTCGTCGGAAAAAGCTCCGATGGTCTTCCCGACGGAATTCCACTCAAACTGTCTTGCCTACACACGGTCACACCAAATTCCGACCGTCAAGAACGTGGTGACGTACAACACTACAACGAGCCGAGTTCAATGCTTCTGAGCATGTGTCGAATTGTTTCCAAGCATGCTTAGGAATTTTGCGCGTCAGAATTGCTACAGACGATCGGAATTTCCAATAGAAACCTTTTCCGTCAGGAAAAATTGTGAACGTGCTCTAAATTTTTTGCTGTCGGAAATTCGGCCAGCAAAATTCCGATGGAGCCTACACACGGGTGCATTTTCCGATGAAAATCTCTCATCAGTATTTTTCTGGCCAGAAATTCCGATCGTGTGTATGCGGCATAAAGCTTGATCCGATAAAATATTTTTTATTTTTTATTTATTATTTCTTTTTTTTATGGTTGAACTGGGTGTCTTTTTTCGGCCTAGCTAACTATGTAACCTGGGCAGTCAGGGGTGATCGGTGGGGGAGTTACAAGCACCGATCTCCCTGTATAGATTTCAATAAAGCAGCTAACAGCAGCTTCTACACCTCTTCCCCCCCCGCTGCTTTCAGCTGATTTATTTAAATCTATACAGGGGGATCACTGCTTGTAACTCCCCCCACCGCCACATCGATAACCCATTGACTGTCCCTGTATCCTCCTCCAGTCCTCCTCTGTGTCCTCCTCTGTGTTCCTCCAGTCCCCCTCTCTGCTCCTATCCACCCCTCCGTGTTCCGTTTCTATCCACCCCTCCGTGCTCCACTCCTGTCACCCCTCCATGTGCTCCGCTCCAGTCCCCCTCTGCCCCCTTTGTCCCGGATCTGTCAGGATGGAGAGAGGAGGAAGGAGCCGGTAAATCTGTCATTTACCGTCTCCTTCCTTTTCCAAATGAACAGAGTCAGTGATCACTGACTGTCCATTCATAACTGAGCATTGTAAACTGTGTTTACGATGCTTCCGTTTATGACTAGAGAGGGGTCTCTGTCTCCTGTCCATTCATCTCCCATGCAGCTGAGTCTGCAGGGAAAGGGACTTAGGAATCTGTGTCCTCAAAAGGGAAATGTCCGGGTCTGTTAAGACCCCTAATATCTCATCAAAGCCCCCCAACAGGGCTGATAAAAAAAATTAAAATAAAATAAAGAATTGTAATAAATAAATATTTAAAAAGGTCCACCCTCCCCCCAAAAAAAAGAAAACATTGTTATTTTAAAAAAATTAATAAAATTTAATAAAAACGTAATACAAAATAAAAAACTACCAACGCGTCCACGCATTATCAGTGCTGCATATTAGTGCCACTGTCACATGACATTAAAAAAAAAAAAGTCAGCGAGTAGTTTTTTCGAGAAGTAGTAGTAGTCAGCGAGTAAAAAAGTATTGGTACTTGTACTCAGTCTTAAAGAGGAAGTAAACCCTGATGGGTTTTACTTCCTCTTTTGCTAGCTGCAAAGCCTGCAAAAGAAAAGCATAATGGGCTAGTATGCATGGCATACTAGATCATTATGTGCCACTTACCTGCAAAAGAATCCAGCGATGTACCCTGTGTGGGCAGCGTCCATCTTCTTGCCCTCTTCCTTCGGGGCCGCGGACTCTGGCTCTGTGATTCGCCGGAGCCGCGTGACGTCACTTCCGCGCATGCGCACGGGAGCCGCGACTTGCAGCATATGCTAGGGAAGAAACGGCCTTTAGTTTAGTTTCTTCCCTGTGCATGCGCCGTACCAATTTCCGGCGGACTACAAGTGAAATATCTCCTAAACGGCGCACGTTTAGGAGATATTTCCACTACCTATAGGTAAGCCTTATTCTAGGCTTACCTATAGGTAAAAGTACAAAAAGTGGGTTTACAATCACTTTAAAAAAAGTGGTATCGGTGCAACCCTAGTAATAATGCTTCTGAACAGTGACAAGCACCTGATAAGAGTCAGTCACTGTTCAGTCGATTATATTCCACTCGGCTCAGTCAATTTCGAAATCGACTTGTGCTGTCAATGGGCAGCTTTACGAAGCATGCAGCCCATTTTTTCATACTCATAGTGGGTTGGAGTCATGCAGGTAAGTACAGATTACCCCTATGGCATGCAAGTGCAGAAAAAAAAAGAGAAATAGGACCCAGAGAGGATGGTTTTCAACTACAGGCTGTGCTGTGAACAAAAAGGTAGATAAGTCCTTTACATGCACACAAAAACCAAGGTCCATTACAACACTGCTTGTTGCTACTTGTAACAATTGTTAGAAGATTCTCTTTTCCATCAAGAAGTTATTGGATGTTGTAAGTTCTTAGCTCTCAGCTGAATGTGACTCACATAGTAGACTAGATATTGGAGTAGCTGTGATGGAATATCCCTGTACATTCATTCAGTAGACAGTACTCTGAAGAGTAGAAAGGCTGCATAGCTCTGCCAACGGAAGACACTTCTGCCCCCTAGTGTAATCTAAAAGGAACTGCCATAAGCACACACTAGATGGTGCATAAACAAACTAAAATACACTTTATAAAAACTGCTTATATAAAATTGTGCTGGAAAGACCATTGTGTCATTACATAGAAACTGTAAGCCATGTCATTCAGCTCCTTACACCCAATACAATCAGAGTGGGCTGACCTTAAATGATAAGTGCACTTTATATAACTAAGCTTACCAACACCCTCCCATGAGCTCTGCAGGTATAACTGGTATCAGTGAAAAGCTCAGAAGCTTTGAAGTTCAAACTTTTAGCTGCCTTTTTACTTGAGTCACTCAGTCCTGTGTTTAAAGTGTTACTAAACCCACAACAGTAAAATCAGTCTGTATATGCAGTAAAGCATGCTCGTTATACTCACTGTGGAACCTAAGGGGTTAATCCTCTGGATGGTGTAAAAAGGCTGTTTGATCCTGTCTTCTCTGATCATCCCCTTCTTTTACTGTCCCCAAACCATCTCCTGATAGAACAGAGCCTTGGAGTCACTCTGCACATGCTCAGTTTGGTGTGTATTGCTGGAGAGTTCTTTTCTTTTCTTGGGAGAGTGCATGTGATCAGCACAGGGCCAATCAGCACTGTCCAGATAGAGGGTCAGGGGCCCTGCTGGCTCATAGGACAGTCAGAGGAGAATGAAAACTCCTCCTACAAGCTTTTTTTTTTCCCCAAAAGGTAAATTTATTGATGCTTCACAAAATACAATAAACAGCATCAACTGTTCCCTCTTACAAGCTATAACCAGACACTGATAGAAGTCACAAGACTGCTATATACTGCTGATGAGAAAAGGTATTTAGCAGTTTATATTTACTAAAAGAATTTAATTTCCATGTTCTGTGTACTGTAGGAGACCAGATATAGTGAATGCAGGCTCCGGGGGTTTAGGAATAATTTAAACGTCAGCTATTAAAGTCTGTCAACATTCTTTTTTTTTTTTTATTAACAGTTTGCCCAATGAGAGCCTTAAATATATGCTGCTGGCTGAAAAACAGAATGCTATTGATAAGCAGTATTTACCGAAGATTAAAAACTTTTTTTCTCATTGACCATGATACATGGCAAAAGTAAATTTGCACAAAACCTCCCTTTAGGTGCTTCTGTTATAATGCATTTATTAAAGTGGTTGTAAACCCCTTACAACCACTTTAACCTACAGGTAACCCTAGATTAAGGCTTACCTGTAGGTGCAAGAAATATCTCCCAAACCTGAAAGATTTGGAGATATTTGCAGGAGTAGCGGCACCGATGTCTACAGCGCATGCGCCGTAGAAGTCGGACGCTTAAAAATTATTATTTTGTTATCACTTTTATTGCTATCACAATACTGAACACCATCCCTTGTGATAACACGGGCAGTGACAGGTTCTCTTTACTGAGATATCTGAGGTCTATTAGAACCTAGATCTCTCCTCTGCTCTTAAAAGCTTCAGATCAAACTGAAATTGGTTTGATCATATGCTTTTACAAGCCAGGAATGCCCTGTAAAACCGGTAGTGCCAAGATTCTCGTCGCTTCCGGTTTCTTACACTAGAGAGATGATCAGGAAAGTTCCAGTTTGATAATGCCGTGTACACACGATCGGAATTTCAGCCAGCAAAAGACCGATGAGAGCTTTTCATCGGAAAATGTGACCGTGTGTATGCTCCATCGGACTTTTGCTGGCGGAATTTCGACCAGCAAAAGATTGAGAGCATGTAGTCACTTTTTCTGACGGAAGAAGTTCCGTTCGTGTGTATGCAATTCCGACGCGCAAAATTACCACGCATGCTCGGAAGCATTAAACTTCCTTTTTATAGTGCTGTCGTACGTGTTGTACATCACCGCGTTATTGACAGTCAGAATTTGGTGTGACCGTGTGTATGCAAGACAGTTTGAGCTGAATTCAGATCGAAAAAACCTTCGGACTTAATTCCGACGGCAAAACCGGTCGTGTGTACGCGGCATTAGCCAGCAAATTCGTTGGCTTCGGTCCTGGGCTCCATCCTCCGATAGGACGGGAAGGTGGCGGGAGTGGGGGGGGGATGGGCCTTTATGCAGCATCTAAAAGTGATCCAGTGGCTATTTAGCCACTCTGATCGCTTTTACTTTATTCAGCATTGCTGGCTGAAAAAAAAAAAAAAGATACAGAGGTCACGACTGCAGCTGTAGCCATGGCCTACTGAAAACCATGGATGTATGGGTACATCCTATAGTGGGAAGTGGTTAAAAGATGAGGGAATATACTTACCTTTCTGGTGGCCTGTGTCTTGAAATGGCACATCACTGTTCTCCAGCCTCTTCAGGTATGTTACATTTACGGGTGTTGCTCTCCCTTGCTTACCCCCTGCCGGCTTTGTGCTGTAAATAAATGAATCGGTGGGAAAAACTGCTACATTCGGTAAGAAGGACAGGTATTCACATACCCGAAAATATGGAATACCAGCAGGGGCTGGACAGCAGTGAAGCAGCGTTTTTTTCTAGACACAGGACACCAGAAGGGTAAATACAGAGCCTCCTCTTTTACAGGGCTGTTTTTTTATTTTATTTTTTTTAATGCCGTTGTGGTTACAGGGTCACTTTAAAGAAGCAATCAGATCAAGTTACTAGATAGGTCATTTTGCATTAGCACAAAAATGCAATAAAAAAAAATAAAATAAAACACAACAAATCTGATTATAGCTTAAAAAAAAAAAAAAAAAAAAACACCCTTCCCCAAAAACTAGAAATTTTTAGAACAGACACTTTTGTGCAGTCAGAAAAATTATAGAAGAGAAAAGACAGCACAATAGTGTTTGGAGCGGAGACGTGGTTTTCCAGGGATGAGGGGCAGACGTATTCCCAGGAAAGTGAAACATGAAACTCCATAGAGTTTGCTTTGATGGTGAGCATTGATTGGGCCCAGTGTGGGAACGCAGCATGTAAACCGTCCGCATGCTACGTGCTTCCCTTTCAACTCTGATCGCTGATAGAGCAATGCAGGGTTCAGGACGGACAATACTGACAGTTCCTGCTCAGCACAGAACAGATCAAATGTTTGTGCTCTTTTTTGAAATGTGTGACCTATGATCTGTACAGAACTCACAAATATTTAGTCACCATTGAGCAATTATTAAAAGGGACTTCATAGCCTTTGAATTTTTTTTTTCCTTTTTAAATAAACATAAAAATGTACATGATGTAAATATTTGTATCCATATATGTTAAAAAACAAAACAAAAAAACAAACAAACATTGTTTATATGTGTAATTAGTAATTCTAAGAAAGGACCATATTTGCTCATTACATATTCAGGTTCTACTTCCTTCTTTGTACAGCTACATAATGGTTGGACATTTTTTCGATCGGCTAATCAAAATCTCCTCCTCATTCCTAAATCCCGCTACAAATCAAAGGGGGAACGGAGATTCGCTGTCCAAGGACTACGGCTATGGAACGCTCTACCAACCTACATCCGCATGGAAGAAAACCATCGGGCCTTCAGGAATAAACTCAAGACCCACCTCTTCTAAGAAGCTTGACAACAAAGCACCAATACAGCGCCTTGAGGCGATTCAGTTCGCATTGTAGCGCTATATAAATTATTCATTCATTGTTGTTTCTCCTCGCAATGCAAGTTGCCCCTTCACATTTTCTGGTCACTGTGTTCGAAAATGAATGTCAATTTGGCCCCACTGATAATTACAAAATTGAATGAGCGTTCGATTTCTAATGAAAATTTAACAGTGTATAGCAAGCTTAAGCAACTGAAAGATCCTCTAATGGGTAAACTGAGAAATCTTTAATAAACTAAAAGATATTAAATAGTAAATTGTCAGTGACGGCTGGTGCTCAAAATTGTTGGGGAGGGCGCAAACAAACTGAAAAATACTGCCCCCCCCCCCCCCCCCATCAATTGCAGCCTAACTGTGCCCATCAAATGCAGCCACTTGTGCCCGTCATACGCAGCCATTCGTCATACGAAGCCACTTGTGCCCATCATATGCAGCCACTTGTGCCCATGATCCGCAGCCACTTGTGCCCATGAAATGTGGAGGTGCTGCTGGGCTGTGATTGGGAGCACTGGTGGGCTCCGATTATCAGTGTAGATATCCTTTTAACACAAGCCGGTTTTCAGCTCTCTTCTCTTCATGCTGTCAGCGTGAGGAAGGGAAAGCCGATAACCGGCTTGTGTTTACATCGTGATCAGCTGTCATTTTGTCATTGGACACAGCTGATCAAAAGGTAAAGGGCTGTGATTGGCACCTTACCCGAACTGAGAGTCAGAAGGATCATTTAAAGTATTATTATTATACACGATTTATATAGCACCAACACTTTACGCAAATAAAGCAGGACCCTGAAAAATGCATCTTCTGTTTGGAACGCTTGAAATAGTGTACAGCCTGGTATGTGAGTGTGCCTAAGGCCTCATCATTTATATATGCAGTGCTGACTGCCTTGGCCTTCTAGTCATGACCGACCTCGTCACAGGCCGACAGATCACTGCACTTTGCTAATCGTCGGAAAATGCCTTCAACGATCTGCGCATGCAAGAGATCAGCTGGCGTCACGTTACTTCCTGCGCATACACAGATCGTCTGAGGCATTATCCGGCGAGATGCACTGTACGACCCAACACCAACCATAGAATATACGCAGGGACCGGCTGAAATTCGAACCGTGTTGATTTGGCTGATTGTACCAAAGTTGATCCATCGGTCGACTTGGGTTCAGCCAGCATATTTCAACACTGACTGTGTTGATGAGGGAGTCAAGCATTTTTCTTTCCTTCAAGCCGTACAACGATTTTTAAAATGCGATTACCGCTAGCAATAATCACTGTGTTCTCCTGGCAGGGATGCCCCTCCCCCAAAAAAGACAACAGCGCTGTTGACGGGGGATTAATCCACCCCCCCTTACACCTTGTGAAAGGAGATATACTCACTTGAATTGTTTGTAAACGACCGCTTTGTAAAATAACCCATTCCATTTAAAATAGAAATGAAAGGGACATTTTGTGTGTATATATAAAAAACATTATAAATGCCTTTTTTTTTTTTTATAAGTGATCACATTCCCTCTGTTTTCAGCTGCATAGAGCTGGGGGAGATGAAACAGCAGCACACTGAGCTTATCAGTGAATGGCTGTGCAGTGGGAGCGTGTCAGGACAAGTCCGATCATTGGAGGAGAGCACACTGAGGTCCCAGTCTAACTAGAGAACTGACCACGGGTGTGTTCTGCTTAGTGTGGTCAGTTTTTAATAGGAAAGCAGAGGGACTGGCAGGAGCACCAGGGATTTCACATAAAGGAAGCAATACAAAGAGAACAGGATACTTTCTCATACAAGTATGGGGTGCAGCAGCCACAAATCAGGAATATCAAGTGTTGGGGTTACAAACGCTTTAAATTCCCCATCCAGGTCCGTTTACGGTGCTCTTTGCAAATGCCGGAGACTGCTAATCCAGTACTGATTGCTCAAGACACGCAATGGGAAGTGAGAAGAACATTTCTCCCTTATGCCGCGTACACACGATCGGAATTCTGGCCAGAAAAAAAAATTAAGAGAGCTTTTCATCGGAAAATGCGACCGTGTGTAGGCTCCATCAGAATTAAGCTGGCCGAATTTCCGACAGCAAAGAATTGAGAGCATGTTCACAATTTTTCTGACGGAAAAGGTTTCCATCGGAAATTCCGATCATCTGTAGCAATTCTGACGCGCAAAATTCCTACGCATGCTCGGAAACAATTCGACACATGCTCGGAAGCATTGAACTCGGCTCGTTGTAGTGTTGTACGTCACCACGTTCTTGACGGTCGGAATTTGGTGTGACCGTGTGTAGGCAAGACAGTTTGAGCAAAATTCCGTCGGGAAAACCGTCAGAGCTTTTTCCGACGAGAATTCCGATCGTGTGTACGCGGCATTACAAAGCTGTCACCAGAACAGATGCCCCCATTTGAAGATTCCTCATCATCTCTCGTTGTAGAGACAACTTCTAAAATGCTGGATTTCCTATCACACAACTTGGTGAAAACAGAGGGTGAATCTACTCACTGGAGGCACAGACATTAATAAAAAAAAAAGGCTTCTTTCACGCCGGGTGAAATGCTTTACGCTTCCAGATCCACTGCTGATCAGAGAAGGAGGATGTATGGGCTCTATGGGCGGTCGGGTGTAAACTGACTGTCATCCTATCCGCCTACATGGAGGAGCAGGGATCCCCTTCCGCTAGTTTTTAGCAGATCTGATCAGATCGGAGGTAGTCAGGTGTAAGCGGACACAGGTCAGTTTACATCCGCCAATTCCTAGGGATGAATGGACCATCCCATCAGGTCCACCTGAAAAACTGACAGGTGGACCTGCCTGGAAAGGTCACATTAGGGGGGCATAATCCATCCCTATTTCACCGAAAACAAAAAAAGGGATCTAAATGATATACCACTTGCAACCAGAACTCCTCAGATGTTGGTTGGGCCCAACTCCAGACACTGACACACAAAGCTTTCTGTATGCGAGAGACCGCAAGAAGCCTGCTGGAAGGCGGACATTGCTCTCCTGCATTTAAAACGGGTATAGAAAAGGGGTTCCAAGATCGCCAGCTTAAAGTGGAAGTAAATCCCCCTTTCGTTTTCAGCCAAGGAAGCTGCCATCTTTGCCTCTGTTTAATCTTCAACTGCCACAGTGCTGCACATGTGATTCGTTATGACACCAGCCATTGGATGGTTTGACTGTTTGGTTGAGAGCACAACCAATAGGGGTGCAACGGATCAAAAAACTCACGGATCGGATCGATCCTCGGATCAGGAGTCACGGATCGGATCATTTTCGGATCAGCAAATAATAATTGAAGTTGCAAAAACCTGTGAAAATTCCGCCACCATATAGTCCCCACTAATATCCACGTCATCTCCCCCCACTGTAATATCCACGTCATCTCCCCCACTGTAATATTGGCTGGGTATCGCAGAGTATTTTTGGCTGGGTATCGCAGAGTATTGGCTGGGTATCGCAGAGTATTGGCTGGGTATCGCAGAGTATTGGCTGGGTATCGCAGAGTATTGGCTGGGTATCGCAGAGTATTGGCTGGGTATCGCAGAGTATTGGCTGGGTATCGCAGAGTATTGGCTGGGTATCGCAGAGTATTGGCTGGTTAATGCAGAGTATTGGCTGGTTAATGCAGAGTATTGGCTGGTTAATGCAGAGTATTGGCTGGTTAATGCAGAGTATTGGCAGGTTAATGCAGAGTATTGGCAGGTTAATGCAGAGTATTGGCAGGTTAATGCAGAGTATTGGCAGGTTAATGCAGAGTATTGGCAGGTTAATGCAGAGTATTGGCAGGTTAATGCAGAGTATTGGCAGGTTAATGCAGAGTATTGGCAGGTTAATGCAGAGTATTGGCAGGTTAATGCAGAGTATTGGCAGGTTAATGCAGAGTATTGGCAGGTTAATGCAGAGTATATGCAGGGCTTACAAGTGATCGCTCCGTCATTTGACGGAGCGATCACATTAAAAACAGTGGCCTGGTGTACCAAGATGGCCGCCGCTCCGGAGCTAGGCCGAAGCCGCGGCCTTTCCTAAGGCCGCCGGGTGTACAAAGATGGCCGCCGTCGCTCCGGAGCTAGGCCGAAGCCGCGGCCTTTCCTAAAGGCCGAGGCCGCGGAGCGCTCCGCGGATCGCGGGGTGTGCCGATCCGAACGGGGTGGCCCGTTCGGATCACGGATCGGCGACGATCCGTTGCACCCCTAACAACCAATGTGCAGTTAGACATCGAGTTGGGTTGACAGTTGCACTACATATAGGAATGGATGTGATCATTTACACAATGTTCCCTAAATATATTTAAAAGCACCATTTTCAGTTCGGACTGAAGTGTCTATTTTAAAACACAAACATTAAGCACAGCTGAACAGTATAAAAAAGTGGGGGGAAAAAAAAAAAGACTAAAAAACACAATAGCAAGAAATTCTCAAAGACCTCATTCTAGGAAACGCCAGAGAACGTCTGTACAGCATAGCCCTCGGATGTCCTGTGGCTGTATCACATTTGGTCCTTGCTAGAACTGTTTCCAGTCACCCCTGGAAGAGGCTTCTTGTACCTCATTAAGGTGCTTTCCGGCCTTCAACACTAACTGTGATCCTTGTGAGAGCTGAACAGTTTTATGACCTGCCAAGCCCCACATTAGGATGACCTATGACCTCCCTCTGTTTTTAGTCATTTGATCATTAGGGATAGGCACTTAGCTAGCTTGTTAACATTACATTGGTTGGAGAACACAATGCAAGAGTGTTCGTCCTACCAGAATGTGCAGCACTGCCTTCTTAGAACAGAAAATACTTCTACATCATCACTTCCTCGGAACACATGGATAGGATGATGGACAAAGCTCAAATAGTGGTTACCGTATATACTCGAGTATAAGCAGAGTTTTTCAGCACTTTTTTTTGTGCTGAAATTGCCCCCCTCAGATTATACTCGGGCCACTTTGTGCTAGGAACCCCAAATTTGGTGTGCAAACCCAGTGGAACTAGCACTACAACATATCAAATAGGGTTCCTATCACCAAGTGGCCCCGAGATACGGGGGCCCCAAAGTCGGTTTGGAAAATGTCGACCACTTTACTGCAGCAGAAAATTACATTTTCCAACCCGACTTTGTGGCCCCGTATCTCGGTGTGCCAAATTTGGTGTGCAAACCCAGTGGAACTAGCACTACAACATATCCAATAGATGGGGTTCCTAGCACCAAGTGGCCCCGAAATACGAGGCCCCAAAGTCGGTTCGGAAAATGTCATTCTCTGCGGCAGAAAGGTGCTCGACATTTTCCAAACCGACTTTGGGGCCCCGTATTACGGGGCCACTTGGTGATAGGAACCCCATTGGATATTTTGTAGTGCTAGTTCCACTGGGTTTGCACACCAAATTTGGGGTTCCTAGCACCAAGTGGCCCCAAGATATGGGGCCCCAAAGTCTGTCAACTGTGTCTATCTGCAGCAATGTCATTTCAGGTCCCGTCTGAAAGTGGTTAAAATGCAAGAAGGCCGTTTTCTTTTGGCTCTTCTGAACCTAATGATTACCTTACCCCCCAACATACTTGCACTGTAATTATTTGTTACTCAAAAGGTTCCAGAAACCTTTCCATATTTTTTTTTTATAATGCAATTTTAAATCTCTTTCATATACACCATCTTGTCATTTATGTTTATCTCTTTAAATTAAAGCTATTGTGTTTCTGGAGTTCTTCTACTGCCGCGTACACACGAAGGGACTATCCCGCGGGATTATCCGCTGGACCGAAGTCCAGCGGATAATCCCCTCGTGTGTGGGCGCCGGCGGACTTTTTTTGGCCAAAGTACGGCGGACTAAAGTTTCAAGTTTTGTTTTCAAATTATCCGCTGGACTTGGCAGTCCAGCGGACAATCCGGCCGTGTGTAGTATGGTCCGGCGGACCAAAAAGGACGCATGCTCAGTAGCAAGTATTTTTCTAGTATTTTTCGTTTTCTAGTCCCGTCGTACGTGCTGTACGTCATCGCGTGAACCGTCGGACTTTTTGCGTGATCGTGTGTGGTCAAGTCCGTTCGCTTTTTAGTCCAACGTACCCAGCTGGAAAGTCCAGCGGATTGTCCGCTGGACTTAGGTCCGCCGGGAAAAGTCCGTACGTGTGTACGAGGCATACCATTTACCTGAAAGTCACCTTTAACGGGGCTTTCCCACTAATACTTGCTTTTTGTTCCATATTTTGTTCATTATACTTCAAAATGCAAATTCTGACTTAGACAGTGACATACAGTAGTTGGTAAGGCTGAATAAAGACATCAAGTTTAACCCGAGTGTGTTTTTGTGTGCGTTTATGTCACTACCATTTTCAATATCTCCGAACATTGTGTTCGCTAATTAACACATCTAAAAGTTTTTTGAATTTGCACATCCTTACCGCTCTAACAGTAAAGAACCCCTTAGGCAGTTTAAGATTGAACCACTTCTCGCCCAACTTCATTGTGTGGCCACGAGTCTTCTTTAGAGACCTTAGGTTAAATAGATTCCTTCCTGGTCTAAAGTCCCCATTTAAATATTTGTGTATTGCGATATCTCATCTTAAGAGTCGGTTCACACTGTGGCAGCACGACTTGCAACGCTTTTGCCTCAGGCGACCTGCATCCGACTTCAGCGGCAACTTGCAAAATGACTTTTGTATAGAAGTACATGCAAGTCGCCTGAAGTCGCCCCAAAAGTAGTACAGGAACCTTTTTCTAAGTCGGAGCGATTTGTGAGAATTGTTCCATTGTACAGAATGGAGCGCAACTTGCCCCAGTGTGAACTGAGTCTAAATGTTTCCAATCCAGGGAATAAGTTTGTTTGTAGTCAATCCTCATAACTAAGGTCCCTTATTAGCGTTGTTGCCCTTCTTGACACTCTCCAGTTCAAACACATCCTGCTTGAGGAATAGTGACCAGAATTGGTCAAGATGTGGCGATTAACCACTTGATGTCGTGTTATAGCTGAAAGACAGCTACAGCGCGGACCTCAAACGCCGGGAGGGCGTCCATGTACATTCTCCCGCTCTCGCACTGCCCACACACCCCAGGGGGTGCGCTCTGTGATCGCAGAGTTCTTGGCTCATCACAGAGCAGGGTAAAGGGCCAATGACAGCAGGCCCTTTACCGTGTGATTGGCTGTCAGCCAATGACAGCTGATCACGGAAGTAAATAGAAGTTGGTTACTAGCTGTCAGCACAAAGAAAAGAATAACGCTGTAAACGGTCTTCTGTTAGAGGGACATCTGTCCCCTAAATGCCCACCCAGTGCTGCCAAACAGTGCCCTCCAGTGCTGCAAATCTGTGCCCTCCAGTGCTGCAAATCTGTGCTCACCAGTGCCCTCTATCAGTGCCCATCAGTGCCAACTATCAGTGCCCACCAGTGCCCCCTATCAGTGCCCACCAGTGCCAGCTATCAGTGCCCATCAGTACTGCTAATCAGTGCCACCTATCAGTGCCCATCAATACTGCCAATCAGTGCCCACCAGTGCTGCCAATCAGTGGCCATCAGTGCTGCCAATCAGTGGCCATCAGTGCTGCCAATCAGTGGCCATCAGTGCTGCCAATCAGTGGCCATCAGTGCTGTCAATCAGTGGCCATCAGTGCTGCCAATCAGTGGCCATCAGTGCTGCCAATCAGTGGCCATCAGAGCAGCCAATCAGTGGCCATCAGTGCAGCCAATCAGTGGCCATCAGTGCAGCCAATCAGTGGCCATCAGTGCAGCCAATCAGTGGCCATCAGTGCAGCCAATCAGTTGTAGTTCTATCCTGGGGTGAAAACACGGCTCATCCATAAGGGCAATAAAGTGAGTGTTGTCACCCTAGGACAGCAACTGTGTTACTGGCAGGATCAGCACGTGAAAATTAAAGAAAAAAAAAAAGCCAGAAAATAATCAAACTATTGCAGCCATCACATCTGGGGGGTTCAGATATATTTTATGTACATCTTTCAGGGCCCTCAATGTGACATTTTGGCGGTTGGATTTGCTGTCATCTATTATTCTATCTGGGCAAACAAGACACCATAGTAGGACTTTGTAATGACAGAGGACAAAAGTAAACATTATGGGGGACACTCATCACTGAGCCGGCAGACACAAATCTGTAAAAGTGACTTAAGTGTTCTTAGTTTTTATCAATTATAAGCCTGGGGGGTGTATAAGATGCAAACCTGATCCATAAATCAGACAAAATACAAGAAGTTCAATAGGATGTCTATTCCCGTAGGAGATAATTATAGACCAGCAAAACCATGGTGGTTATCTGACCAGCAGAGAGCTGTGTTCACATTCCTGCCCGGCTTGTATCCCTGAAATATTTACAGCCTGTATGTTCAGTTGTGTTAACCTTTCCGACAGGAATGTTGCTGGATACAGTGTAGCTTCTTTATTATTTCCCATCAAGCGGCTAAAAGGGTTAGAACTGGGATGTACTGGAAGCCAGATCTCACTGAACATCAATGGATGCTCACATCGGGAAGGTGGGCGTAAGTACCTGTGTAAGACAGGCCGAGTCCACATGAATGCATTCAGCACTTGTGTTGACGTACAGAAAGCTCCAGTGAAACAAATACTGCAGGATCAACAGAAACCAAACGACATGGTAATAGAGCTGCACGATTAATCGTTAAAAAAATTGCTATCTCGATTCAACCCCCCCCCCCCCACACACACACAATCTTAATCCAGCATTTCCATGATTCATGTAACAAGTGCAGAGCAGTTTCCTACTCACAGCTGTCAAAAAAAGCAGTATGTTTATCAACAACATTGTTCAGAGATGAGAGATAAAAGGAAACATTGCATCTTTCTGTTCATTTACAGGATCAAAGGGATGAACTTCGGTCTGCAAATGAGGTCAGTTTAATCACTTAAGGGAGAAGTCCAGCCTGAGCTCTTTTGGCTGGACTTCTCCTATGAGTGCAATTCGTTTTACACTCCTGTGACCCGTTTTCAGCAGAGAGCAGTCTGAAGTCCGCTCTCTTCTGTCACAGGAATCAGTCCAGGCCCTGCGTCATCACGACAATATAGTCTGGATCCACCAGGTGCCTGTCTCAGCCTTTCAGCAAGCTGCTGAGAGCCTGAGATGGCCGCTCCCCACCCTTCCACAGCTCAGCGCTCCAATGGGCGTGGAGGAGCAGAGAAGAGGTGAGCTGCTGATTGACAGGCAGCAGATCTCCACTCAGGGAGCTGAGAGAGCCGAGCCATCAGCGACGTTCGATCGCTCGGTTCTCAGTGCAGAGACGCCGGGGGACAGATGCTGCATCCACCTAGGTAAGTATAATGGGTAAATAAAAAAACCAAAACCATACTTTTCTTTTAAAGACTAATGCCGCGTACTCACGACCAGACTTCGACGGACTAGGTCCGACGGTCTTTCCGATGGACTTTCGGCAAAGTTCCGAATGAACGAACTTGGCAACACACAATCACACTAAAGTCTAACGGATTCGAACGTGATGACGTACGACCGGACTAGAATAAGGAAGTTCGTAGCCAGTAGCCAATAACTGCCCTAGCGTCGTTGTTTGTCCGTCGGACTAGCATACAGACGAGCAGATTTCTCGATAGAAACTGGGTCCGGCGGAGTTCTAGAGGAAAAATTTTAAACATGTTCTATGTCTAAAGTCTGTCAGATTTTGACAGCAAAAGTCTGATGGGGCCCACACACGATCGAATTGTCCGACGGATTCGTGCCGTCGGACCTTTGCTGTCGAAAAGTCCGCTCGTGTGTACGCGGCATAAGCCTTTTTCTGACACTTGTTGCTTACAAGTTAAAAACAGTATTTTTTGCTAGAAAATTACTTAGAACCCCCAAACATTATATACATTTTTTTTAGCAGAGACCCTAGAAAATAAAATGGTGGTCTTTGCAATACTTTATGTCACACTGTATTTGCGCAGCGGCCTTTCAAACTTTCAAAATTTGAATCCATCTGTGACCAGCTTAAGCAGTAATGATGATCTAATCATTAGTCACCGATTCACTCATTTTTGATTCATCTGAGAAAATCTATGTGGATTTGTAGGATTCATAGGGTCACCAAATGTCAGAATCCATAAAAATCCTTTTTATTTTAACTGCATGAATCTCTACAAACTGGTCAGATCTGAGGGAACTCAAGTGCACAGATCTCACTAGCAAAGTCCATAAGAAGTAGGTTTGAATTCTCCATCAACTATTAATTTTGGGGAGACCTACCCTTTTAAATAGACACTTGCAAATTCGTTTTTTGTATCCTTAAGACCCCTTTCACACTGATGCGCTTTTCGGGTGCTTTCACGCAAAAAAAAGCACCTGAAAAGCTCACGAAAAACTATTTCCATTAAAAGAAACGAATGCTTTCACACTGGGGCAGTGGGCTGGCAGGGCGGTGAAAAAACGCCCCTCTCCATTGAAATTAATGGAAAGCTCTTCTAAAGCGCCTGAAAAGCTCTTCAAAATTGCTCAAATGTTTTACTGGCAGTTTACAAGCGCCTCAGTGTGAAAGGGGCCTTAAGCTAAGGCAAGCAGATGCTTCATTCCTCCTGAAATGTATTTTTTTTTTTGCAGGGGGCACATTTGCAACTGGGGCTCTTTCTCAAAGTGGGGCTATTTCTTTAAGTGGGAGCACTTCTTACTCTGCACTCTTCATCTGAACGTCTCATCTGAAAATCTCTTCCATCATTCCACAGGTATGTGTGCTACTGAAACATCTCCACCCAAAAACTGAAACACTGCTATCTGCTTTGTGAGGAAATAAAAGCAATTGTAAAAAAGAACACCAGACCTACTGTGAAACATGGAGGAGAGTTGCTTAGGTTTTGGGGCAGCTTTGCCAGGGAGTGCCTTCAATCTGTGCGTTAGACACCTGGAGTTAGACATACTTCCCAGTGTCGGAAAGCTCCGTCTCAGTTGCAGGTCATGGATCTTCCAACAAGACCCAAAACATACAGCTAAAAGCACCAAGAAAGGCCCCAAACAAAACATTGGACTATTTTGAAGTGTTCTTCTATGAGGCTGATCGGAATCCTATCAAACATCTATGGAAAAATCTGAAACATTCAATCTAGAGACGGTGCCCTTCAAACCTGAGACATCTGCAAAAGTTGCTTAAGAAGAGTTGGCCAAACTACCGTCTATCAGGTGAAGAAGTCTCATTGAGAGCTACAGAAATGGCTTGTGTGAAGTGATTAAATAAAGGTTGTGCAGTAAAATATTAGGCGAATGGAGCCATCAATTTTATCCATGCCATTTTCATTTATTTTATTACTTCAAATATTCTGTTGAATCAAAAGTAAAGTGTGACTTTGGTAAATATGGAACAAACAAAGACGAACAACAAGTTTTTTGGTCAGTCTCAAGTTATTTCTGAGAAAATTGTGGATTCTTCTTTTTCATGGAAGGGCAACAACACATTTGTCCACATTTGTAAGTAAAACTTTAGGGCCCGTTCAAAAGCAGTACTATGGTTATACCATGATCATAACGCTAGTTAAGAACATTCAATATGCACTGACGGACACCAAAAACTCCCCATCATGCCAAGCATTTAAAGTAGAACTCTAGGAAACCTGACATTTCTCCGTTGAAGTTGGGCTGCGCCCATGCGCTACAAAGATCAACTGCTCATTTAGGTCTAGAGGGCATGGAAAAGTCGATTTACTTCCTGATCCTCCGCCCTGCACGCTCCTCTGCCCTGTTAAACCGATCTCTGCAGCATCTTTTTCCCATGCTCCTGGCGGTCTAAGGTCCTCTGACAACATTGAGACCGATGACCATAGATCTGCACTGACCATAAAGGGTCCTACCACCAGAGCGTGGGGAGCTCCATCTGACAGGAGAGTGGAGGATCCGGTAAGTAAATTGCTTTCATCGCCACCCTAGACCAGTGGTCTCCAAACTCTGGCCTGGGGGGCCATTTGCTTGCCTTCAAGAGGCTCTTGGGACACTATTCCTCCCACTGATACAAGGCATTATTCCTTCCACACCAACAATGGGGCACAATTCCTACAACTGACCCCAACTGTAGGGCCCTATTCTTCCTACTGACACCAATAACGGGACACTATTCCTTGCCCTAATACAACAATGATGGGGCACTATTCCTCCAAATGACACCAATCATGGTGCACAATTTTTTTCCCCTAATACCAACAATAGGGCTCTATTCCTGCCAATGACAGGGGACTATTTCTTTCCCAATACCAACAATGGGGCAACATTCCTCCCACTAATACCAATGATTGGGCATTCTTTATTCCCGTTGACGCCACAGCATTTTCTACTCCTACTGGTCACAGTCTGGCCCCCTCAAAGTCTGAAGGACAGTAAACTGGCCCTTTGTTCAGAAAGTTTGGAGACCTCTGCCCTAGACTAAATGAGAAGGTAAACCTTACAATATGGGTGCAGCCTTATGGCCCGTACACACAATCCGAATATCGTACGACCGTTTTCGGTTAATAATTGCAAGTAGAAATTGAATAGCTAAATAAAGTCATGAAAATTCTCGTACGATAGAAAAAAAAATCAGAAGTGATGTCATGTGTTGTAATGTATTTGTATTGTATTTTCAGATGACAACTATACTGACTAAACTAAAATCTTACGATCTGGAATCGTACGTGGAAAATTTCCGTGCATGTCCGATCGAATAATATCGGATGAACGGTCATGATCGGCTGTCGAAAGTAGTGTACACATGATCCGAAAATCGTATGGTCCTTCCTCGGACGACCGCTTTCGTACGATATTCGTATCGTGTGTACGGGCCATTGCTCCAAGGGGAAATTTCCCAGGCTTCCAGAGATCAGCTTTGAGAAATTAGGATAATAAATATATAATATGTCTCTGCATATTTTAGATCGTATCTATTTTTCAGTGTGTCTTTTCCCTGACAGTTTTGGTTCTATAAAGAATCTCTTTTAATAACTACTTCCCACCAGGCCACTGCACATAAATGGCCGGGTGGGAGCCTTCTACTTCTGACAGGACGTTCCTGAACGTCCTTCAGAAGTAGGGGGATCGCGCACGCGCGTGCCCGCGCAGCCACTCGATCCCGATGCGCTCGTGTCACCCGGACACGGCGCATCTCGGATCGGCAGGAGGGCTCTGTGATTGGCCCTCCTGATCACATGACGGCCGTGTCCAATCACAGCCGTCATGTGATGTAAACAAACAGCCGGTTGCTAGGCAATCGGCTCTCCTCTCCTCACACGGAAGTTGTCGCTGAGGAGAGGAGAGCAGATCTCTGCAGCCGGCTGGTGATCAGTGAGTATGAGCTGTTTTTTTTACAGCTTTTTACTCAGTGATCACCAGTCTAGTGTAAAACACTGTCCCCAAAACACACATGTCCCCAAATAATAAAAACACATGTCCCCCACATATGTCTCACTAAAATCACATGTCCCAATGATTATCTGCACACATATGTTCGCGATCACCTGCACACATCTGTACATGATCATTTGCGTACATATGTCCGTGATGACACAAACCAAATATTATACACTCAACGGAATTTTTTTTTTACTAAAAACATGTAGCAGAATACATTTTGGCTTAAATTTTTAACAAAATTCGATTTTATTGGATTTCTTTTAAAATAGAAAGAAGAAAATATTGTTTTTTTTTCCCAAATTTTCGTAATTTTTTCCGATTATCTCGCAAAAAATAAAAAACAAAGTCGTGAATAAAAACCACCAAAAGAAAGCTCTATTTGTGCAAACAAAATGCTAAAAATTTCATTTGGGTACAGCGTAGCATGACCGCGCAATTGTCATTGAAAGTGCGAGAGCGCTGAAAACTGAAAATTGGGCTGGGAAGGAAGGGGGCGAAAGTGCCCGGTATTGTAGTGGTTAATCAATTCAGAAAAAGAGAACTGCTTACTATAAACTGACATATTTCTTTTATTTAGGAACCTTATGTATTTGGGAGGCAAATATGATAAAAAAAAAAAATATTAAAGCTTTCACAGCAGGGGCCTGCGGTAATCTGTACTATGCAATATCCGTTTTGTTCTGTACACACAATGGCTTTTTAGTGAGAACGTTGTCCATGAAAAAAAAAAAAAAAAAAAGCAGCGGATTAAGATAGAAAAAAGTGAAGAAATCAATGGCAATTAAGCATTATCTGGGGGGTCACCATCTACTTCCAGGACTAAAAGGACAACTCCGAGATAACACAGTCATGCCTATCCTAGAGCCTGTGCAGTTGTGTTCACATACAGTATGTCTGACACAGAGCCTCTCGATTTGTGGACTTGCTACAAAGGTAAAATGTTGCGATCTGATCACTGGAGAAGTGAAGATGGAAAGAATTCTTCCACTTGCCTGCAGCAGACTGATGACATCATCTCAGCCTAGGCAATGTCACTGGAGCTCAAAGACAGCTTTTTAAATGAAGGAAGGTGGAGTTCAACTAAAATATGACACTGTTTCTGTATACTGTGACATATCAGGAATTTATTCATGCAAATTTGTAAAGTTACTGACAGGTCCACTTTAATTTTGGTTTATGCTAACTGGTAATATTCTCTAAATGCCTTCACTGCTAAAAAAATTAAAAAGCAAACCACTATTTTTTTGGCAGACTCGTGAGCCAAGATTTTAAGGCCTCGGCAGGAACACTGTAGACTGTCTATCTGTCTTTTTTGGGTGTAATCTGATATGGGGAAAAGGAAACAAAAATAATAGACAGAGATCTTTGTAAAAATAGAAAAACGCTCTCTTTGTAATTCGGCTTTTTTAATAACCCTCCTAATGGCCGAATTAAAGCGCCTTGAATAAAATCATTTCATCCCACATAAAACAAACATTGCCTCTTTTTTTTTTTTTTTTTCCTTTTAACTGGGTTTTATAACGTTCTATCAGTTCCAGATGCTGCTGGGGGCTCAGGCCTTCTCTCTCTCTTATGATTTAGGAGCCGTGGAGACAGAACGAGAGGGACAGCTGCTTTTTATTTGACAGCTAAATTAACTGGAGAATCAAAGAGGGACTTAAAAAGCGGCCTTTATTTACTCCATTACAGGCGGCGTGTCACAAGGAAAAAAAAAAAAAGAGAGAGAATGGACAGACAGGGCCTATGAGTGGCTAGATTAAAAATACCCACAATGGCCACTATATGGTGAAACAAAAAAAAAAAGTAATACATTTTATGCTTTACACACAAGAGCAAGTTCTAATGCTCAAAACTAGGGCGCTTATTATAAAGGGAAGAATTAAAGTGGAGCTCCGAACTCAATCCCCTCCTCCCCATTTACAGCTCCCCCCGCCCCATTTATATTTTTTCTGTATATATAGGTCCAGAATGCCAAACAGACTAGCACTGCATAATTATGTTGCAATATTGTCCTGTTAGCCCAAGCTACTGGAGAACTCCGAGCAAAGCTTTCCGTTTTCTCAGAATCCTAATAAGTTCTGTTCTAGGTCCCGAAGCCCGGAGGCCTTAAAGAGCTTTGGGTGAGATAAAGCCTCTATTCCTAGGTCCATGATTTACATGGTAACCAGACCTCTGTATTAGTGCCAGCTATGCATGGGCCTTTATATATGTGAGCTGATTGATGCTCAGGACCCTAGAGCAGTGATGGCGTACCTTGGCACCCCAGATGTTTCGGAAATACATTTCCCATGATGCTCATGCACGCTGCAGTGAAGTTGGGAAATGGAGTTCCAAAACATCTGGGGTGCCAAGGTTCGCCACTGCCCTAGAGTGCATTTACAGAACTGTAGAAGGGAATGTAGAATTAAAGCCCTAGGTGGCAGAACTTATGTAAATGGTGAACATATACCAAAGTACTATTTACTGTGTCCTCACTGCAGCAGTGCTCTTCGTGTTCCTCCTCTAAAACTGGCCACCGCTCATCTTTCCTGGTCCACGTGTGGTGTGCCACCATGCCAGCCTGGGCCTACAGGAAAAATGCCGCAGAGAATGGAGCCCATGTTAATACATAAGCGCCGTTCTCTGTAGTATTCAGTATTGCCCGCTCCCGACACTAAAAGGAAGGACAGAGGACGGGTATGTATATGTATACATGTATATTTATATATATATATATATATATATATATATATATATATATATATATATATATATATATATATATATATATATATATATATATACACATACATATATACATACACACACACACACACACCATATAAACACGAGTATAAGCCAAGTTTTTCAGCACATTTTTTTGTGCTGAAAGTGCCCCCCTCGGCTTATACTCGAGTCAAGCACTTATGTTGTAGTGCTAGGTCCACTGGGTTGGAATTCCAAATTTGGGGTTCCTAGCACAAAGTGTCCCCGAGATACGGGGCCCCAAAGTTGGGTCAGAAAATGTCAAGCACTTTTCTGCAGCAGAAAATGACATTTTCCGACACGACTTTGGGGCCCCGTATCTCGGGGCCACCTGGTGTGAGGAACCCCAAAAGCACTACAACATATCCAAAGATGGGGTTCCTAGCACTAAGTGGCCCTGAGATACGGGGCCCCAAAGTCGGTACGGAAAAGGTCATTCTCTGCTTCAGAAAAGTGCTTGACATTTTCCAACCCGACTTTGGGGCCCCATATCTCGGGGACACTAGGAACCCCGAATTTGGAATTCCAACCCAATGGACCTAGCACTACAACATATCCAAAAATGGGGTTCCTAGCACTAAGTGACCCCGAGATACAGGGCCCCAAAGTTGGTCAACTGTGTCCATCTGCAGCAATGTCATTTCGGGACCCTTTGGGTCCAGAGACCCCCAATTTGCTGCAGCTAGGGGGCATCTAGGAACCCTTAACTACCAAGTTTGAAGTTTGGGGGGACCTATGGCTGCAAATGGGCACAGTGAGGCATTCAAATGGGCACAGTGAGGCTGCAAATGGGCATTGTTGACCCTCTTTTCCACTTACAGTAGCTGCGCATTTCTCACCCTAGGCTTATACTGGAGTCAATAAGTTTCCCCAGTTTTTTGTGGTAAAATTAGGTGCCTCGGCTTATATTCGGGTCGACTTGTACTCGAGTATATACGCTATATATATATATATATATGTATAAGAGGAATTTCTATAAGAAATGTACCTGGTATAAGACAAGAGAATAGAGTGAGATCTACTATAATCAATAAATCAGACGAGAAGGGCACTGTCTGATCACAAATGTGCTCATTACAGTGACAGTTCCTTGTCACCTATGGCTCAGTTTTGTCACATCTGTTTACACAGTAAACCACATGCAAGACATGAAGTCATTTTCGGAGTCTCGAGGTTGGGTTTCTGGTCTCGTTCCGACAGACTGTGACAACCACGAGAGCGAGTGTCGATGTCGAGCCCAAAGAAATGTTCTCACGCACCGGCTTTCAGTTTGATACTCACGTAGTCAGGAAGTGGAGAGTCATCCGAGCCAATCTGTCCTCGAAGAGACTGTGTGGCTTGCTCCAGGACTTTGTTGTGCTTTTTAGATAGCAACGCAAACAAACTAAAGAGAAGGAAAAAAAGACAAGAAAAAAAAAGTAATTAATACTGAGAGATAAAACACATATAGGTCTATATTCTTTCATGGGAGCCGGGTTTAATACAAGATCCCAGAAATACCACTGGCTACTGAAAAAGAATACTGATAAGCACTATAACGGGGTTAATTTGACATTCAGGATTCTTCAATTTTCCTGATTTAGGGACCCGTTTGAAAATGTTTTTTCATAGCTAACCATTTACAAAAAATGTTATCTGTACAAATGATCACTGAACTTAAAGGAAAAATACAGTCTAAAAGTGATTCTCTACCAGTTAACGTGTAAACAGCTTGAAATGAGGAATCCCAAAACTGCATGTCTCTAATATTTTTTCACATAAAAAAGTATCTCTAGGTAAAATCTATAATTGTTTTGGCAGTGAATGTTTAGAACCCCAGCCAAATGTTTTGTCCTGTTAATGTCTCCTTGGGAAGATTTCTACTAACTTCCTGTCCTGGTGACGTCACTGTGGCAGAAAGTCAGAGGATTTCTCAAAACAAGATTTGTGCAAAGTCGAATGCCCTGTACCCAAGAGCGGATTTTCCATCGTTTCTTCCGACGGAATTCCGCTCAAGCTTGGCTTGCATACACACGGTCTGAACTTTCGAACGTCAAGAACGCGGTGACGTACACCACGACGAGCCGAGAAAATGAAGTTCAATGCTTCAGAGCATGCGTCGAATTGTTTCCGAGCATGCGTAGGAATTTTGCGCATCGGAATTGGTACAGACGATCGGAACTTTTTCCGACAGAAAAATTGAGAAGCTGCTCTCAATCTTTTGCTGGCGGGAATTCCGCCAGCAAAAGTCCGATGAAGCATACACACGGTCGGAATTTGCGACCAAAAGCTCTCATCGGTCTTTTGCTGGCGGAATTTCCGATCGTGTGTACGGGGCGGGCATTAGGCTTCAAGCACACTGCCCTACAAAGGCTGTAGAGCATGCAGAGCCCACGTAATAACATTTACAGGACTCTCTGCTGCCATGAACAGCCTCCCACTGAGATGCATTAGAAGAGGCAGCTGTATGCGACTGTGTGCCAAAGGGTTGCTTAAGCACCTGTATGCACACTGACGTACTGACAATTTCCTCATTTGGAGAATGAACAGGAATAGAGAGGAAATCTTCCAATGGGGACAACTAGTTCTGGTGACAAAAAGGGATTCCCTCACTTCCCGTAAGACAGGAAGTGAAGGAAATCTCCCCAATGGATGGGGAAACAGATGGGGGAAAAACCTTGTAGCGTTTTTAACCTCCCCTACTCAAAATGAAAAAAAAAATTTGTCTACTTTAAAGTAGAATTCCAGTTAAAATAAAAAAATCGACTTTTTTTTTATTCTAAAAATATAAGCGTTTATATTAAGCACTATGGTGATTACTACATGTCTGATTAGAAACAACAGTCTAATCCACACATTGAGCAACCCTCCTCTCTTACAGACAGTGGTTGCCCTGTACAGCTGAATATGGCTGCTCATAGGCTCCACTTTAAAGTGGTTCTAAAGGCAGGAGGATTTTTACCTTAAAGCGATTGTAAGGGTTCATTTTTTTTTGGTTTAAAATAACAAACATATCATACTTACCTCCACTGTGCAGCTCGTTTTGCACAGAGAGGCCCCGAACCTGGTCCTCTGGGGTCCTTCTGGGGTCCCCCGACAGTTCTTCCCCACATCAGATAACCCCCCTTGGAGAAGAGGTTAACTTGCCGGCACGCTCCCGAGTCCAGCATTTGGCGTCCACAGCCACCGAATGTATGACTCAGCCACGACCCCGGTGCCTGCGTCATTGGATTTGATTGACAGCAGCAGGAACCAATGGCTGTGCTGCTATAAATCTATCTAGCCAATCAGGACATGAGAAACCAGCTAGAGCTGGTGTGCTCGTCCCCGGCGCAAGAAAAAGAGGGTCCAGGTCAGTAAAACGGGGGCACTGGGGGGTTGCTACACTGCAAGAGGTTTTTTACCTCAATGTATAGAATGCATTGAGGTGAAAAACCACGAAGGTTTATAACCCCTTTAATGCATTCTATTGCATTAAAGTGTAAGTAAACCCTAACACTAAAATCCCTGCATCTACAGACATCCACGATCTAACAACCTATCAAGCCCTAAGGCCCATTTCACACTAAGGCGCTTTGCAGGCGCTAAAGTTCTAAAAATAGCGCCTTCAAACAGCCGTTGCTGTGTCTTCAGTGTGAAAGCCCGAGGGCTTTCACACTGGAGCGGTGCGCTTGCAGGACGCTGAAAAATGTCCTGCAAGCCGCATCTTTGGTGCGCTGTAGGAGCGGTGTATTTACCGCTCCTAAAGTGCCCCCTCCCATTGAAAACAATGGGGCAGCGCACCGAACCCCGCCCGCAAAGCGCCGCTGGAGCCGCGGTAGTACAGCTCTATCGCGGTTCAGTTTTTGCGGTCCCGGTATATCGCGGTATTTTAATTAGGACCTGTTATTCTGATATTGCACTAATATTTCGCCATTTTGCAGTTATGTACTCTATTTTTTACTGTACTGTTAAGACAACTGTACCTTTGACAACTGTACTGTATTTTTTACTGTACTGTTAATCTTTTATGCGTTTCTATTGCGTAAAAGTGTGTTTAAAGACCTTTAAATGCTATTAAAAAATTAACAAAACATGCCTAGGGTGTATTTAAATAGGGTCTTTCTATTTCGCGGTTTTTCACTTTTCGCGGGTGGGTCCGGAACATAACACCAGCGATGGAGGGGGGTTTACTGTAACCCTTTTTTGCCCGCTCGCGGGGGGCAACACTGCCCCTCTAGCGGCCGAAATGCGCCACTAAAATGACGGTAAAGCGGCGCTAAGTATAGCGCCGCTTTATCGCCAGCGCACCCAGCGCCTCGGTGTGAAAATAGCCTAAAAAGAAGAAATCAGTATAGCTATATACATCTATATCTATCCATCCATCTATTAATATATATATATATATATGTGTGGACTATTAAATATAAAGGTCTTTGGCTTTTTGGTGGTTTACCACTATTTGTGCACTTTTGGATTTTTTATAATTTATTTATTTTAGTGCTTTCACAATTATATACAAGAGTATATGGAGGAATAGCGCTGCACCATTACAGTGATTGGGATGCATGAGATATTCCCATGCAGACAAACGCAGCCCTTGCACGGGTATACGCACGCGGCGGTACACCCATGTGAATGAGGCCTAACTGGAATATACCTGACCAATGTGCACAGTGCAGCACATAGCATCTGCCAGAAAGGAATTGTGTTTGCAGGGAAATACTGAGAACGAATGTCTGTGACTTTGATTTTTTTTTTTTAAAACAGCAACGAAAAAGGCAGATGGAGCCCAAGTCCTTTCCGAAGGCAACCAATACTGTTCCTTTCCTTGCCAACTTTCTTGAAAGCCTGTTGTAATGTTTAAATCTTTATAAAGAGATCCATTGCAGCACACTGCTCCACCTTCATCTATCCGAAATGAAAAGTATGTACTATTGCTCTACCATAAACAGGATTTCCCAATAAAACCAGAGAGTGGGTAAACTGGTGTGGAAAATTCCTGAAACTAAATACTCTTAGCTACGAAGACAAAATATTTATAAAGTTTGCATACACACAGGCCGAACAAGCTGGGAAGGAGATTTATTTTTAAACCGGCAGCCGGTTTGCTTTATGGCCTTTGTGAATCCAGCGTGCCGGTGGTGCGAGGTCTCGCCGAGGAGCCTATCTGGACCAAAATCTAATCACAGCACACAATTTTAATATAGAAAAACATTCCTTCAACTTCTTAGTTTTTCCCACACAGATAAAGCGTTGTGGTGTAGATACACTATATTGTCAAACGTATTTGGCCTTTACATGCACATGAACTTTAATGGCATCCCAGTCTTAGTCCGTAGGGTTCAATATTGAGTTGGCCCACCCTTTGCAACTATAACAGCTTCAACTCTTCTGGGAAGGCCGTCCACAAGGTTTAAGAGTGTCTATGGGAATGTTTGACCATTCTTCCAGAAGGACATTTGTGAGGTCAGGCACTGATGTTGGACAAGAAGGTCTGGCTCACAGTCTCCACTCCAATTCATCCCAAAGGTGTTCTATCGGGTTGAGGTCAGGACAGTCAAGTTCCTCCACCCCAAACTCGCTCATCCATGTCTTTATGGACCTTGCTTTGTGCACTGGTGAGCAGTCATGTTGGAACAGGAAGGGGCCGTCCACAAAGTTGGGAGCATGAAATGGTCCAAAATGTCTTGGTATGCTGACGCCTTAAAGCGGAAGTAAACCCATCGATTTAACAGTTTAAAAAAAAAAAGGCATGCCGGGAATGCTAACTGCACATTGGCTGTGCTCTCAACTAAACAGTCAAACCATCCAATGGCTGGTGTCATAACGGATCACATGTGCAGCACTGTGGCAGTTGAAGATTAAACAGAGGCAAAGATGGCAGCTTCCTTGGCTGAAAACGATAGGGGGGTTTACTTACACTTTAAGGCCGGCTTCACACTGGGGCGGTGCGGGGCGGCGACGGTAAAGCAGCGCTATATTTAGCGCTGCTTTACCATCGTTTTACCCGCGGTATGCGGCCGCTAGCGGGGTGGTTTTAACCCCCGCTAGCGGCCGCAAAAGGGTTAAAAACCTCCGCAAAGCGCCGCTGCAGCGGCGGTTTGCGGGCGGTATCCCCGCGGTTTCCCATTGATTTCAATGGGAAGGAGCGGTATAGGAGCGGTGAATACACCGCTCCTTCACCGCTCCAAAGATGCTGCTAGCAGGACTTTTGTTGCGGTCCTGCTAGCGCACCGCTCCAGTGTGAAAGCCCGCCGGCTTTCACACTGGAGTGAATGGGGCCGGTTTTTTCAGGCAGGATACAGGCGCTATTTTTAGCGCTGTACCGCCTGAAAACCGCCCCAGTGTGAAAGGGGCCTAAGTGTTCCCTTCACTGGAACTAAGGGAGGTGTCACCATATATTTTACATACACACTGTGATATTTCTTGCACATACAGCAAATATTAAAGTGGTGTTTCCACCAAAAAAATAATTGCTTAAAAATCATAAAAAAAAGAAATAAAAGAATAATTGGAAAAAATTTTTTTTTTACTCATACTGACTGAGTAAGTATGAACAGCATGTAATACACACTATTTATTGATTGTTTTTTATGATGTGGGTTTAGTGACACTGATACTGCTTAGACTCCATGTTTTGTATACAATTATATCTAAACTTAGTAGATTGTACAATCTAACTGTATTTGCCAACTTAGATCCTGCCAATGAATTTCTTTATCAATAAATAGAGGGATAGGAAAATCCCTCACATTAGGACGGTTTAGGGCATGTGGACTGCCCACCTATGAGAAAATAGAGCTTAAAGTGGGGTGCCCCCTAAAAAAATTTTTTTTTTTAAAGTCAGCAGCTACAAATACTGCAGCTGCTGACTTTTAATGATCGGACACTTACCTGTCCCAGGGTCCAGCGATGCGGAAGAACAAAGCCCCCCCCCCTCTTTCCCCGATCCGCCGGCATTTTTACTGTGGGCACCCGGCTGTGGCTTCACAGCCGGGCACCCACTGCGCATGCGCGGGATACGACGCTCAGTCATCTGGGACACGTGACAGGTCCCAGATGACTGTGCGGCGCAGAGGGGAAGTGATGTCAGTGCCCGGGCACTGAAGGTGACAGACTACGAGGGACCCCCTAGCAACAGGCATTTAGGTGGGTAAAAAAAAAAAAATTTTCCAATTTTTTTTTTTTTATGATTTTAAAAGGGGTGTTTCAGCAAAAAAAAATTTTTTAAAAGTCAGCAGCTAAAAAAAAGTAGACTTTTATTAAGTACACTTACCCTCCCAGGGCGCCCGCAATGTCGGTCGTGGAGGCCGAGATGTAGGTAAGACTACGGCTTCACTGCCCGTTTCCTACTGCGCATGCGCGAGTCGGCGCGCTGCTTACTGCGCATGCGCGAGTGGTCGCGCGGCGCTTTGTGAATGGGGAACGCGATGTGTTGTGGAACACACAGTTCCCATAACACACCGCGCCCCATTCACTAGAAGACGTCGCTAGGAGCAGAAGACAGAACAGCTCCGTGGAACAGGAAGAGGCAGATTAGGACGATCTGCCTAGCAACAGCCATTTCTGGTAAGTAAAAAAATATATATATATTTTTTTTTTTCATTTTAAATTTTTATTAACATTTTTATCAAGTTTTTTTTTTTCAGGGTGGCCCCCCACTTTAATCAATTTTTTTTTTTTTTTGGTGGAAACACCACTTTAATATTTGCTGTATGTGCATGAAATATCACAGTGTGTATGTAGAATATATGGTGACACCTCCCGAGGGACTAGTTGATCTGCATTTCTCTATCTATGGAGATTCCACACACATGGGATGAACTATGTATGAATCAGGTACAGTCTGCACAGTGTAAGGAGATCTGATACTAGTCCTGGGTTTACCTGTCTGATCTCATCTGACCTTTCTCACCTTGGATCTCTGTGCTGCCCTCTGCTACCAATTAGATTTAAAATTTCCGACCCTGTCAATTTAAATCAGAGCTCTGACTCACACTGATGGCCGGGGTGACAAAGGTAAAGCTTATCTAGACCCAAGAACATTTATTTAATACACGTCAGCTTACAAGACCTTTATAAGTCCTGGAGATGAAGTGGGGTATATTTGTAGTGCAAATCAGAAGAGCAGCCTGTGTGACAACCATCGCCACTCCAAAGATAAAATACACAAGTGTGTGTGACCATTCAAAGGTGAAAATAAAAAAAGAGAAAAATGCCAAACTAAAGAGAACTATTGGAGACAACATTTCTCAGGGCTGGTAAGCTGCAATTTAAAAATGTTTGTTTTTAGGCTCAGATACATTTTATTGCCAAAAGTATTGGGACACCTGCCTTTACACGCACATGAACTTTAATTGCATCCCAGTCTTAGTCCGTAGGGTTCAATATTGAGTTGGCCCACCCTTTGCAGCTATAACAGTTTCAACTCTTCTGGGAAGGCTGTCCACGAGGTTTAGGAGTGTGTCTATGGGAATGTTTGACCATTCTTCCAGAAGGCTTACCTGTAGGTACAAGAAATATCTCCTAAACCTACACAGTTTAGGAGATATTTGCCCAAAAAAAGTTTTACATGTAGACAACGGTGCATTTACAGGGTTAATCCCCATTCACAAATGCGGCTTGCCGGATTTGAAGTCTCCCACGCGCATGCGCAGAGCAACGTCTTTGCTGCTCTGGCCAATCACAGCGCCAAATCGGCGCTGTGATTGGCCGGAGCAGCGATACCCGGAAGTAACCTTCCGGGTATCTGTGGAGAGATGGCTGCGGCTAGAGGGGGAGACGAGGACAGCTTCGGGGGCCCCGATCTAAGGTAAGTGATGCATAATGAGCTAGTATGCTAGTCATACTAGCTCATTATTGCTTTGTCTTGCAGGTGGTTTGAAGTTCGAGTACCGAGTTTGAAGTTCGGGGGACCTATGGCTGCAAATGGGCACAGTGAGGCTGCAAATGGGCATTGTTGACCGTCTTTTCCGCTTACAGTAGCTGCGCATTTCTCACCCTAGGCTTATACTCGAGTCAATACGTTTTCCCAGTTTTTTGTGGTAAAATTAGGTGCCTCTGCTTATATTCGGGTCGGCTTATACTCGAGTATATACGGTAAGCTATAAGCATCTATATCTATCTGGTTACCGGAGTGGGTAAGTTCCAAAGGTATTTTGATGACCTGTTCACCTTAATACCATTATTTCACAAGTAAACTAGAGCCGCATTGAAAAACTAAGAAGGCTAAACTGCTTAGCTTGGGGGGCATTGTCTTCTTCCTATCCATGCCAGGTTGAGACATTATCTTGAGATTAGGGCTCTATGGGTCCAGGTATATGACATACTATATTCAGCAGATAATGTTGTTTTGTAAGGATGCGTTCTATTAATCCAAGTGTATTGGGATATGCCCCCCATGGACTTCCCATAAGGGTGACCAGCTAAGCTTGAAATAAGCTCATTGCTGGGGTAATTTTTGCTTTTTTTTTTCTTAAATCCTTCCAGTCGGGTTTCATTTACAGAAAGTATTTTCCTTTGTTAGTTGCATATGTTATTATACCTGTTAAACCTTATCACGATGCCTTTGTTTTAAATATATTGTCCATTTCTGTAATCTTCTCTGGTTAACTCGATAAAAATATTGAAAAGTATACAACTGAAACAGCCATTATTTTATTCTCCAGGGGCTCGATTTCAAAATATATACCATATATACTCGAGTATAAGCCGACCCGAATATAAGCCGAGGCACCTAATTTTACCACAAAAAACTGGGAAAACGTATTGACCCGAGTATAAACCTAGGGTGAGAAATGCGCAGCTACTGTAAGTGGAAAAGAGGGTCAACAATTCCCATTTGCAGCCTCACTGTGCCCATTTGCAGCCATAGGTCCCCCCAACTTCAAACTTGGAGGTTAAGGGTTCCTAGATGCCCCCTATCTGCAGCCAAAATTTGAGGTCTCTGGACCCGAAATGACATTGCTGCAGATGGACACAGTTGACCGACTTTGGGGCCCTGTATCTCAGGGCCACTAAGGCTACTTTCACACTGGAGCGGTGGGGGCGCTGGCGGTAAAGCGGCGCTATATTTAGCGCCGCTTTACCGTCGTTTTAGCAGCGCATTTCGGCCGCTAGCGGGGTGGTTTTACCCCCTGCGAGTGGCCGAAAAAGGGTTTAATACCGCCCGCAAACCGCTGCTGCAGCGGCGTTTTGCGGGCGGGTTCGGCGCGCTGCCCCATTGTTTTCAATGGGAACGGGCGCTATAGGAGCGGTAAATATACCGCTCCTATAGCGAGCCAAAGATGCAGCTTGCAGGACATTTTCCAGCGTCCTGCAAGCGCACCGCTTCAGTGTGAAAGCCCTCGGGGCTTTCACACTGAAGACACAGCAACAGCTGTTTCGGGTCGGTTTGCAGGCGCTATTTTTAGCGCAATAGCGCCTGCAAACCGCCCCAGTGTGTAAGGGGCCTTAGTGCTAGGGACCCCAAATTGGATATGTTGTAGTGTTGGTTCCACTGAGTTTGCACGCCACAATTTGGGGTCCCTAGCATCAAGTGGCCCCGAGATACGGTGCCCCAAAGTCGGGTTGGAAAATGTCATTCTCTGCTGCAGAAAAGTGCTTGACTCCAGTATAAGCCGAGGGGGGGCACTTTCAGCACAAAAAAATGTGCTGAAAAACCAGGCTTATACTCGAGTATATACAGTAATGTTTGGGGTTCGAAATAACATTTCTAGCAAAAAAATGCAGATTTTAACGTGTGCAAAAAAAATTTCAATTTTTTTTTCGGGTAGGCAAGCAGTTAATATCTACAGTCGAATGAAAAAACTATGCAAAAACGATCTTTCACATTTCCCTTTCTCTTCCGGTGCCCTAAAAATTATTATATTTTTTTAGTTATCTGCAGATACCCACCACAGGCTCTACATATGAAATAGGGCATCCCAGTATCACAACTCTTTTGAGGCCAAGTCATAATTGGCAGCTAGTAATGATGGTGATGAGGAGACTTTACTAAGGGTAAGAATAGATGGGTGTTATACAAGTAAGATGAATGAACATGCACCCCCCTCTTCCTTTGTACAGACACAGCTCAGCCATTACCTCTGCAATCAGTTTTAATCTGGCTGAGCATCAGCTGTGCTTCAGTGTCTGAATCAGTAGACTATAAAGTAGGTCAGACAGGCAGCTCAGGTCTGCAACTGTGCACTGGCAAGAGCCAGACAATATTTATATATCAGAAACCTTTTTTTTTTTGCTGCATACGCATTCCAGTGACATTACAGAATGAGAGAGGCTGATTTGTATGAAAAGGTTCACCGAGACAATTTGAATTGCAATAGTTTCGCTTTTGTAGAGCGTTCCTAAACTCAAGCCGGCCAATGCCCCCCATCCTCACCTAAGGTCCCAATATTGTACGCAAGGTACCAAGCACTAGTGTTTACACTGACCCTTTTTTACAAGTTTGTCCCTTTGAAAGTACTGATAAATATGGTTTCTGCTTCTTAGAGGGACCAAGTTCAGAACCGTCCCGTATTTTACAGGTTTGTTGCCAGGAATCCCCACTGTGAAGCTGCCCCAACCACATCCAGATGGAAGACGCTAGCCAGCTTGATCCCTCTTTATCTCAGCAATACCAGAACTATAAAAATGTTTTGTTGAATTTTTATATTAATTGGTAACTAGAGGAGAAATATATGTAAAGAAAGGGAACATAAATGCATAATTCCATATGGTCCAAGTGTGAATAAATCAAGTGATGAAAATTGCTGCTCACAGACGCTCTCCATCCAATCTGACAGAGCCTGAGCTATTTTGCAAAGAAGAAGAATGTGCAAAAATGTCCCTCTCTAGATGTGTTTTGGTTTTAACATGACAAAATGTGGGAAATTTTAAGGGGAATGAATACTTTATCACAGCACTGTATATTGCACCTATTGACGTTCCTCTAATGCCGCGTACACACGATCGGGAATTTCAGCCAGCAAAAGACCAATATGAGCTTTTCAACGGAAAATGCGACAGTGTGTAGGCTCCATCGGAATTTTGCTGGCCGAATTCCTGTCAGCAAAAATTTGAGAGCACGTTCTCAATTTTTCCGAAGGAAATTCCGATCGTCTGTAGCAATTCCGACGCGCAAAATTCGTACGCGTGCTCGAAAACAATTTGACGCATGCTCGGAAGCAGAAAACTTCATTTTTTCTCGGCTCCTCGTAGTGTTGTACGTCACCGCGTTCTTGATGGTCGGAATTTGGTGTGACTGTGTGTAGGCATTTTGAGCGGAATTCCGTCGGGAAAACCATCAGAGCTTTTTCCGAGAAGAATTCTGATCGCGTGTACGTGACATGAGGCTGCTGCTCCTTTGCAACGGCACAGAGAAGAATTGGAGCACTTTTTAAGAAAGCACTATTGCACTTTGTTTTCAAGACTGGATTTATTCACACTATATGGAAATTTGCATTTATATTTACTTAAAGTTATAAAGATATGAATTTTCTGTTTTGAAAGGACAGCTCTGTGAATTGAAGGGTCAGTGCCCATCAATGCAGCCTCACCATTACCAATGAATGCAGCCTCGCCATAGCCACGAATGCAGCCTCGCCATAGCCACGAATGCAGCCTCGCCATAGCCACGAATGCAGCCTCGCCATAGCCACGAATGCAGCCTCGCCATAGCCACGAATGCAGCCTCGCCATAGCCACGAATGCAGCCTCTCCTTAGCCACGAATGCAGCCTCTCCTTAGCCACGAATGCAGCCTCACCTTAGCCACGAATGCAGCCTCACCTTAGCCACGAATGCAGCCTCACCTTAGCCACGAATGCAGCCTCACCTTAGCCACGAATGCAGCCTCACCTTAGCCACGAATGCAGCCTCACCTTAGCCACGAATGCAGCCTCACCTTAGCCACGAATGCAGCCTCACCTTAGCCACGAATGCAGCCTCACCTTAGCCACAAATGCAGCCTCACCTTAGCCACAAATGCAGCCTCACCTTAGCCACAAATGCAGCCTCACCTTAGCCACAAATGCAGCCTCACCTTAGCCACAAATGCAGCCTCACCTTAGCCACGAATGCAGCCTCACCTTAGCCACGAATGCAGCCTCACCTTAGCCACAAATGCAGCCTCACCTTAGCCACGAATGCAGCCTCACCTTAGCCACGAATGCAGCCTCACCTTAGCCACGAATGCAGCCTCACCTTAGCCACGAATGCAGCCTCACCTTAGCCACGAATGCAGCCTCACCTTAGCCACGAATGCAGCCTCACCTTAGCCACGAATGCAGCCTCACCTTAGCCACGAATGCAGCCTCACCTTAGCCACGAATGCAGCCTCACCTTAGCCACGAATGCAGCCTCACCTTAGCCACGAATGCAGCCTCACCTTAGCCACGAATGCAGCCTCACCATAGCCACGAATGCAGCCTCACCATAGCCACGAATGCAGCCTCACCATAGCCACGAATGCAGCCTTACCATAGCCACGAATGCAGCCTTACCATAGCCACGAATGCAGCCTCACTATAGCCATGAATGCAGCCTCACCATGCCATCAGTGCAGCCTGATAGGTAGGCCACAGTGGTAGGCAGTTCCCCACTCTGACAGCCAAAAACACTCTGGGGCCAAAAACACATGATCCTGCACAGCCAATTGGTTCTAAAACGTGTGCAAAAAAAAAAAAAAATCACTTGAATATGCTACAGTCAAGAGTGAAAGCAGCCCAAGACCCCTTTCCCACTGGGGCCGCAGCCACGTTCGTGGTAAAGCGCCGCTTGTTTTAGCAGCGCTTTCCGGACGCTAGCGGGGTGCTTTTAACCCCAAAGAAGGGGTTAAAAATGCTGCATTGCGCGCGATTCCAACTCGCTTTGCAGGCGCTTCGGAAGCGATGCCCATTCATTACAATGGGCAGGGTGTTTTGGGAGCGCTAAATACAGCGCTCCCAACTCCCCCCAAAGATGCTGCTTGCAGGCCTTTTGGAATGTCCCGCATGCACACCGCCAGAGTGTGAAAAGTCACACTTGAATGAATGGAAGGCGGTTTTCAGTCGCTTAGCAAAGGCCATTTCCAGCCCTAAAGCGCCTAAAAACCGCCCCAGTGTGAAAGGGGTCTAAAGGTTACAGCATGTTTCTGTACCTTATCTTGTAAGCTAAAAAGCAAATACGGTCCTTCACTATAACCAACGGCCTGGTGTATTGAGACTACGGCACTCTCATAGAAAGTAGCAGAGCTCATTCGTTTGCAAGGGGAAAGCATGCTATGAAAATGAATTAGGAGTCTATCCTCACCTGTGTCTATAGCTACAGAAAATGACAGCAATTACAAAGCTGTGAGTACAAGGAAATGAGGCTTCTGAGCTCAGAATCCGGAGATGCCAACTAAGGTGATCATGGAATCTTATATACCAGTGATGGCGAACGTTGGCAACCCAGATGTTTTGGAACTACATTTCCCATGATTCTCATGCACTCTGCAGTGTAGTTGAGCATTATGGGAAATGTCGTTCCAAAACATCTGGGGTGCCAAGGTTCACCATTACCGTTGTATACAGTCGGTGCTCCTGGGATGGATCCTAAGAGATTTACCAGGTCATGGGGCAGAGGCTGCAATACACCAACGGGATTCTATGTGCCATCTCTGCCTTGGACATCCTTGTAACCCCCAACCATCAGACGCTGACAAAAAAGGACACCTGCATGGATCCTGCCCCCCACAACCCCTACAGAAATAATCACTCTAAAGCCCCATACACACGGTCGGAAAATCCGACCACCAAATCCATTGGATTTTTTCCGACGGATTTAGTCCGACACTGGTGTTGCATACACACGGTCGGACAAAGTTGTCGGAAAATCCGATCATTCTGAACGTGGTGACGTTTGTTGCCTACGACGGGACTACGTAGAGGCTAGTAGCCAATAGCTTTGGTCTTGTAATGTGATCTGAGCATGCGTGGCACTTTGTCCGTCGGAATTCGCTACACACGATCGGAATTGGTGTGATCGGACTTTGTTGTCGGAATATTTATAGAGCAGGAGATAGGACTTTGTCCGTCGGACAATCCGATGGAAACTGTCCGATGGTGCCTACACACGGTCGGATTTTCCGACAACATTGTCCGATAGGACAGAATCCATCAGCAAATCCGACCGTGTGTATGGGGCTTTATAAATACACAGCAAATATGGTGTTTGGTCAGCCCACAAACGAGCTCCATATTTTAAATCGGTCAATGAGCAGTTCGTCATTCCTACATGTTTATAGCTCTTGCATAACGGAAAGAAGAAATCTATCAAAACACTTTTCCTAGAATGTAACATTAGCAATCACGTGAGCGGGCTGGTTCAGTGTTTGTGTTAAGCGTGAGGTCTGCAGAAACATCTCTATATCTCTGTTATGACATCGATATCATAGCACCATCACTCTAACTAATGGCCAAATATGTGGGGAGATGGGAACACGTGGGAAAGAGCAGTAAAGGCACAACAAAGCTATTCCAATAATCAACCATACTGGTCAATAAAAGGACCCCATTGTTAAACACTCGTATGAGACCATGCCCCTGAAAAGCTTGCAAACATTTTCATGACAGTTAACTTTAAAGTGGTGGTGCACACAAAAAATAAAAATATCATAAAAATTCCTAAAAGAAAAAAAAAAAACATTTGGAATTTTTTTTTTTTTTAACTCGCCTCTAAATGCCTGTTGCTAGGGGGTCCCTCGTAGTCTGCCTCCTTCGGTGCCTGGGCTGGTGACATCACTTCCCCTCGGCGCAGGAAGGGCTCCCTCCCTCCTGTTAGTCATCTGGGACACGTGACAGGTCCCACATGACTGCGGGGGCAATCACGGCGCGCGGCGTCGCTCGCGCATGCGCAGTGGGTGCCCGGGTGTGCCCACAGTTAGAATGCCGGCGCCGCCGAGCGGAGTGGGGGAACGAGCGGGGCTTCGTTCCCCCGCATCGCTGGACCCTGGAACAGGTAAGTGTCCCATTATTAAAAATCAGCAGCTGCAGTATTTGTAGCTGCTGACTTTTAATTTTTTTTTTTTCAGGCCAACTCCTTGGCCCCCAAGACTACTACTCTGATGTATTTCATAGCTTAAAGCGAAGTTCCAAATTTTTTTTTTTTTTGGATGAATATCTTCATTTTTAAAGACTTATTACTAGCACTCACGTTTCTCTTTTTAATCGTTGCTCGATTGCTGATTTAATTGAGCAAGATGTATGTTTTATTCCTTCTTCTTGGCACTTTCCATCTTGATTGTGGGCATGTGACGCCCACAAGCACTATCTTCCGGGCTCTGGTGCAGCAAAACGACCAGCATGCACCGCCCGTTCTCGTGCATGCGCAGTATGTACGGCGCGGCACTGTACACTTCTGACGTTACCATCACAACGGGCAGCGTCGTCGGAAGAGCCCGTCCCCGTTTTGATGGCAACAAAGCCCTCGGCGCTGCTCAGTGACGTCAGGCGCCAGGGAGAGGAAGAGGCAGATTACGAGGGACCCCTTAGCAACAGACATGCAACGGTGAGTAAAAATAAAATAAAAATGTCTCCAAATGTTGTTAATTGTATTTAATGCTGCTGAATAATGCAAACTTACATTTTATGAGTGGAACTCCACTTTAAAGTGGTTTTGAACCCCTAAAAATAAAGCATATCCTTCTATATTGTGTACTTGTCTCAAGCCAAAAGCACCAAGTGCGATTTCTGTCTGCTCCCTCATTCCTCTGCTATCTGCATGATTCACTTCTGACAGCCCATGTCGACACCAAGCGACACCAAGCAATCCCGTGAGATGGCCTAACCTTAACTTAGCAGGTGATTCACTGCCTCAGATGTGCATGTCTCCCTATGAGACTGTGTAAAGGTGGGTGTATCCATTCCCTCCACTCAGATCTCAGATTACACTCTGCTCCCTGCTGTATACTATGTAGTGTGTGCGCGACAAAAAAAAAAATATATATATATACACATTATATATATATATATATATATATATATATATATATATATATATATATATGTATATGAATGATTTATATAGCGCTGCAAATGCGAACTGAATCGCCTCAAGGCGATATATATATATATATATTAAATGCACATTTTTTTTTTTACCTGCAAAAAAAAGGGCATATATTATTTTTTTCTAAAAAGTGAACTTATCCTTTACCTCCTTCCAAAACGGTGTGCACAAATTCCCCTCCCCCAAATCCCCATCCTAGCACAAAACGCCCAGCCCCCCAAAGTTCCCCTCCTAGCACAAATCCCCCCCAATCATCCATAATAGCACAAATCCGCCCCGACCCAATTAAATCCCCCTCCTAGCACAAATCCCTTCCCCCTGCACCATATCACCTTTTCTAGCACAAACCCCCAAATCCCCACTCCTAGCACAAATACCCCCCCCCCTCGAAATCACCACTCCCAGCACAAATCCCCTCCCCCCAATCTCCTTGTGGTGCCCCCCCCCCCCCCCCCAACACATCACAGTCCCCCCTTTTGCCTACCCCTTGTCCCACCTCTTATCACTGCTACTTATACAAAAAAAAAAAAAAAAAAATCTGGGTTTGCAAAGAAGATTTATAGGATTTACAGCTATTAGGGGATATATTTATATGAAAGTTGTTATACTCAAAGTTCAGCCTCTAAGCAAACCCACTGCCTCTGCATCTTTCCAGGCATGCTGCCCCCTAGATGCCTGGAGGATAGACCATGCAAGGGTGACTAGTGTTCTGCAGCTCTTATATGATAGCACTGCGATTGGGAAACTTCTAATAACACATGTTGCGATGTAAAGTTTATAGTTCTGTTTGCAATATAAATTGACTTATTTCTTGCAAGTCTTTAAAGGGGTCTCACATCCAAATGAATGGCAGATGCACCCTGGACCACACAGACCCTTTCATCTACCGTCAGAACCAACAGGGCCTCCAGGCTTCACATCTTCACAGAAGGCTCGCAAATTCATGCAAACACAGTGACACCATCGCAATGTTTTCTGCAAAAAAAAAAAAAAAAAAAAAAGCCTCCGCTACCAGGATGCAACTCCCTGTGTCATTGTCAAACAAACCGGAATCCCTTTATCGGTTTAGCCGATCAAGCTGGTGCTGAGTGTGTTGGGATGTACGACACGTGTTCTCGTGCTGATGTGAAAATTACATGCATAACATGTGAACAGCGTCTGAATGAGATTTTCGCCACATCAGACTCCCCTGTGGTCTGTTTATTCCCAACTATTTATAACTGTTTACAAGTCTGTTGACAATAAACATGTCAGTCCTGCCTTACCAACAACAGCCTGGAAACTATTCTATCTCAGAGGTCTTCCAGCTCAAGGCCATTGTCCTTGTGTATCTAGCTGGTTACTGCTGACACGGACACAATTGTGGATCCATGGACTCCATGGATCCCCCCACTAATAGCTCTCTTGCAGGGGCGGACTGAAAACTCATGGGGCCCCCGGGCAATAGGAGATTTTGGGGCCCCCAGGCAATAGGAGATTTTGGGGGCCCCAGGCAATAGGAGATTTTGGGGCCCCCAGGCAATAGGAGATTTTGGGGGCCCCAGGCAATAGGAGATTTTGGGGGCCCCAGGCAATAGGAGATTATGGGGGCCCCAGGCAATCAGAGATTATGGGGGCCCCAGGCAATCAGAGATTATGGGGGCCCCAGGCAATCAGAGATTATGGGGGCCCCAGGCAATCAGAGATTATGGGGGCCCCAGGCAATCAGAGATTATGGGGCCACACAGTATACACACGCACAGTATATAATCACACAGTATACACAGACACGTTTCTATTGGCTGAGAAGGTACTGGAGAGGTGGGGCAGCTATAATCTCTGGATTTTTAGACCAAAAGGATGTCGGTAAGGGACATTTCAGAGACAGATGTAAAAAAAAACACAGATTTTTACATACTGTCCCTGGTTTTACTGAGGCTGGCAACCCTGATGGGGCCCCCTAGTGGCCCAGGGCCCTCGGGTAGTGACCGACTGGCCGAATGGTCAGTCCGCCCCTGCTCTCTTGCCACTCTAAGTTTGTAAGTCTTACAAGAGGCATAGAAAAATATATTCTGGAAAAAAAGGAGCTTTAAAACTAGTTCCGGTGATGTGCATGAGACCAAATGTCAAGGCATAGATCACGTGATCTCTGCCACAGTCTTTTAGAAGACAGTGCACAAAAGGCACAACTGGCCATGCAATGACTTTGATGATCATGGTTGGCCAAGATCAAATTTGATACAAGATGCATTAGGTTTTACGTTTTGTCTGAAAAAAAAAAATGAAATTTTGGGGCGCTACCTCTGTCTGCAAAAACGTAATTTTTTACATTATTTATTTGTACATTCAAAAGTACAAAACACAAGTAGAATGGTGCATCTCCCTTAGCTCTGTGCAAACGCTACATTGTTCATCAGAAACCATTATGCCCTGTACACACAATAGGATTTTTCGACAACAAAAACGTGAATTTTTTTCAGACGAATGTTGGCTCAAACTTGTCTTGCATACACACGGTCACACAAATGTTGTCGGAAATTCCGAACGTCGAGAACGCGGTGACGTACAACACGTACGACGAGCCAAGAAAAATGAAGTTCAATAGCCAGTGTGGCTCTTCTGCTTGATTCCGAACATGCGTGAATTTTTGTGCGTCGGACTTATGTATACATGATTGGAATTTCCGACAACAAATTTTGTTGTCGGAAAATTTGAGAACCTGCACTAAAACATTTGTTGGCAGAAATTCCGACAACAACTGTTCTACGTAGCATACACACGGTCAGACTTTCCGACAACAAGCTCACATCCAACATTTGTTGTCGGAAAATCCTATCGTGTGTACAGGGCATTAGAGTAGTGGCAACATGGCAAGTACACATTTATACTCTAAATAAATAAATCAGAATAAATGGTGAAAATAAAAAAGGATATTTTTCACCAGAAATGTTTGAGGTGTTCATTATGTAGCATTTAAAGGTGGTGAAGGAGAATAAAGGTATCAGGAGCAACTATTTCTTGTAGGAAGAGTCAAGAAGACCAAAGGGACAAGGGGGGGCAGAAAAAGTAGGGATAGAAAATGGCGTGGGGGGGGGGAATGGTAGGAGAAAATCGGTAGGGGAAAGTACAGGAGGGTTAGTCGGGGAGGGAGAGGCAAGGGGTATGAAATTCATGTGCTTGGGAACTTGCCAGGGTCACTTAGTGCCTACAGGAAGGAATATGCCAGTGATACATAGGGGGTAAAAAAAAAAAAGGAGGGATAGAAAATAGCAGGGGAGGGGTAATGGTAGGAGGAAATGGGTAGGGGAAAGTACAGGAAAGTTAGTTGAGGGAGAGGGAAGGGGTGTGGAAGGAATTAATGGGTTTCTGAACTTGCCAGGGTTACTTAGTGCCTATGGGAAGGCATTTGCCAGTGGTGCCTACAGGAGGGAATTTGCCAGTGGTACCTAGTGCCTACAGGAGGGAATTTGCCAGTGGTGCCTATGGGAAGGAATCTGCCAGCGGTGCCTACGGGAGAGAATATGCCAGCGGTACCTAGCCCCTACAAGAGGGAATTTGCCAGCGGCACCTGGTGCCTACGGGAGGGAATTTGCCAGCGTTACCTAGTGTCTACGGGAGGGAATATGCCAGCGTTACCTAGTGTCTACGGGAGGGAATATGCCAGCGTTACCTAGTGTCTACGGGAAAGTATATGCCAGCGTTACCTAGTGTCTACGGGAGGGTACATGCCAGCGTTATCTAGTGTCTACAGGAGGGAATATGCCAGCAGTATCTAGTCATCTCCATTTTTATGTTTTGCCCCAGTAGGCCAGGAAAGACGCCACACTTTTAGTCCAGCCTGATTAGAGCCAAGGGTAGTCTACATACCTTTAAATGCAGTTGAGTAAATAAAAAGTGGGTGGACTCTCCATTTACAGTCTGGCTTACTTTGTCCCATTTACATGGTAGCACATTTTGCAATCAAAGCTATGCAGCTGGCTAAGGCTGTTAATAACTTTTCCTGGCTGCCAGTAGGTTCTATTCTATTCTGAGATGAAATAGAAGGCCATTCCCGGCTTCCAAAGAAAAAGACTTTCCCCAGCAAAGAACTTGATGACAAGAGAGTGAAATTCCAGTGATGGGCACAGTGAAAAGTCAACTTTTTGTTAGCTAAAGACATTGGATGACAGATGGCAACGAGTGCATGAACCAGCCAACAGCAAATCTATGGTAGGAAAGATTGTGCAAGCATGGTCATTGGCAGAAGAAGGTAAAAGGACTAGGCTACCGACCTATCTTAGAAGAAAAAAAAAATGTATTCTTCGTTCTGATTGCTGAGTCTTGGCCAGGGAATGTCTTCTGGGTCCAGGGAGTGGGGGTCTAAGCTAGGGTGACCAGACATCCCCGGTTCCTGGGGACAATCCCCGAACCAAGTCTGTTCCCGGTTTTGTCCCCCGGATTGGATTTGAACAGGGGCTGGGGCAATTTCAAAGACAGTCCGTGCAGAATTAAAAGAAAAAAATCTGAATTACAACCCCCCCCCCCCCCTGCCGCTTCTACTAGCTTAGGGGGTGGGGGTGTATTTGTTTCATTATCTGTGCCCCTTTCTGGTGATCATGTGCTGGTCGGAGCGGAGAGAATATTTCTTCAGTTTCGGGTGCATGCCCTTTCCGCTCCTGCTCGCATGTTCTTCTGCCTTGGCTCAAGTCCCGGCCAGCCACCTGCCCATCTCCTTGCCTTCCCTGGTGGAGTGATCTTCCTCCGCTTCCCACCCAGTAGTAGCCGGGGCCCAGAGAGTAAGGCCCCTTTCACACTGGGGCGGGAGCCGCGGTGACGGTAAAGCAGCGCTATATTTTGCGCTGCTTTACCGTCGTTTTAGCCGCGGTATTCGGCCACTCGCGGTGCGGTTTTACCCCCCGCGAGCGGCCGAAAAAGGGTTAAAATGGGTTAAAATCCCCCGCAGAGCGCGGCCGTCAAATCAATGGGAAGGAGCGGTATAGGAGCGGGGAATACACTGCTCCTATACCGCTCCAAAGATGCTACTAGCAGGACTTTTTTTACCGTCCTGCTAGCGCACCGCTCCAGTGTGAAAGCCCGCCGGCTTTCACACTGGAGTGTACCGCCTGAAAAACGCCCCAGTGTGAAAGGGGCTTAAGACTTGACAGGCTGTGAGGCAGGCAGCGGCGGCGACGGGCAGAGAGTCGCTAATTGCCGCCATTGCTAGTAAAAAAAAATATGTCCCCGGATTTCATTTAAAAAATCTGGTCACCTTAGTCTAAGCAAGAGATGAATGCTTGGTGCAAATATTTTCACCTTTGCGGAGGTGGATTATTAGAAATAAATTGAGCGTATATTCAGATATTAACACATGTGCAATAATTTTTTTTTGAATTAACAATTTATTGCCTTGGCGTTTCCAATAAAAGCACACTGCTGCAGATGAGGGTTCTTCCAAAATGTCTTCACTTTGAGAGAGGCCAAGCCCAGTCTTTCCAGCAACAAGTTTTTCTTCATTAAGAGGCCCCCTGGAATAAAGCTGGGCCGGATTAACCTGTCCAAGTGACAAAACGTACCTGGCAGGCACAGCGGAGGCCTTAAGAAGTGCACAGATGGCTCACCTTGCCGATGTCAGCTCTCAAGTATGAGAGAAAGTGATTGCGCTGTACAAGTCTCCCCCACCTCCCCACTTACTCAGCCGCTCAGACACTCGCTTAGAGAGGGGCCCTCCTTTGGCCACATCAACTTCTGTGACATGATAATGACTGTAAAGTGGCAGCAGCCAAGTTCAGACAGGTCACAGCTCTAAGAGTCGCTTGCTGCTATAATTTAGCCATCAAGTTTAAACAAGTACATTGTTAGTACAGAACATCATGTAAAAAAAAGGTACAGAGCACCCATTCATCCTTAGGCCCGGGAAACCGGTGCTCTCTGAAACCAGAGAAAGGAGTGTCACCATGAAGAATCGGAAGTGCCGCAACTCTGCTCCCCCCCCCCCCCCCAACACATCATGTCCTGATCTTACCCAAGAGAAGCTGATGGGGTGCTAGGGGAAACCATGTGTCTCGTGTGCAAGGTGTAAGAGAACGCTCGGGGCTTTCAGTTCTGTAAAATATGGCCAAAGTGTTATTCAGTTGCAAAACTGAGAATTTTCCGTTCCTATTTTTGAGGTTTTAAAACGAAAAGTTCAGGGCAAAAACTGAAAATAAACCTGTGATGGGAGGAATACATAGACTGCCTTTGACTACCTCCTGAACACGCCGGGTACCCGGCTAATTCAGTGAACTCTATACAGATATAAAAAGACACTACATATACATTATTGCACTTCTGTATTCATTAACCACTTACTGGGTACCCCCCTCCTGCCCAGAGCAATTTTCACCTAATGCACTTTGAATGACAATTGCGCGGGTCATACAACACTGTACCCAAATACATTTTTTTTTAAATTTTCCCCACAAATAGAGCTTTCTTTTGGTGGTATTTCATCACCTCTGCGATTTTTTATTTTTTGTTAAAAAAATGTAAAAAGACAATAAAAAAAAAAAAAAAATTATATTTTTTTATATTTTGTTATAAAAATTTGCAAACAGGTAATTTTTCTCCTTAATTGATGTACACTGATGAGGCGGCACTGATGGGCACCGATGGGTGGCACTGATGGGCACCGATGGGTGGCAGTCATGGGCACCGATGGGTGGCAGTCATGGGCACCGATGGGTGGCAGTCATGGGCACCGATGGGTGGCAGTCATGGGCACCGATGGGTGGCAGTCATGGGCACCGATGGGTGGCAGTCATGGGCACCGATGGGTGGCAGTCATGGGCACCGATGGGTGGCAGTCATGGGCACCTGATCGGATGCCGACCGGCAGACCTTTTTCTCCCATGCCCCTTCCACAGAAGCCAGCCAGCTTCTGTCGGACCAGCTGCAGTACATACGCGCCTAATGTTGGACCTTTTTTTTTTGAACCAGCCACCAAACGTTCGGCCCGTGTGTACTAGGCTTTATAACAGTAGCCTATTAAATTTCCACGCGGCCGCGATTTCAGTGAATGCCTGTGAAAACGTGAGGTCTATGGAACTCAACTCACATGAAAGTTGGAGCAAAGTAGTACAGGGACTAGTCTGAAGTCGGCACGACTTGAAGGCGCACATATATGAATGCTTATCATTGGAAATCATGGGGAAGAACTTGTCATGTGAATTCGCAGTACAAGTCGCACAAGTGTGAAAGGGGCCTAAAAGCGAAACTTTAGGCAGATACAAAAGACACAAATGAATGCAGCTCGATTACTGAAATGTATTTACAGGCAGTGCAAGTACCTGAATTTACCTTGGTTGCAGCATCTCACAGTCTCTGTATAGCAGAGTGCAGAGAGGAAAAAGCAGCACAAGGAGCCAATCAGTACATGAGCTGACAAGAAGCATGCTGATCGAAGAAGAAAGTAAAGTGATAGAGAGAGGAGCTCATTAATGTGTTTCTTCTCCATTCACTGCCCAGTCACTGGCTGATGCAGGTCTAACAGCCTGGGCTCAAAGGAAATAGGTGTAATGATGCAATCCTCATTTATTTGGAGGACTTCTAGTGGTGAAAAAGTATTGCAGAAGCAGTTACACATTAAAAAGTATTGCAGCAAAATAATTTTTATCTTTAAATGGGCTATTCATTGTTTTTTTTTTTTAAACAAAAGTTTTTCTTTCATTTTCTAGAAGTTTTATGAATGGGGAAGATCCGCTGGTGAAAGGAGCTTTATATGTCAATATATGCATTAGGAAGTTGGTAGAGCATTGTGATGTCAGAGAGGAAGTTGTAGAACATTATTTGTATTCTTAAGCCGTGCAACAAAAGTTAAAGCCAATAAAAGCAAAAGTACAGCCTCTAACTTTACAACTGCAAAGCATAAACACAGATACTCCCTACTAAGCACCTGCTTATTTCAACCAATCAGCTCCCAGATCAGGCACTGGCCCTACGAGTTCTCTTTCAACTTTAAAACTGAACCCCAGGAAAAGTAATAAAAAAAAAATCCTTACTTGCAGAGGAAATGTGCGCACATCACAAGGGTTAGATGCTGATTTATGTCTAGCGCAGGGCTCAAAATGTCAAGTCCTGAGCTACTAGGCAGGCCTCAAGGGTTACTCGCCACCAGTTGCCCCGCCCAACCCCTACCCTGCCCCGCCCCCATAAATTATCTCATGAAATTACACTTTAATGTTTTATGCAATTAAGTTATAAAAATATTAACAACTTTATCCATGCCCGCCAATGCAGCCTGTGTCCCCAAGTGCAGCCTGTGTCCCAAGTGCAGCCTACCTGTGGAGGGGAAGAGAGGAGAGCCGC